>JBBMOC010000020.1:6013243-6423256 GCA_037975185.1 Centropyge bicolor | reverse complement strand
TATATATATATATATATATATATATATATATATATATATATATATATATATATATATATGTCTATGAGAAAATGACCCTACTTCTAATTTATTACCACACTTCATATTTTCCTAACGAGTATATCAATTTACAATGGCAAGTCTTCTTTTATACAGCATGATGTTTGGTTTGTAAATGATGGTCCCATTTAGACTAAAATGATGAATGAAGCAGAGTATGTAGGGTGTGGTGTCTTCCTCAGGTTCTCAGTTGGATTCAATCAGGATAGAGGTGCAGCAACATGTATCCTCCCCACTTCCACCCTGACATCCAAATATGTTCACTTCTGGCTCCAAAAAGCCAAGATGGCAAAAGCAATATTGCCAAAGATTCAAAAGGGTAGTCCACAAACCAATGGGTGACTTCCACCATTTATTATACAGTCTATGGAAAATACAAACCAGTCACTGTACAATATTTGTGGTCTCACCCTCGCTTATCTGTAGTCCTTTCACATGCTTGAATTTTTCAGGTGGTGCACATGAGCCTGTAGTTATGAAGGCTGTGTTCTAAGAAATGACCCCTTGCATAAAAGTTTAAATACCACATCTTTTAGGCAGAAAGAGGTTTCAGTTTATTTTAATAATCCATAGAAGGAGAAATGAAACTTGCCTGAGATAAGTAATCCATCTAAATGTCAGTGTTATTATCAGTTTTTTTTTACTCTAGATATTAATGATGCTGTTGATTGAACTAAGCAAGCAATTCTGAGCCTGGGAATTGTGATTTCTTTGAATTTTTTGCCATTTTATAGAATAAGCCAATTTGTAAAAATAATTTGCAGATAAATCACTATGAAAATAATAAAGGTAGTGCTTTTTTACTTTGTGCTTCCTTGAATGCACCATCTGTGCTCATGCCCACAACTACTGCATGCACACAAAAGTTCATAGTATCCTGAAATTAAAGGAAGCCAATGTCTGTCTGTAAAATTCAAACTAAAAAAAATTAAGAATAGGTTTTGGAATAAGGTTGACAATCATGTGTGGGAGAGAGTGTTTTGTAGTTCAGTTGGGTTAAAACAGGGAAACCACAGATCTTGCAAGCAGTGATCTTTCAAAGAGAGCATAAAACAGAAACGTAATCATAAAAGCATTAGAACAGCAAATGTTGTGTAAAGCTGACGTGAACTGTAGGCCTCTGAAGAAAGCATGTTAGACTAACAAAAGAGAACTTGTTCAGCAGTAAGGCTGTCAATATATCAGCCAGGTTTGCTGTCTCATGTGAAGACATTCCAAAAGTCTATAAATAGTATTTATAGTATTTAAAGTATTACACCGGCTGCCTGTTGTAGTGTAAACAGGGGTGTCATCCCTGTAGTCAGTAATCCCTCCCAAAATTTCTAAACAGTCTCACATGTTACAGCTGTGGTAAGCAGCCGATGATATTCAGCATTAGAGACGGAGCGCAGGAGAGAGAAGGAGAGGAAAAGGAGGGAGGAGTGGGGTGGAGATTGTTGAGCTGTTGCTCTGTGTTATGTGTCTTGTCGGAGCAGACTGGAGAAGAGAGGAGGAGGAGGAGGTATCTAAAGGCAGGGAAAAGCTGAAACCCCTGAGGGGGAGGTTTGTGTCAGCCACATGCTCTGGCTGGTCCTCACTGAGCCAAACCTTTTGTTATGCTGATTTACTCGGCCTTTTGTCCAAGACACTGATGGAGTGTGTGTGTGTGAGAGAAGAGGACAAGAGAAAGACTGACAGAGTTTACAACAGAATACAGTATGTGAGACTTCTCAGTAAACACATTTTCAGGATATAGGAAATAATAGCTGCACCTTGCAATATCTTACATCCTATATGACATTTACTTGATGAATACAAACCGAAAATGTTCAATTATTAATGAGAGTGAATGAGAAAGTTGTTGATCCAACAGTAATCTTTCAGGATGAAGTTTTGTAGTTTTGTCATGTTGGATTATACAGTTTATTGTTCCATTATTTCATCAACAGTCGTCATTCAATATTCAATAACTCTGCAGCTGCAAAGAGATGTGCTGTCATCACATATAGCTATATGGTGACATTTATTGTTCCGAGCAGAAATTTTGACTTGTTCACCATCAGCATGAGTCATGCTGGTGGCGACAGGAGGTTCAATATAACAGACATTAAAAAAGGCAATACATCGCAAAGTGGTGATGAACAGCCACATAACACGTGACAGAAAGGTTTTCTGGAAGATGTAATGTTTGGAAAAATGTGGAGGGAGCTGATAGATTTGACTTCTGTCTCACTCACAAAAGAGACCCTCTGTGTGCTCATAGTGCACATATAAATAAAAAAAAATAATTCAATTTGGACAAAAATGCAATAATTCATTGAGAACCCCTAAAAAAGTTGTTGAAGACAAACCTTATTTGTTTTAAGTAGTGAATTTGTCAGGCTGCAACTACAACTTTTTGTTATTATCGATTTATCACTGGCCTTTAAATGTCAGGAAATAGTGAAAAAACAAAACACACAGACATCACTGTTTCCCAGAGCCAAAGGGAGCATCTTACAGATTACAGTTTTGTTTTTTCTGACCAGCAGTCCCAAACCCAAAGATATTCAGTTTACTGTGATAAACTAACGGAAGAAAGCAGAAAATCCTCACATGGGAGAAGCTGGAACCAGAAAAAGTTGCAAGTTTTTGCTTGAAAAATGACACAAGAGAGATCAATCAATTGGCAAAGTAGTTGCTGATTAATTGTCTGTTGCCTAACTCAATGATTAAATGATTACTTGTTGTAGCTCTGATATTTACTGAAAGAAAGAAATGATGAAGGGAAGGAAAGAAGGACAGAACCAAAAGACACAAAGAGCAAAAGAAACAGGTAAAGAAAAGAGAGGAGCTGATGCTGGCAATAGCAGGATGAGATGTGAACCTAATCAAGGGGATAGTAGAGAGAGGGAGAGAGAGAGGGAGAGAGAGGTTGACAGAAGGTGTCCCTCTCCCCAGTGTCCAGCCCCCAACTTTGACGTCACAGGCTGAGACACACAAAACAAGCCGCTCTCAGCTGAGCTCCTCACTCGACTCTTCACTCACACACTCTCCAGCGCACATCCACGCCTGCCCTCAGACACTCGCTCTGACACCTGCTCAGCCCTGAACCGGGGTGCCTACGCTCATCATCTCTCCACCACCACACTGCACTTCAGCAACAAAAGCACCACTTGCTCTGTCACTCCTCAGGACCGAAACACGCTCCGTCTCCTGTGAGTGATGCCCGGCTCTGTGTGAAGCTGCCGGCGGGAGCGCACGCAGGAGAAAGGAGCGCTCCGCAACCCCCCAAAACCCCCCGACCCGGACCGCGTCCCATAAAAGCAGCAGATGTGACAGAAGAGGAGAGGCGGAGAGAGAGAAACACAATCTCCCCCACCCCTCCTTCCCTTCATCTGGGAGAACAATACCCAGCCTTCAGTTGGAGAGGGTCAGCTTTTGTCCTTCTCCCCACGCTCCCGCTGAAGAGCCCGGAGCAGACAGACGCTCTGACACATTGACCTGCTGCTGCTAGAGGAGAAGACAGTGCAACAGCAGTTGCTGCGCTTTTTTTTTTTTGTTTTTTTTTTTTTTACAAGGTTTGATTCAGTACTTGGACAGCTCCTGAGCAACAACCAGCCCTTGAGCTTGTGTGTCCATGAGCGTTTAGACACCCACTGGTTTGGTTTGGAGACCAAGAGCCACAGATGCAGCCCCCGTGTTCGCTCCAGCTCGGCCCCTGTGGCCCCTCTCCCTCCCTGGGATCGCGGGGCAGCGCTGCCGGCGTCCATCAGCTGGAGGAGAAGCAGCTTTTTGAGAAGTTTTGGAAGGGGACTTTCAAGGCTGTGGCCACCCCGAGACCGGAGAGCGTCATCGTGGCCAGCATCACCGCCCGCAGGAGGGTGACCAAGTGAGTTCTCTACTTTCTAATCGCAGTCTGACAACACACACATCTTGAAATGTGTTTACTGTTCGGCTGCTTCAGTGAGAGTTGTAAAACAGCTTTTGAGCAAGTAACTCTACATTGCAGCACATGCTTGTTCAAACAAGACGTCAGCAAGTGGTTGTGACACTGTTTGTTTGATGGCAGTTTCCTAAATCTACTGATGCCAGAACCCCTGAACTCATCTTTGTGTCAAATACAGTAGGTGCTCTTGTTGTGTGCACATGCCAAGACACTAGCTTAACAGATTTCTCAATTTCAAGTTCAAGCACTTGGATGAAATTTCTTTGAGAAATTCACATTTGGTGTTGGATTTTCTTTCATCCAACACAAAGAACAAGTTGCTACCGGTCAAAAGTTGCCTTTTGGTCGAGTTGAAATCTGCTGTAAATATGATAAATTATTTTAGATGTCTTGGTGGCATATAATCATTGTTTCAACAGCATTTCACCACCTATATTTTAACATGGTGTATTTGCTACTTCCTTCAAATAGTCAACTAAATGTCGCTGAGACAAATTATATGTAATTAGTCTTAAAAACCTGTCATCCAAATTCAGCCCAGTTTTGAAACCTCAACTCACAAATCAGGACCCTTTAAGCCTTCAAGAACTCAAAGTATGTCTTCGTATGACCTCTCTTTGCTTTTGTATGCAGTGGGACACGTGTGACATACAGACAAACACAGCTGGCATGAACAGCGTGACGTTCAGTTAATTGTCCACTGTAAAGGTCATGTGGCAGCATCGTCATGCCTCTAATGTCAGCCTTGTCTCGCCGTCCCTCCTGTGACACGGCTCTGTGCCAGCATCTGCCGAAGGAGCGACATGTCACATGTTTGTTCCCCCTAGCTTTCATCCTTACGACCAAAGGTTAGCCGCAGCCTTTACATCCTCACAAGGGAGGAGAGGCAAGGATGAATTATCGGTTGCCCTTTCTCCTCCTGCTTATCCCTTTGGTTTATCCCGTCTTTGCTCCTGTGTGCACGATCAACCATCAGCCATCTTTTATCCATGCGCTGCTCTGCCTGCTGGGCCTGTTTGTCAAACACTACACAACAGTGGCGATGACACTGCTTCCTTTGAGAAAGGCGTTCATGTAACAGCACTAACAAACAGTCCAACAGGTAGAATGTCTGCACAACCACACTTGCACAAGCACATTTCCGCATGCGTACTTACATATCAAATGATGTAGCTTGCTTGGGTGACCTTTGAATGGTTTTGACACCCACTATCAACTTTCTCTTATGTGAAATTAGCTATGTTAATGAGGATTAGAATGGCCCATTTCATCCTACATCGGCACAGGCAGCGGAGAGACACACTGAACCAGATAATGTGTCTTTAATGGGTTCTATTACAGCAGGACCATAATGCTGCACATGGCCTGGTTATAAAGGATTTTTTTAGCTTGTAGGAGATGACAAAAAAAAACACTTTATTGCAAGAATATGACCAAACGTGCCTTTTCTCCCTTTGTGCCCAAGCTCAGCAATCTAACCAAATAAACAGCGGCCTCAATTTTCCTGTCAATCAACCACAGCCTGGTACAGACTCAAATCTATTTTGGAGAAATTGGCAAAAAAAAAAAAAAAAAGAAACAAAGCAAATGAACCCAGAAAAAAAGGAAATGCAATGTCTGCCATGAACTGAGCAGCCTTTTTCAAATAGCCGGAGACTCTGAAATGGGGCCCAGCTGTCTCTTCAGCTTCAGCTTCTCCCGGAAGGAAGCCTCTCCTCGAGTGGCTTTGCCCCTCCACGGGCTCTGTCCGGGTGACAGTGACGATGATGGCGGCATGGCAGGGGCATGTGAGAGCGAACGTCCCCAGAGAGCAGACATAATGTTGCTAATTCGCCCGGGTGTGTTTGTGAAAGACGACGGCAGCGGCGGTGTCCGCCACTCCGATCTCGCCCCTCCTCCTGTGTGTACATTTGCAGAAGGGCATAATGCAGAGGGACTTTTGGGTGATACAAATTGTAAATAATGAGTAAAACACAACAAACAAACACAACGCCCAGAGAATGTGGATGCAGGAGGATGCTCAGGCGTCCTCCCTCCCTCCCTCCCTCCCTCCCCGCTGCACTGTTGATTTTGCCCGAGCAGAGTGTGACTGGGGAATGCTTAGACCATCAGAATGCATGGCCTTAGGCTTGCTCCTCTGCCTCTCTCTCTCCAAGAGGAAACATCATTATTCACTGTGGATAACTGAGGGGTGATGAACAAATGCAGTGAAAGTGAGGGGGCATTATGTACAACAAGTAGAGAGGGAGAGAAGAGAGGAGACATGGGGGGAGCCACGGGGAGATGCTTCATGTTCAATCAGCACCGGCCTTTTTTCTGTTTGCGCCCTCCTCGCTTCTCCTCTCTGTTCTCCTCCTTCTCTCTCTCTCTTAACTCCTGAATTAAAAATGCTGGAGGGGCTGGAGAGCCACGGAGGAGTAATTAGAGTTTGTTGTTCTACCTCTGTCCTCCCCTCTCTGTCCTCCCTGTCTCCTCCTCTTCAGGCCAGTCACACAGCGGAGGGGAGGAGTTCGCTGGCTCTGTGCAGCGGGGTGGGGCTGGGCTCCAAACCATTATCACCCTGCAAGCTGTTTTGTTCATGGGGGGGCTCCTCATTAAATATACAGCCCGGCTAACTTTGGCTTGTGCACTGTGTGTGTGCGTTCACGTGCATCTGTACTGGAAATGTTTTCCAGCAATTGCAAGGGTTTGATATGAGGGTGTAAGCTTGTGTGTGTGTGTATGTGCCGTGTTAGTGGGGTCTTGTCCAACTCTGTGGCAGATGGCAGGCTCAAGTGAATGCAATGAAAGGGAGGGGGGAAGTGTGTGTGTGTGTGTGTGTGTGTGTGTGTGTGTGTGTGTGTGTGTGTGTGTGTGTGTGTGTGTATGGTAGGGGGTTTCAGGCCTCTTACCTCAGCAGATGCTGGTTTAACGAGGAAGAGAGGAAAAGGGTTTGGAGGGGCTTGTACACTGACAGCACCAGTGGGAATATACAGCAGGGTGGGCAAAATAACAGGAACACCTCAGAATAGAACACAGCGCAGTCCAACTACAGCCTGGAAATTGACCGTGAAGTCAAATCAACAATCAAGGGGTGGGCTTTCAGCAGAGCCTGGACAATCGCATGCGTAAAACTAGATGGGAAAGTGCCAGTGGAAAGATTAATAATAGACAGAATATTGGGTCCAATGGTGTGAAAAACCGATTTTAAAAACCAAGTGGGTAAGACAGGAAGAGGATTTCATGGAGGCGACTGTTTCTTCCAGGGTTGATAGACCGATCGGTTCAAAATGAGTGAACAAAGGAGCTGACTCATGAGAGATGTTGATTTCAAAAGATGGGGGAAAATTCATAGTCTGATCTCCTTTGTTTTTATTGAAAAAGTAATTGAGGCACTTTTTACATTTTACTGTGGTGACTTTTGGGAACTGGGTAAGCGGATCACTGACTCAATGGTCTGAAATAAACTCAGAGAATGTGGCTTTCAGAGGCAATCAGGTGGGAAAAATATTTATTCCCTGCTTGCTTTACATGAGATTGGAAGATTTTCATTTGACTTTAGAGGGTAAGTAAAGAGTCATTAAGTTTATCCTTCGGCTTTTCCACACTTTTTTTAATGCTGCTAATGTGATCATTTAACTAGGGATTGTTGTAATGTCTTGTCTTTGCAAGATGCAGTTTAATCTTAAATGCTGCAACATCTTATATTAAAACAATATCATTATATAGCAGGATAATTCAAGTTTATTCCAGCTTGGGTGTGAATTTGATAACAAGCCATTCCATCAGTTATAATAACACCGAACTAAGTAATTCAGTCGCTGAAATCTGGGAATATACTGTAGCCAAAACAAGGTCTGATAAGGCAAAAAACACATTAGTTCAGAAGATCAGACAGGTTGTAAGCAAACCAGATCGTCTTCACTATTTAACTTGTTGGGTAAAATTAAAGGTGAGCATGCCCAAAATGACAGTAATATGTGGAGCTTTTTGGGCGACCCTGATTTTGTATAAAAGTCATTGTTAGGTGACTTATGGTTGGATCTGTAGTAAAATCGGTACCAAATATGAACAACTGCATTAGAAGATATGTGGTCCTTTAGTAAATGTCAAAGAAATTAAGATAAGAAATTAAATACAATTCCCAAAGTGCATTTCTGTAATAAATATCCAATCCAACCAAGTTGGGATGAAAGTTGCCACCGCTGAGGCTCATGGGTATTTGCTACTTTGAAACTTTATAGCCCCGCACTGCCCAGGAAAACTGTGTGTATATACAACTTTATCAACCACGGAAAGAATTGTACTGTGCAGACAGCTTTGGGAATAGTTTTACCATTCACCTTTTCTCTCCAAAATAAGATTGTTTAGGACCTGTAAGACTGTCAGCTCTTTCATGTCTTCATCGAAATAACTTCAGCAGAGCTTCTAAATGTGCGTTTGTAGTAGAACTGATTTGTCCTGGGTTTGGCCACATGTGTCCTAAACCACCCTGGAAATCATTCACAAATACAGGCTTTAAAATGTTCTGAGAGTGGGAATAAATGAATACAGGATATAGAGCCTCAAAAACATCAAGGAGTAGCAGGCGGAGCTCCCCCTGGGACGAAGCAGCTCTCTCTTTCTCCCTCTGCGAGAATGACAAACATGATTTAGTGACGGACGAGGGGTTTGTCTACCGTTATATATCTCTCTGTCTGTGCTTCTGCTCTCTTCATCGCTGAGTACCTTCACCCGACTTCCCTCCCTCTCCTCACATCAGTATCTCTCTCCTTCCGTCTCGCAGTATCTTTTCAGTGCGCGTTAACTCGCCCTCTCTGTGTCTGTGTCACATTACTCAGAGAGCACGGGATGCGGCTGCTGAGGCATGCTGACAAGAGAGTAGGAGATGATGCCGACTCCCCAGGCAGGAATCAGACTTATCACCAAAATGGATTCACATTTGATATTGATTCCTGCAGAGCCAGTCCATTTGAATCAAACCAGTGTCACAGACTTAACACTTGATGCTCTGCTCTCTCGTTTTATATGTCACAGGAACAGGTGCTACAACAGAGATGCTAATTGGTGTAGATTTATATTTGGCAATATTTTTTGCTAATCTATTTGAATCAGATCAGTGTCTCATCATCAGTACCTGTTAACGCTGTCACAGCTTGTAATTGAACATTTTGAGGCGTTTATGGAAACCGAGATAATGATAGAGTTCATGAGGTTGAAGCAAACCCAGAGTTTACAATGTGCTTTACAAAGACAATAGAAAAAATACACATAAAAAGTGACGTGAGATTTTGATTAATGTATCCGGTTGCCACATAGTTGCCACTGTAGAGACATTTAAAAGGGAGTAATATATATTTTCTTGTTTTTGTTCGTCGTCGTTCTAGCTGTTGCATTTTGTACAAATTGTTTTCTTATTTATGTCTGTTAGGAGACCATTACAGTAACTGTGAAAACAAAATTAAGTATGAGAGATTCAGTGATGGATTTTGGCAAGATTCCTTAAATGCTAAAAACAAGATTGGGTGACCTTGCTCATATGCAATTCAAAACAAACATTCAAACAGCACACCCAGGGTTTTAACTGCAGGCTCAGAGTTGTTGAAAAGAGAACAGTGTGACTTATAAGACTGATAATTTGTTAATTGGGTGAACATGAAAACATGAGCCTCTCAGTAATGAAGTTGTTCATGGCTTGACAGTGAAGCATTTTTGAGTGAAAACTAAAATGTGTAACACTTCCCCAATTTCCCCCAAAACAGTAAATCACTCATTTAAAATAAAAACAGTTTCGGAGTATTAAAGAAATTCTATGTAAATCCTATTTTCATTCATACAGTACAAGAAAAACTGATTTTGGTCTGTTTGGGTCGGCAAGTGACAATTATGGGATGATACTAATTGCTACATCCTGAGGTAACAGTACCAAAACTAGAGAGGTGCCATAAAGTCAATGAAGCGATTCGGTAATATCCATTATACAGCAGTGTTTATTCCTTAAGCTACTGGTCATACCAGACCAAGCAAAGCTGTACCAACACACTCAGTGTATCATATTGAGCTGGGATGTTATATTACTTAGGAATTTAACTTTTCATTTATAATTATGTCTTCTTTCAAACATGCATAGACTTGCTTTAATGGAGCAGCAATGTGATTCTCACACAGACGTGTTGAGTAAAAGAGGAAAAATCCTTTTGTATCCATTCAAAAGACATAAATACTGTGAGCTTTGAGCGCCAATTCAGTAACCCTGTTATGTAGTCCACAGTGAAGGGAACCTGCAGAGACCAGCCAGGTTGCTTCTGTTTCTATTAGCAACCCTGCAACCCTCCATATTTCATATATGCACCTGCGGCATACTGTTGTACCAAGTCTAAGCCATTTCAAGAACCGCTGCAGTATAGACTGGAAAGTTCAAATGTCAAGTTCTCTCTCTTCTGATCTTATTTTGTCTTAATCTATAACAAACTGTACCTTTTAGCGGAGGATTCAGTGAAAAGATTTGTTCACTTTGTCAATGGGCCCAGAAAACTGACAGCCAGAACGGCAGCACATTAAAGCTAAGAGAAGAGAGACATTCACTGGCCCACGGCACAAAATGACTGTAATAGATCAGGGTGGGGAGGGTAAGGTGTTATTGATAAATGCCAATGACTCAACAATTACTTCAAAAGGCGATATTTCTGGCTTTTAAAGCTCTCTTTGACATTTCCAAATTTCACTCCGGTCGCCCCGTCACAAAGGCTCAACCTGGCGCTGGTGAGAAATTGGTTCGGCTTTAACGACACTCCTATTGATTCTGGGAAATGATACGCTGCACTTAGTGCTAACTTGTGATAGATGTTTAATGTAGCCTCAGCCTGCTGGGGAACAATGGCCGTGTCTCAAAGCAGCAGGTCTCTGTGGATGTGGGGCTCAAAGGAGTCCTTGATATTTGCATCCAGCCTGTCTCTTTTTATTGTGTTCTCATATACACACACGTCATGAAAGGATGTACGGCTGCATGCTTGTTTGGGATTTGAGTCAGAAAACGCTCTGAATCCTTATGTGCACACACATATGCATATATATGTACTTCATATACATTATTATTTCTATATTCAGTGGTTTTGTGCTTCTGAAGCCCTAAAGGCATCAGCATGCCAGCAATGAAGAGGAACATGGCTAAATAGAAGCGGCACATGAACAAATCTGTGTGCAATCATTACATATTGTTCATTGTTTTAGTCTTCATGCCAGGCAGACAACATGAAGACAATATAAAGAGTAGGCTGTAGCCTAGAAAAACAGAAATAGAAATGACATAAACACGGAATTAACAACAATGGCTGCCATGAAAGCGGGACAAAAGGCAGCTTGGACAGACTTCAGAGGCAGTCTGAATACATCATGAAGACACACACAACCTTTAATTTGTTCAGCAGGACACTTTGAAGAATTGATATATTAAACGTTAGCAGTGAAACAAAGGCAACTGAGATGGTTTCTGCGAAGATCGTGAGTCATTGTGGCACATTTTTCCCCAAACATGCATGTTGGTCTACATAAGCCTGCCAGGATGTGTTTATTTTTGTTTTGGCATCAAGCGTACCGTCGCCTTAACCTGAATCTGAACCCTCATCACAGTATAATCCAAGATGGTAATCAACGTTGAGGAAGTGAGGACCTCACTCTGAGCCTCTTCTTGTGAGGATATTTGGTCTACAACAGAATACATCTGCACAAACTGCTTGCATGTGCACATACCTACCTACACACACATAAGGCCAAATACATGGACACATATGGGCACATACAGTATATACTGACGCTGACACACGTGGCGCTATAAGGGGGCTTCAGCACGATAATTCCTCCAGAGCTGAACAGCATTTTCCAAGATGAAAGCAGAAAGCTGAGATTTAACCCTTTCCGCCAAACATCAACTCAGCTGCTGTGAAATTCCCCCTCAGGGATCACACTTCCCAGCCTGTGGTTCACCTCTGTGAGGAAAATGCCACACACTGCTTTTCCTCCTGCAGCCACTGCGAAATCTCATGTCCCGAGCAGCATATTTTTAACATTTTCATTCTGTCCAGAAATAATTTTCTGGTTTTGGCAGGGGAATATTAAATCTGAAGGTCAAGTGTGATGACAATCTAACAGGAGCAGACCTGTTTGTGACCATTTCGATGCCTCAGGCCAGGCACCAAGTGGCACTCTTGACCTTTTTATAGCCAAACAACTTCTGCATATCTCACACATTGTCTCATTTCTGTACTGAGGTGCAGGTGTTGCCAGTGTCAGACTTTAACTTAGTCTTGCTTTTTTTATATGTATACGTAGCGTATATAGAATATTTAGTAACCTTAGAGAGCTTAGAGTTCACCCTTTCTTAATTCATATATGTTAGACATTGCATAGCAACAATAACCGGCCTTACAGATCCTTTTTATTGGTTGCCTACTGTATAAAATTTACTAATTGTGTCCTGAGGCATTTTATATAT
The DNA here is from genome assembly GCA_037975185.1 of Centropyge bicolor. NCBI lineage: Eukaryota > Metazoa > Chordata > Actinopteri > Pomacanthidae > Centropyge > Centropyge bicolor. The sequence goes on along the minus strand of JBBMOC010000020.1, from coordinate 6,410,819 downwards.
CTATAATTTGTATCCTCTACTGAAATCATCATCTATATTAAACTGCAGAAGACTTCCCTTAAGTACTTTACCAAAGTGAAAGTATGTTTTAAAATCAAATGTACTCACTGTATGTACTGAAAGTTAATCTATCCATTGCACAGAGCAGTTGCTTGCAGGTTAATGACATCTAATACTAATGAAGTATTTCAAGGCAAAAGAAAAAAGTGATTAAAACAAACACTCTAGATTGAGAACAGAAATAGATTGATCTCGCTAAGAAACTGAACATTTAAAAAAAAGAAAACTATGCATAACACCTTTTTGTCTGCCACCAATTTAATCATTTAACCATGCACATTTATTATAAGCTCATCAAGCGTTTAACACTTTGACACCAGATGTAAAGACTAAATGCAGTGGGGAAAAGGTGGAGTAATTCACGCACAAAAGGTAATTGCACAAAGTAACAGCACTTCTACATTTTACTAGCTGAGTAGCTTTCCATCTCTGAGCACTGACAATGGCACTAAGACAGTAAAATATATTTTATTGAAGCTGTGTGCAAAGATGTAGATGTTCAATAAGCATCAGTAAAACATAAGGCAAGAATGTAATCTGTCTGCTGTAAAGAGAAATGTTCTGCTCCAATGGCAGAGAACGCTGAACCAATTTTGTTTAAGCTCGCGTTTTTACGCCTGAATTAGTTTATTTCCATAATCATAACAGAAAAAAACAAAACATTTGGTCTGTTTGAAAGTTTACTGTCTTGCTCATTGGAATTTGAACTATTCATGTATACAAATCTAGACTGACGTAGAGCAGTATAGATCTGCTCTGCACCTGGTTGCACTTACTTTATGTTAAAATCGAGTGCACTGACATTTAGAAAGACTCGTGGCATTTAAGTCCATTAACATAGTAAATTATGTTGCTTGTTCACAAGATGTGTGTGTGAACTTGCATGTGTGTGTGTGTGTGTGTGTGTGTGTGCATGCTTGTCATTTTGTCAGTTTGCCAAGTGCAGACTATGGAATAAATGGAGACACAGAGGCGGAGAATCATTATCAATGCGTAAAACACACTGATGTCTCTTGTAAAAAGCAAAACATTTTCTCAGTAGTTTGGTTGACATAGACTCTGAGGGCCTGTTTTTTTAAAAAAGAAAACTGTCAAGAATCACTAGCTTTAGTCTTTCAAACGTTGTTAGGGGTTTCTTATCTCTATGAGCTTTGGCCCTGTAATGTTCCGGCTACTCGACTTTATTTGGGGATGTGAGTAACACATACAGACAGATGTTGCCTCAGATACTTCAATGGACTTTCAGCTTTGTTTCTTGCGGCTGCTGCATTGCTTAACCTTGTTCAAAGGCTTTAAATGAACATGCTTTGTACTTTTTTAGACATAGACGAACAGTACACAGCAAGGTTAAAGTTCGAGTGAATTGCAAAACAAACTTTGCTTTAGTTTGTTACATACCTGGTTCTAGGTGGGCATTAAGGGGCCAGACCCACCCTGGTTGACCTCTGTGACCTCTGTGCCCCTGCTGCATCTTGTTCCTTCTTCTCCAGTTGCTGCCTTATAATAATTAAGATCATTTGCTGTTATTAGGAGTAGTAGTTGAAAGCATAGTAATCCAGTATTTTCAAAGTAAAAAAAGGTCAGTTACCAGACCTATATAAGGCTGTAGCTGACGGAGGCAGCTCTGTGACAGATATACTCATTCTGATCTTTCAGGAAAAAAGTCTCAGCAGTGTCACACTTTGAAATTTTTAGAAATGTGACTTTGCTCTTCCTTTCTTTCACATTTTTCTGTACACTTTGTAGTAGGCCTAGATTTGATTACACAATTCAAAGTACATATTTATTGTTCCCGTCCCAAAAAGGTAATGCCATCTTCCCTCCCCAACAATCCTACTGCTGTGTCTGGTTTCTCACTTTTTTTTTTGCCTCATGCAGCAAGACTTGTGTAATTGGCTTGCATATTTTGCGAGAAAGGAAAATGAGAAATAGAAAGGAGACATAGTTATTATTTTCAATAAAGAGGTGGGATGGAAATCAATGTAACAGCAGTTCAAAGCATGACTGTAATAAGAGTCTAAGAGAGAAAGAAGAAAAGAAAGAGGAAAGAGTGAAAGAAGAAAATAAAGAGAGTGGAGACTCTGTGAGTGACATTTTGAGATTGTCCATTTCAGGACACTGGGGCAGCCAAGGTTATTACATTTTACTGAATATCATATTCCAGGCCATGAATAGAAATCCTTTCTTGAGTCTTGGCCAAAGGGAATTGAATTATACGTAGGCACATAATGTACAACATTGAATAAACTCATAATAGATGAGAGAGAAGGTGAACACTGCTTTGTCCTCTGCTGGCTCTACATGAAATGGACGGTAGTAAATCTTACAGACATTCAGAGATGACCTATTCCTTTGAGCGATTCATTACCGATGAGTGTGGTGGCTGAGAGAGAGGGACGGCTCGCTCATTATGACCTATTAGATCTTTGCAAACCAGGGATGTCCCTTGACATGAAAAAGATATGAGCCAACGTTCAACTTTTAACTGCTAATCATCTGGCCTGCAGCAAAGAGGCACCCCACTGAAGGAGGAACACAAACAAAGAAGATAGATGTTGCCTCCTTATGTGATTTTTTTTTTTTAAATCTATAAAACCCTAATATATAATTTGTAAAATCTATTTGCATAAATGCTGTCACTAAACCCTCTGAACAGATCTGTTTACGTCTATCAGTTTACCACAGGCGAAAATACAGGCCAGTACTTTTGGCAGCAATTACTGATGTAAACAAACCTTTAGACATCATTTACTAGATGTAATTCAAAGTTTGAAAGAATGATGGAAAACCAGGTAGGGATGATAAGACCTGGAACTGTTTACTACAATATTAAACTTCAGTATTTACTGGCAGTATATAACAACAATTCCTAATGACATCATTAATTGAATTAATTTGACCTGCTGAATAAAATGGATGGATGAATGTACAACAGAAAGTCACAAAAACAGAATCTGAGACATAAAATAGTGCAGAAGTTATACTTCATACTATACTTATGAAGTTCACTTCACCCCTGTGAGCGAATCCACTGGGTACAGCATTTCTATTGTATTAAATTTAATTGCTACATAAATTTGCGATCTGCCTCCACTATAGAATACAAGCTGTTTTGTCATTTTTTGTTGGATTTGTGCCTTTAACTACAATATGAACGAATGTACACCTTCATACATACTTACACGCAACTTGCAATAAACGTACACTCCTTTGTAATGAACTCCCAAGCTTGGAAGACCCCCACCGTAAATGTTATGCGACAGGTTTTTGAATATACGGCGGCTGAAAAAGTCATAATCATAATAAGATCAGCGGCGCTTTGGGGGATAGACAGATAGTTATTGCCACATCCAAGCAGAATGTGCCACGAGGAAGCATCATCACTCATAATGACAGTAGGCTGAAATCCATCTCAGGCTAAAATCACACTGAGGCAAAGGCCTCATTAAATATGCATACACGCCCCAGAGTTGGTATATTGGAAAATCTGAAAAATCCCACATAATAGGCTGAAGCCTTTTTCCCCTGAAAGCAAATTTAACTCCAGAGTCAAAAAAACTCCCAGGAGCATCGTATTTGCTTTAGATCCACACACACACACACACACACACACACACACACACATATATATAGAAACACACACTAGCCCACAGAGGACACTCAGACAATGAGCTTCAGCGTCAGTTTGGTCTCACTGTCAGCCCTGTTGGTCTCATTTTTTCCCCCCTTTTTGCCAAGTATGCTACATCTTTGTAACTGGACCCCTGAAGCAGTCACACTGTTCATTATTAAAATGCAAACTTATCAAAGTCAACTCCTCATCACTTAAATTAAATCATTTCAAGGCTGACTGCCTCCCACGTCTCAGCCTCCTCCTCCATTTTTCATTTTTGCTCCTTGCCCATCCTCATTTCAGGAAGACGATCTGCCATTCATGTGAAATTGCCATTTGCATAAGCGATGCAGGGGTAAGGGTGCAAACTGTGGCGGCGTTGATGTCACCGACGCAATCGGAGATGGGAGCGGAGGAATTAATTAGCCCACCGCATTACTTCCTTCCCTCGGCCCCGCTCTCACCTCTGTCATCGCTTCTTGACATGAAATGTCACACAATGATAAGCGATTCCACAACTACGACACCTTTGAGGTTCACTGCGGGAAAGAACGACAGGTTTCCTCTCTGGAAACTTTCTGCAGAAGTTGCGTCAGAGGACAATTGCTTTGTTGAAAGTCTGACATGTTTGTTTTGAGCTGCTTTGGTCCTTTTAAATCAATGGAATCGTTTCAAACAGCCACAAAATGTCTACATTAAGAATTTATGCCACTAAACCTCTTATGATTCCAGTTAAGTAGTCCTAACACTTTAGCCTCATTATGTTATTATTCCTGTTTTCAATATTCAGTCATAAATAATGAATCCATTTTGCCTGGTGCTTTAACTTCTTATATGAGCATAAAGATGTAACCACCAGCCACGATTCATTCTGGCTGCAAGGTTTTTTTAAAGCGATAATGTAATTTTTACTGCCTTTTAGCTGTAAAATGACTCTATTATATCTGAGGGGTTGACAGGGTTGTTGATCAATACCAGTGTCTCCAAAGTTTAAGACACTCCCAGCATGTAACGGCTAGTCATTAGTGCAGTTATAGCCGCTCTAGGGAGCATTTTAATGTAGCAAGGACACACAGTGTCACAGACAGTGAAGCACGCTTAACAGTTTAGCTTTATCACAGGGACGAGGTGTGTGAATGATTCTGGTTCAGTCTGTTGTCTCAGCTACACATCGGCCTGTTGGCACAAACTGGAGGTGGATTAATTCATCTCTATGTAGAAGCCTTGAAGTTAAACATTTACAACAATGCTGTTCTTTGGACAGAAGCTCTGTTATCAACATGAAAAATGAGGACTTGCTATTGAAATGGAATAGGAGTGAAATGTGGACAACATCTGGTTGGGACAAGATTGGCCAAGAGAGCAAATAAAATGGCTAAGATGGGCTTAGAGGAAATTAATCATAACCTAACAAGATGGGAAGAAGGCTCCTCTCTCATCCTTAGATTGGCTCACTATTGTAAGTCTGTGGATCCAAAAGGCTCTGTCACACATTTAAAACGGCAGAATTTTGTTGCAAAATTAATTTCAATGTAATCATCGTGATCAGTGGGTTTGCTCACAGAGAAGAGTGGAGTGAACAAGCAACTCGTCCTGACAGAGCTGACAAAAAGAGCTGGAGAGTCAAAATCAAAAAAGGAAGCTGCTGTGTTGAACCATCCACTTTTATTTGACCTCCACTGCTGGACTGAAAATCAGTTTTCAGACCACGAGAGATGACTTGAAATTGCAGAGTGCCATTAAAACTTCTGTGAGTGGAAAAAAATCTCAACTCACTGAATCTATTGTTTGGTGTACAAATAAGGTCACAGATGGAGTTTGTTTAAGAGAAATGACACAATCTCTTGAAGTTTAAATTCCAGCTTTTAGCTCCGGTTGCCATTTTTCCCCAACATGTGCGGCCGCCTTATAGAGCTCCCAGTCAGATTTCAGAGGCACACGCTCCCTAATGCCACCTCAGATGAACATAGATCAGGTATGCTGCGCAGCAAGGTGATTCTGAGCAGTGGAAGATGCCGCCGTGTCGAGGTCAACGTCAAGGTCAAAGAGAGACAGCGAGGCAGGTAGAGAGCTGTGCAGAGGGCGCAGGCTCTTGTTCGGTGGCTCATCTTCCCAGTGTGCTACTTCCAAGTGTGAGTGTTATTCCCAATGACGTTCCAGTAGCCAGCACATCCCGCTGAAAACTGATTAAGACAAATGGAGCTGACAGGTTTGTCGCCGTTCCCGGAGTGAGAGAGACATGCTAGGAAGTAGAGTAGAAATGTCCTGTTCTGTCAGGACAGATCACACTGAGAGGAGATGGGAGATATGATCCTGTTTCAGACTATTTGAAAGAACAATTTCTTTCAATAATTGTCAAAAGAGGATTTCTTGGCCCAGCCCCTAATGACAAACAACAAAACATATTTGTTTCTCTTTGCCATCGAGAAGTGGATGATCTCTCAAATTATAACAGCTTCAGCAAAATATAGGTCCACCAAGCAATTTTAGATTTGCAGGCCACAGAAAATCATTACAGAAAGTTATCATTTTTACATGACATCAGCACACTGCCCAAACACCACAAGATTGGTGTTTCTGTTGCTTTGCCTTCTGGAAATGGATCATTTCTTTCCTTAATTAAGTTTAGCAGCGGCCTTGTGAACGGCTCAGCCATTAGACATATGTTAAATGTGGTCAGTGTAAGCGATTCGGTAGCTGTTGGTGCAGAAATGGCTTTGCAGATGCAGTTTAGCGACGTCATTGCTGATTCATTCACTACAGTTTTTTTTTTAAGTAGTTTGAGGGTTTGATGATGAACTAACCAGAAGTATTAATAGAATTTCTTGTTCTTGCTGTATTCAATGTTTATATAAGTGTTTATTTTTTGTTAGTAAAAGTTAATAGTAAGACCAATTTTGCCCAAACATTACTGGTCTCCATATGTTGAATCCTAATGACTTTGGTGATCTTCTTACTTTTCTCCTAGCGCCATCATGAGGTTCACATTCATGGTTTTAATCAAAATGTCTGGATTATTGAAAGGATTGCCATGAAATTTGATGCAGACATTCATGTTGCCCTCAAGGAGAATTGTATTAACTTCCTGATGTATTCCCTTAGCACATCATCAGGTCAGATTTATAATTTGTCCACTGCTTTGGTTCATGACAAAATATCTGCAGAACCATTGATATCAACCTCAACTACATGTGGTCTTTATAGTGCTCATTAGAAATTGCTTACTTGTAATATGGTAAAGATAGATTATTTGTGTAATTCTGTATTCTATGTGTTACTGTATTGTGTTACTGATTTCAACATTTTGACAACACTTTAGAAAAAGTTACCCTCGACTTTTACTGTAACACGTTGGCTTGTTTGTTGTGCAAATCCATAAATAATCAATGAATTGATTGAGTTTGGTGCCATCAGCAAGGCAAGTCCTCCACAATCCAAGTTTAATTAACTTTTCAGCCTTCAAAGTCAGCCTTATTCCAAATCATGGAGAGGTGGTCTGTTATATATTCAGTGCCAGTAATTCATTTGCTATAGGCAGCCTTCACGAAATGAATCACAAACTCATTCACTCAGTGACAGATTTGCTCTGACAAGCACAGTGCAAGTCACCGGGTGTGTCGGAGTGCTTCAAAAAGAATTAGTCATTACAACATTGGGTTAAAATCTGCAATAAAATACAGCTTTATTGCCTGCTGTGGTGGAAATTTGTCTTTGACCATACCTTTACAGTAAAACATTAAAAAACAAAGACATCAGAAAGAGTGCTTTATAAAGATATGGACACTGCATGTGCTGTTGAATTTGTCCACTAATTAAATTTATCTGGCAGGGATCGGGGTGATCTGGGGATATTCTGCCTAATTATAAGAAATATAATTAATGTCTCTGGCATATGAGCTCATTTCAGTGGCTTCCTATCACTTTTCATAGAGACGAGGAAGACTACTCTCTTTTTTTTTTTCAGTTTTGCATCGATGAAAGAATTGGTTATCGCACTTGCCCTGATTCATTTGGAAAACATGAAAGCCTCTCTGATAGCCACATAATTAAACGGTTATTTTGGGGCATTCAATTTAAACTTGGGCTCAGCAGTGCCCTTGTAGGAGAAATAGAATTGCTTTGTCTCAGCACTCTCTTTGACTCTGAAGACAGTTTAAGGAAATCTAGTCGCAATAAAACACCAGATCTGACTACAACAGGAGGCTCAGAATTAATGATTTGCCTTTGATCCAGCCAGGGCGATGCACGAGTGCCTTTTGTCCTCATCTAAATGAGTTCCTAGTTCTGTGGAAGGCTGCTAAATTATTAAGGCTGTGCTGGAAGTTTGAATTTTTGATTTTGCCTTTCTTGCATTACACCAAGGGAACCTTTGGCAAAGAATCCAAGGGTTTAAAATAGGGAGAATCTGAACCATGTTTGCAATAATCATGATGCCTCATGGACTGGGGTTGCAGAACATCTGCCTGATCTAATCAACTTCCACATTAACCTACATTGTCTGAATCTGAATATTATTGCAGAACTTACAGCGGCAGATATGCGGCACGGCGCATTATATCATGTGATGGACGTCGAGCTGCTGGCTACAGTTTGACTGCAGGACGCCCTCATCTTGTTTGATATATTCAGTCGAGGTGGGAGGGGGAGTTGGCCTATCAAGTGATGATTTGCGTAAACAAATAGATCTTGACTGGTGGCATAATCCTTCTCATGATGGCCAAAGGGAAAACTTAATGCACTGAGATATCAACGTCAATGTCAAAGAGCAGAATAGAGTCTATTTTTAATCCACTTATCTGAGTCCTTGATTTTCTGCACATTTGCCTCGTTATTCAACCTGATGAAAACTGCTTTTGAAATGTGGCGCTTTTGAAATACAGGTGGTGCACATGAATTAAAGCCACTGTGCGTGTGTGTTGATAAGGAAACATTTTTATTTAAACTCACTCTGCATAATAACTATCCAGCAGACATGAATTCTGGTGTGGCAATAAGTCTGAATACTTGGGTTGTGGAGACGCTGGAGAGGAAGAGAGTTGGCTTGTTGACTTTCCTCTCCTCCTCTTCAAGAAAGCCTCTCAGCACTTCGAGTGATTGACATATTTACTCCTTCTCCAGCAAAAGTCCTCCACCATCCCTCTCTCCATCTGTCGCTGCCCTTAACGACACCTCATCCTGTTGAGAATGGGCCGAGAGAGGCAGGAGATTAGGGGCTAATATGGTATTGGAAAGGAGGAATAATCTCGCAGACACCCTATCTTTTCTCATAAACTCTGAGGCGAGAGGACAGTCCTCCAGCCTGACTGACAGCCTCCAAGGTTAGGGTGCGTCAGATTGGAGCAGTCGAGTCTAAAAGCCAGTTAGCGACGTACCGTCTTAGCCCTCAGGTCATCATTGTGGAAGACTGCCTGTGCTATCAGCTCCCACGCTGGCCTGAAGCCCCGCTGACCGTTCCCAAAGGACCGATATTGCTTCGGAACGGGAGATGGTTTCACAGTAGTTTCAAAGATTTAGGGTGATTTTAATTCTGTGCAAGTCTACCTATAATTTGTAAAATTAAAGCTTGAGGGAAAATTTCTCCAAAGATCCACCAGTAAAACAAATCCATTGTGAATCAAATTCTGTAGTATTTTCCTCCTTTTAAAACAAATCTCCTGAGTTGCAAAATCCTAAACATAGAGTATACCGTATATAAATGCAAATTGTATATAGTGAAAAATGGAGATATAGATTACACTTGAGTAACCAGGATGATATTGGTTTTCTGTGCAGCAATAACCTGAAATGTCATGAAATGAGAAGCCCTTTTTTTTAATAATTGGGTTAAGGGATGAGAGAAATTTTGTTAACAACAAGATATATGCTGGATGAACCTGATTTCTTTTGCAATGTATACATGCAACTGAGTTTGTAACAGGGATTTTACAAGAGCACAGGGAAACAATGTGGCAGCAATACGGTGGAATGAAAGGAAACCTCATTAGGGGAGCACATCTGTTTATCCAAAATAATTAAATCCTAGAGTCTCACTAAAATTGAAACTGACAATAAAATACAAACTAGTGTCCTGCAGAAGTCCCACGGCCAAACAGCAGTCTATTTGTAAAATTCACACGTTAACATTCAAGGAAAGTCTGTGCTTTCTCATTATAAACTGATCAATAAATTAAATTCCAGAAATCAGGTTCATTCCTTGTTTTATTACACTAAATCACAACTTACATATTTCTGATGTTTATAGTCAGAGATGCAGAGGTTGAGAGGGTCATTCATTAATCACATGAAGTTCCCAAGATGGCGCCCTGTAGTGGCCCCACGTGAATACGGCTTAAGTCACTTTTCATCAGGCCTTTTCTGTTTTTCTTAATCTGCTTCCTCTCGAAACACTGCGGGATCAGCCTCACCTTCTTTTAAACTCTGTCTCCTCCGGTTCCCCCGAGACCGCAGAGTGGACTCCCCACTCCTGAGTCACTTTTACCTCGCCCTTCCCTCGCTGTTACTTCCTCTCTGGAAAATGGGCTTAGCTATAGGATTTCTGTGACAAAAGCGAGAGATTCAAGTTTACACCCATACACACTTCTTAGGCACTGCTGCTCTTCTGTGCACTCAGAGAAAGGTTGCGTTTGCCAGCTAAACGACAAAAAACATGCTGTCAACACGGTGACGATGTTTAATGCAGGTGACAGGCTTTGCTCCAGATGCCTCATACATGCCTTATGGGATTATTTTTTAACATATCTTATTTCCCAATATGTCCTGCACAGTGAATAAAGATATGAAATATGCAATTTATAATATTACGCCTGTTTGCCTATGTTATGAAGTAGTGATGCTTTTCATTGAGTTCTCAAAATAGATCTGAATCCAATATGTTCGTTGTGCCCACACATGTCCTGTTGCATTTATGGATGTTTTCACCTTGCAAGTTATTGCATTAGAAAGTGGGACTGGGACGTCTGACTACTTGGTCGTGACAGAGGAAAATATAAGAATAAGAATTGTCTATTTTTATTTCTAGAGCTCTACTCATTTTATATGTTCAGTTATAATATATTTCCTTGAATGACCTTCAACAACTATTACTTTACCAGGACTAGTGGTTCCAAGACTCTTGGAAGTTATTGCTGTCATGTTGCTTTGTACTGACATGCCTTACTTGTTCATTTGGTCCTGAGAAGCAAATGTTATAATTCATACTGCTGCTACACGGCTTTGTCACTTTACATAAACATATGTCACTCTGTGGCACTTGCTCAAACAGCTGATGTTTTTCTTGGTTGGACAATGTTGTAAAACCACAACTTCTGTTTTTTACACTTTGGTTTTTGCAGTTATTAAACAAATATAATATATCATATAATAGGCTGATGTCTTCCGTTTAAAGAGTCTTACGGACACATTTTGTGACCTTATAATGGATCCTAATGCTAACCTTATCTGACTAGCTGTTATTGATCGTTTAATGTAACTCTTAAAGTGTATTTCCTCAAATGCTGAACTATTCCTTTAGAGCTCCGCAAAGGAGAGGATGCATCATCTCCAGTGAGTCAGGCCAGTTGTGTAAAATTGAGATTTACCACAGTGTTTTATTGCAGAGGGAGCCAGCTGACCTCAAACACAGCAAAAATCCTAAAAGTACTTTTATGAAAAAAAAGCATTAACCTTTAGAGAAAAAGAGCAGAGGAACTATTTCTCACAGCAAATGTCATGTATTAATTGAGTGTGGCTATTGCTTAGGCCAAAATCTACTAAACTAAATCAATCACAAGACAGTATGTGCCCAGACCTGGGCGGCCGTCAACCTTGGATAAGCAATATCTTTGTATTATACCCTGAAAATAAGAAACACACAGTGGGTGACGTTAGTTCTGTAATCATCCATTGAAATGGCCCAACAGCTGTGAACCCTACAAACTACATTCATTTGGGTTCTGCAGAAAATACAAGTAACAAGCGACAATATTAGACCATATGTGCATGTCGCTTTACACTTTATGCCCCTCGTTATATCCACATTAATACAGTACTGTATGTGCAGCCTGACTGCTGCATGGTGAATCCTTTAAACACCACCTTTGACTTTGAGGGGGATTATCCTTTAATAAGGTTTAAGCCAAATATAAGAAGACTCTTTAATTAAGCCAATCATTTCAGGCCATGTGGCTGTGATGCTTTTCAATTAAACCTCATTACAGTTTGTCACATCAGCCTCCAACCTGGAATAAAGAGAAAATAAAGACAGTGTTGTGGTGCAGTTTAGTGGACATTTACATGACCGAGCAAAGATTACATAAGGCATCTTTTTATATATTTTATTTATTTATTTTAAAAAGTGCTATTAAAACAAATCATGCTATAAAGCATAAGGGAACCTATTGATAACTTATTATTTACTCTCATTTTTTCCTCTTGAGGAACAGAGGTTACATAGCTAAATAAATCCCCTCAGGACCTTGACAGCCTTTGCCTTCCCACACATTAAAGATAATGGAATAATTCACTTGCCCTTGAGCCCCTCGCAGTGCATCCATACAGAACTTCTTATTGGGTCGCCGGCAAATTGAATGAACCTCCTTTCCATAAAAAGGTAATGGACTCCCTCAGATAGCCCTCTAAATAACACGGACGGTAGGGGAGGTGAGACGAACCAATTTATTATCTGACTTTGAAGGAGGTGCACACAGAGGGTAAGGTCACTCTCTCATTGATCACTGGTTCCCCTGTAGGGAAATGGTAATTATGTGTACCAACATGGACTGAGGTCACCTCCAGCCATCAGCAGCAAGGGTTACAAACCCTCCAGGGAGGAAGTAGGGCTGTGTTGTGGAACATTGTTGTTTGAGCATAGATTAAAACTGCTGTGTGTCACTAAACTTGCTTGAATTTATGGTGATGTGAAAGCAGTGCAGAATTTATTGCAACGTGTCTTTCAAAGACTGAGATTTAAATTGAAATTGGTACATAGCCAAAATCTTCTTTAGAAGATGGATTGTTAAAGACAGAAGGTTTCAGGTATTAAGAGGTATCTGATTTACATAAAAAGAGTCAAATCTAAAATGTTAACGACGCTCTTTGAATTATTTCCTATGATCTTTTCCATTTAGTGCAAGAAGGACATGACACTAAGTTTAAACTAGAATATGAACTTTAATTAAAAAATCTTTCAGTTGATTTTTGCATTTCATTTTAAGAGCAACACGTTTGGTCAGTTTTATGATGCAATAAGCAAGTTTCTATTTGTGCTTTGTGGGGTACAGTTCAAACAGCCAACAACATACATACTGTGCAGAACAGGGATTTCAAATATGTATAATATGTCGTGGAAAACCTGCACTTAACATGCTTGTCATGCAAACCCAGTCTCATCATGATGTTGGGTTTCGACACAAATCTCCTAATTAATTGAGTGGCCCGATAGGTAGGTAGTAAAATTTCCATCTGGCACCTACCTCTGCTGGCACAGCTTTAAGGAGGAAGTTAAAGCACACAGCCTGTGATAGGTAACATGCAGAATGCAATGAGCCCATAGAGCTGCAATTATTGCTGAATTATTCTGATTATGACTTGTTATGGAACTCATTTGTCAGCTCAGGTGATGTCAACAAATGTCTTGGTTTTTCTGACCTGCAGTCCAAACTCAAACATACCCAGATTACATGAGATGAAGAAACAAGGGGAATCGAGAAGCTGAAAACAAAAGTGTTCTGGAAAAAATATTTACTGAATTGTCCATTCATTTTATAACCTACAGGGGAAAAAATTAAAAACAAAAGAGTAATAATGAAATAACAAATATTATTGTCTTTGGATCATGTTGAGCTTGACCTGATCTCAAGCCAGAGTTAAATTTCAGGTGATCTTCAAGGTCAATTAAGGTCTGTCTTGTGGGCTGGTAGTTAAATAGTCCAAAAAAGCCATAGTAACACAGGCAATGACAAAATGAAACTTTTACTTCCCAGACAGAGTTTCTCTTGCTCATGGACTGGTTAGAAAAACATAGTCCTTCATAGATCACTGGACCACCCTGCCACCTCTGATTATGGCACATTGTGTAGGCTGCTCTGCTTGTCTTTTACAGACTAACAGCACTTCTATCTCAAAATCAGATCAAGTCTTAGCAGACAGCCAGCAGCACCCACACTGATTAGCACGGAGGGGGGAGAGGTGGGTGAAGGTAGGGGGAGTCAGCGGGTGTCTTGATTGCTCTCTGTAGTCGCCACATTCTGTCTGCCCTGCTCCATTTTTAGGATAATTATTTTAGATGTGAATGCCAGGTTGCATAGCTAATGCAAGTCTCGTCAAGAGCCAACAGTGATATGTCATGCCTGTAGCCAATGTACCCCGACTTAGATACACACACATGCATGGCCGTATAGAGTGGGCAGCGTGATAATGCTTATTCCCCATCCCCTGTCAGCAGTGGGTGCAAGGGTCACTGGCTGTAGTGGACATGGTGGGGTGTTTGGAAGAGATGATGCAAAGAGCTGTGAGGTTGCTGCAACAGACATTTAAAACTGTTTCTCTGAAGACACAACATGCGTGGAGATATATTGCAGAGATAAAAACAATGTGAGGGGAAAAAAATGAATGCGCTCGAGTGTAGAGGGAAGAAAAAAGCAGAGAGATGGAGAAAGAGAGATTACACTGAGGATGTGACACCCGTGGCCCGTCTAACAACCCACAGGGTGTAGCAGCAGACGTGGGAGGAGGTCCCGACTTTGATACACCACAGACAGCGGGTGGTACGGGGACTGTGGAGCTCTACTTGCAAAAAACAACCAAGACTCAGCTTCTTGGACGAGACCCAAATAGACAGAGACGGAAGGTTGCAGCAGTGCAGGGACGAAGACGAAACAAGCCCGCAGGTCTGATGCGAGCATATGAGGAGAGCGGGGAGCTAGCTGGCAGGAGGTTGAGTATGACGCCATCCGCTAAGGTACATTTATAGCATCGAAGCGGTGGAGGATTTGCTGGATCTGTTGGATGCTGTGCCTCCATCTGCCCTGTGCGCCACACCTGGTAGGTGGCAAAGACGGGAGCGGTGATGGGAACATGAGGAAGGATCATGGGGATGGTTTACCTGTTCGTGTTTCGGTGCCAAAACCGGCGTGATGAGACGGAGGACGCAGTGTTGTAAACTGTGATGAGCACAGGTGAGGGGAAAAAAGAACAGGTGTCAGGTGAATCAAGCCGGTGTGGAACCTTAAAAAAGTTTCAGATGCTATTTACGTCTTATATCATGGAGCGTGAATGCTAATCTCAGTCATGGTGCTGTATATTTAACTTTCAGTTTTCCACAGCAAGGTTCTCGATTTAAAAAAAGTTGTCTTTGCATCTGTTTCGCTCCTGTAGGCCGGTGGCTCAATTTTAGGTGCAATTTGGAATAAATTGAATTCCATGAATCCAATCATCAACCTCACTGTTAGCCATTTTCTGGCAGCACTATAATTTGTTATAAGCGTGCCTATTTGCAATTTGTACAGATAGTGTGGAGTGACACGAGAAGAAAGAGCGTTCCCGTTATCAGGAATCCAGATGTTACTTGTGACATGATTTTAATCCTCACCCCTTCCTGCCAGGTTGCTCCTATGAGGGCGCATCAATCAACAGGCAGGATGAAAGCGGGGACACAAAAAAAAAATCCTCTTTATTCTAAATTCTGGTTTGCGTTCTGTTCTACTGACATTGATTATCTAATGGGGGAACAGATACTGTGAAACATGGTCATAAGCAGGCCTTCATGAATAATGCACGTGGCTGTTTTGCATAGGAAGGGGCGTCGCAAATGAGGATGAGGTTGAACAAAAAGAGAGAGAGAGGGACGGAAAAAGTGGAAGGTAATGGATCATGTTGGCTCCATTCTGAACACGTTCTCTAATTACCGGCGTATATCCAGATCTTGTCAGGAGCTCCCTCACTCTCTCTCCCACACCGAGGTGTCGATTGGCCCATTGAGTTTCATTCTGCCTGTCATGGCCGGCTGCAAACCTGATATGTTTACTGACACAAATTAGTGTGGAGCTCTAGCAGCTCATTAAGGTGAGGGGGGTGGGGGGCTGAAATAGCAAAGTGTGGGGTCCCAATCTGCTCACCCATCGATGTTCTGTGCATCCAGGCAGGTGTGTGTGGAGGAACCCTTAAGTTAATACCAGGAATTATTCCCATAGAGCAGCTATAAGGAAATGTGATGGTGGATAATTGGAGGCAGAAGTGGGAAAAGGCAGCTCAGAAGGTCCTTAATGCACAAAACTACGGCTACTGGTCTGTCACCGCGGATTCTAAATTAGCTTCGGTGTCATGGAAGAAGTTATTTACGGTTTTCTTTGCAGTTGCGGGTAAATATTACTTCCTTAATTGGCTGATTAAGTTTCAGCCAGATGGCAGTTTTATTTTCGGTCCATTCTCTCAATTAATTGAGAGAGGTGTGCTGCTGAAGTTGAGAATGTTTGTTTAGCTTCTCGGGAAAAAAAAAAAAAAAAGTGTTTCTTCACACAGGCCCCAAAACCCCCATTCAAAATGGAGCGACTGAAATATCCGATCCTGAATCCATCTGTCAGCTGTTTGAGTGAGCAAATTAGGCATCATTGGGGAAAAGTTAGACCCCTTTCACAGCAAAGACTGTGCAAGCCCCTTTCCCTCTTTTCTGAAAAGCCCGACTCTTTGTCTCCTGCGGTCAAGGAACACCTTCTGCCAATCACCCACGGGCCTTTTTCCTCAGCTGCTTCCTCCTGGCATGTTATTCATCTGCGGTATCATAGTCTTGCTAATTAAACACAGGGTGCGCCATGATTATTGCCGCTGCACTCCACATACATTAGCAGCTGCAGAAGGCTCTTCAGCAATCTCCTTCACACAGGAGGAAGTGCAGGGAGGAAGTGAGGCCTCCCAAGCAGCTAATTAAACCCAACTATGCTTCCCTCCCTCCACCTTCGCACAAAGAGCCCTCTAATCACTTCTAACTCGATTTGGAGGCAAGTAATTGATGCACATATAGGTTTATGATGCGTGGAAGAGGAGAAACACCACCAGTTTAGATGTTAACAACGTGGGCTAAGAGGACCACATGACCACCACAGTCACTCTTCTTCTAAATGCTTCTGAAATGGCGTAGTTGATTATGACCACAAAGGGCAATGATGACAGTGATGATGATGATGATGATGATGATGATGGCGGCACCACAGTGTTGGCATTCATGAGACTAATGGAGAGAATTGTTGTGTATGTTGCTGTTTGCTGGGGGTGCATGTGAAAAAAAGCTGAACTGCTGCTGATTACTCCGTTGGCTTTGGCCGTGCATATCGCACTGGAATAAACTTCACCCAACGTTTTGCTACTCAGGCCAAAGGCTTGTAACAGGAATGAAATGTAAAGCAGCAGATATGGGAATGGGGCCATTTTTTTTTTCAGAGCCTCAGGCTTCAGCCTCCAATTCACAGGGAAGTGCTGCTGTTGGCCTAAGTCTGACACAAGCTCACTCTGGCAACATATTACCAGGCAGAAAGCACTGACACATACATGCGACCATATTCAACATGTCGCCATGTAACAAGACACCTTCTACTCATATCACATAGTCGGATGTAGACGCTATTCAAATGTTAACATTCCTCTACATTCTCTTCCTGTAAATCCTGCCTTCCTCTCTGTCTGTAGTGGCTCCTATAATTAACCGCACCGCTAACAGCTCTTGTGAATCCGAGCACTAGCGCAGTGATTTGATTTGATTTGAGCTCTACAGAGAGTTGGCAAATAGAGCGAGCTGCCAATGAAATACAGCAGGTTTACCCAAGTCAAATGAAGCCTTTAGGCTATGATTCACAGGCTAAAAAAAACAATTTATTTTTCAAAAGAGGTCATTCTCCAGTTGATGTTACAGTTCTCATTTCATTAACTCAGGAGAGGAACATGTAGAGATATTTTAATAAAGCTAAGAAATGTAAGGGTAGGAGCTCGGACTGGGCAATGATTAAAACCTTAAGAAAGCAGAGGCTCCATGTTTGTGTTCTCTTAGTTCAGCAGGTGTTTGATAAATTGATCATCCTGTAACTATGGTATTTTTGTGGCAACTGTTATTTATTTATTTATTTTTTACCAATATGTGTTAGTTATTACTTTGTCAAACCTGGGTTTCTTCCTATTTTTCTTCCTCAAATTATGGCTTCATTAATATAACAGCTGAAAAGACCTCCAGGCTATCAGTTTAAAGTAGCAAAAAAAGGGCTGTAAGGAAGTTCTGTCAATATTGATGCAGTATAATTTTTCCCCCAAAAACAAATTATTTGCTGAACTTTGGACGCATCCTATGAGACTACTAAATGAAACCCTTAGCAATATTTTTATGTTTACTTTAGTTCGGTAAATGTCTTTTTTCTGTCTGGTGTTTACTATCAGGAGTTACTTTTAACAAAAAGTAACTTTTAACAAAAAGTAACTGTGTGGCTTGTGGCTGTTTTGGTCATATCTGACTTCATCATCCAGTTTGTGCACCTCAGATATTGTCCTTATGTTCAAATCAAAGAGATAACATAATCATGATGAAAAATTATTCTTTCTGTTGGAAGGGGAAAAAAAGTTGTTTCTCAAGTTGTGGCTGTATTTTCTATCCAGGTAGCCAAAAATGACATGTGTCTTTGCTCTTTTTGTAAAACAAGCATAGCAGGCTTCATAGTATTGTAACATCTCTACATTAGTTACCTGGAGGTTTTGAGATTTTAATGACTGAATCCTGATGAAACGGGTGTTAAAATGCAAAGCTTTTTGGCTCGGAACATTTATTTCAAATCAATAAGTCTTGTCAAAAAAAAGCCACAGGTCCAGACAACAGCCTAGTGAACAACCATGTTAGGACTGAGGTCAGAGGTCACAGTTTTCTCCCAGTCCTGTCTCCAATTCCAACCTAATGAAAGCTTCACTCAGTCTCCGTTAACCAAATTTGCCTCACAATAACAGTGAAGGGAACAGAGGCAGGAAGCTTTACACACACACTTTCACATTATAGTTCCTGCACTGTGAAAACGTCTTTGTGTGCTGTGGATGTGGAGGTCGTGGAGTTGCTCATGCATTATTATATGTTGACATTTGACCACAGAGCTCACATTTGCACAATTTTCCTGCTGGTTTGAAGGAGCCAGTCGTTGAGATTGTCGTGAGCTTTAATGTCCGCTTTAGGCAAATGAATTAACTGGCATTATAATCATGCATACACAATTTCTATTAAGATTTCTGACGTGTTCAGAGCTTTCTAATCACCCTAAGTAACCTTTGCTCGGAGTTACAGTTCTTCAGTAAACACTTCCCTGGCCGGAGGCGGAGGTCTGAGCCAATCGACTCATTTGTTCTGTTGGAAAGTGATTGCTGCCGAGTGGAGACTGCTTTAATTTGATTGATGTGTGGTTCACCAAGCGGTGGATTTGGTTGTAATTACTCTTTGTGCTCACCGTGATAAGGAAATTAATCAAGCCATTATGTTGCTCCCATTTTATCATCAGGACACAATAATTGAATAAACCAACCTCACTTGTCTTCAAAGTCACTCTGGCTTGCAGCGCACTCGCCCGCTAGAAGGGGAAAGGGCTCGCTGTTGCTGATTGGCTGATAGTGAGGCGAGGTTCAGCTCAGCCAATGTAGGGATTCTGATTGAAATAATCAGGGCCATTTGTACTCCAAATTTTATCTTTGCAGGATGTGCAATCGTAATCTACTTTCTTTTCAACAAATAGCATTTAGTTCATATTCAGTGGTTTAAGAAATATTCGAATCCTTGTGAAAGTGAAAGGACCACAGTGTGAAAATACTCTATTACAAGTTAAAGTCCTGCATTTAAAGTCCTGTTTAAGCAAAGAAAAAAAGTGCTGCATCAATTTCTAAGCAGCATTTTAATGTTGTAGTTGCCTGAGGTGGAGCTAGCTTTAACTTCTTTAGATGCAGTTTGGTAGATGTGGTGCCCAACATCGGGGTTGGGTCCGAAGGGTCATGAGATACATGTGAGGGGCTGTGAGATGATTAATGGGAGAGGAAAGAAGAAGGAAACAAGTTCTGTACACACAAGTTTGTTTTACTGTGAAACATTGGATAACTTTACCTCTTTTGGCCTTGAACAGTTATTAAAAGGAGACCATCTGAAAAGTTTAGCGGGGAAACCGCTTCACATCTTCACAAGCCACAAATTCCTTTCAAATGAAGTGGAAAGTGGCATAAAATGTAAATACCTAAGTAAAGTACCTCAAAAACTGAGTAAATATACTTTGCACAGTTGTTGATTCAGTTTGTGAAGCTCTTCAGTATAAATTGTTGAGAGAATTCATTTACAGATAAATCATGAACCTTGAAATTAAAATAGAAAGCAGAGATCTCACTCCCGCCGTTACATTATTACAGCCTAATGTACTGTCAAGGCTTAATGCTGAAGTTGGATGTTAGATTTGGAGCAAACCATCGAAGACGGGAAATTGCCTGGAGCCACTGATACCTACTAACTGGGGCTGAACAGCCATTAAATCTTTGATGTTCACTTCTATCATTCTGCCCTCCCATCATGCATTGTAAGGAAGAAGAGGCAGCCAATTTGAGGCCGATCTCAGCCACCCAAAAGGATTTGCATCCATCCTTGCAATTTATTCTGGCAGGAGGAATGTCACCAAAAATCTATTATCCATCTGCATATGCTGGGGAGAAAACCCCCACCTCAGCTGGGGAGGGAATACATGTGATGATTTTCTTACCCATAAGAACAGGAACAGACTTGTTCCAGATCACATGATAGCCACTAGAACCCTTTTCACAAGAGCAGCAAAGCAAAGGGATTAATTTCTTGGCAACATAAGTGTCCAGTAGATATCTTAGATTGTACTCTACTAAACATAAGCACCTCCTAAATTTCTGAATAGCATTTCATGAATCTCAAGCTTCTTTTTTTTTTCCAGAAAATGATTGACCTTTTCCTGAAGTTTTGACAGCAGCTTTACTGATCAATTGGTACATCTTTTGCACATGGGCCTAATTGATTGGGAATGCTTGATTGCATGCTTATGTTTGTGTGGGTCCTCAAAATCTCTTAACATTTAATCAATAACACTTCTCCCAAAAGTATCCACTTTGCATTGACAAGTTTGAACGGGTTTTGAGTGCCTTAAGAGATAGCCTTGTGAGGGATTCGTCTGACTTACTTCATGTGGGTTTAAGAGCTCGCTTTTGTCCTTTGGGTGGTGATAAAGTTGTTTTTGACTCCAGTCTGAATCTTGGATAAACACTCTCAGTGTAAATTAAAGCAAAGCGCCTTGGGACCACCATGCTTGGGTTTTAATTGTGGTAGTAGATCATCTCTTTCCCTGGTAATTATCTCAGCTATCATCAGTCCTATAATAACAATAATCAATTGTTCCTGGTGACTCTGACAGGGATAATGAAAAGTTTATCAGCCTCCCTGAACCTCATGAGTGTCTTGGGAACTCTTAAGTCATCTGTGGAAATAAGGGGAAAAAATAAAAAGCATCCCAGTTGCTGTCACTTACACAATTTTTTCCTCAGACTATAAAGGTTGTGCTCATCCTTCCTCAGTCTACACTATCAGCTCTGATCGCCTTGACGTGTTTACAAGCTTGTAACTTCGAACAGAGCTCTTTAGGTGCCAATTTGGACAATTTGGCAACCCTCTACTTTGAACAATCAGGATGTTTGGATTGTTAGCCCGAGGATGGCTCCACTGTACAGACTAATGACACTGAGGAAATTTTTTTCCATTATACTTAAACTGCAACTTAAACTCTTGTTGGAAAGTCTACTTCAGCATAATGTCAACCTGTATTAAATACTTACTTACTTACTTACTTACTTACTCACTTACTGGCGTGAAAGTAGCCAAAATTTGATCTCTATTCTCAACCTCATTGAGTCAAACTTGAAAGATCGTATTGAACAGTCCAATTTCTTTGGCTTCAGATTCTCCATTCTCTTGTTAGGGCTGCTCAAAGTGACGGATCATCCATCGATCGCCTGAAGTTGTTTTCCTGTTTTTGCTTTAGGGTTAGCTGTATTGATTCTTCCGTGTATATCCCCTAACTTGTTTGCCACAGTTTGTTATTCACTTGCTCCATTAGGTGAGTCTTGTCAGCACTCAGCAGGACAGAGCACTTGTGAGGATGACTTGGTCACGAGAATGGATTTTTGGACGCTGGAAGCTAAATCAGTATTTTTAAATGAAAAATAAAAGCTCACATATCTGGTATCTTGTATTAAAATTGTGCTCTTAACACAGTGGAAAGGCATCAAGAACACCATAAAGATCATGATTAGACACAAAATCTATCCACTGAAACGTGTACTAATGGAAATAGAGTAGTATTTATAATTAGCACATCATCTATTCCAGTTGTTCCCAATTCAGGGGATTGAGTTCCTAATAGAAATCTACGGGGTGACAAGATGATAAAAGGGCTCTGTAAGAAAAAAAATACTTGTTACACCAAATCATGTTTATTTTTTAATATTTCCAGACCAGAGAAAGCTGGTGTGGTTCTGTCCAACGGTAGCAAAATCTGTTTGTTGTTTGTTGTTGCTTGTTGCTGTTGTTTCATTTGGCAGTAGCCTCATATTTGCCATAGAGCCATGAGAGTGGTATTGATCTTCTTGTCTAACTCTCAGCAAGAAGTCAAATAAGCATATTTCTGAAAAAAAAAAGGCTCACAAGCAAGATACACTACTATCTTTAAATGTTGATCCAAGGAGGATGAGGGAAGCTTCTGATTTCTGAGCTTGAACGTTGTGAGCAACTGATGTCCATTTGCTATAGATTGAACCCTCCTTGGATAACCGTGACTTGGACGACTGAAAACCTTCTAAGACATCTTTAGATGCAATGTGTGGGTACTGAAGTGTATACTTGTGGTGCACACATATATAATTAAACAAAATGAACTGAACTAAATAACCTATAAGCATGAGAGATAAAACAGCGGAGAATGGGTGTGTTTGTCTGTTTGAGCTTTCAGGAATAGATGAGATCACACAATAGAAAATGTACAAACGCCCCTCGAGTACCTCTTAACTCTATCTTGTAAGATCTCATTCTGTCACAGCGGGGGATCTATAGACACAAGGGTTAGAAGGAAAAGGTTGCGTTCGAGTGCTGTGTGTTGCGTTGTATCCCCGCAGATCCTCTGCGCTCGAACATCCCAGAAGGCCCGCTGAATCGAACTTTCAGGCACTGCTTCACACACTTCGAGTAAACAATTTGAAAGAGCAGCAAAACATATCTTGCAGAATGTAATTGAGGCAGCTGAGAATGTGATCTGTGTTAATCGCTCAGTGTGATTTTGACACATTTTTAAATGCAAACACCGGAGCTTTGTAGCACTGTTTTGCTGGTTAGCTTAATGGCTGCCTGCATGCTTCTTGCACACCTGTACGATGTCAGCCGATGTGAGTCTGAGGCCTCCGACAGCGAGCCGGTGTTGTGTAAAGCAGCTGGCAGATTACAGAGCAGCTCCTGGCAGATATTGAAGCAGTTTATCTCAATTTTACATCGTAAATGGGGTGTGGACAATGAAACTGTACACAAACTATGATGATCCTCCTGTGACTCTGGCAGTCAATGATGTTTTATGAATATCTCAGCACAGAACTAGAGGTTCAACAGAGGAGCAGATGGTTGGATAGAAAAATAATATAAAGTTAAAGCATGTTCTGCTCTTCCCTTCTTTTCTTTTGGCCCAACAGACCCGTTGATAAAGTGACACAGTCGCAATCCACATATACACCAGATCAAACAGTATGTTGACATACCTCAGTGCAACCAGAGTCCTGCACAAGGTCAGGCACCAAATAAAGTTGTGTAACTAGTAAAAAAAAATACAGTAAAAAAATTCACTAAATGTAGTTAGGGAAAAAAAATCTTGAGAAATTAAAATTATTGTGCAGCATTTTTAGCTAAATCAGATAATATAATCAAGAGTAATCAGCCACCAGGATTTTTATTATTGTGTATAAGCCTC
Source organism: Centropyge bicolor (assembly GCA_037975185.1). Taxonomy (NCBI): domain Eukaryota; kingdom Metazoa; phylum Chordata; class Actinopteri; family Pomacanthidae; genus Centropyge; species Centropyge bicolor. The sequence goes on along the minus strand of JBBMOC010000020.1, from coordinate 6,387,155 downwards.
CTCCGGCACAACCTTTGACCTTTAAATTCACATCCAGCCAAATATCTGCAAAGCAATGCAAAATGTGCACATTGAACAAATATTGTTCATTGTTGTATTTCATTTGTTTCCCGGACCAGATGAGCATTGTACTTTTCAATAGTCACTATTCAAGCAAAAGGAAATAGTGTATTTGTTGTTGTTGTTGCTGTGGATTTGAGCACCTGGATGGCATATATGGGGTGGACTCAAAATAAACTACAGTGCCCATGTTCATTTTAATGAAAGAAAATGTCATTCAGTGTAACAATGTGACTCACTGATTTGACAACAAGGTCACTCTGCGGCACAGAAAATACAAAGACCATACTTGCTGGTAGAATTTGTCCCATTTTAAAATGTAAGATTTTACCAGATTAATCTGTTGAAGGAAGTCGCCTTAAACTAACAACACACAGGATGTAGGGTGCAGACCCCGGTCTCTGATGTCTCAGTCACATGACCTCAGCATTATAGTGACATACTTTCTGGTTTGTCGGTTCAGTGAATACAAGCAGCAATCACCAGTATGTGTGTATTTGTACCTTATCAACATATTTTGATACACCCTCTTTTATAAAATCCCGTCTTCCTGTTTGCTGCATGTTTTTGTCTGTCGTCAGTATTTGTTACTCATCCACGTGAGGGTGAACAGCAGAGTTGCATGACGGAGCAGAAGAGAGGACAAAGACTGAAACAAGACCTTGTCACAGCGTGGTCACTCCTCTCAGCCTCCAATGACAGATTTACTCATCGCCAGGGGAGCTGGGCAAAAGCATAGATGTACAGTGTGACACAGATGATGAGACGAAGAGGTCAAATAGTCGAGGATTGGGATGTTACCGGTATCTGTACACAGGTAGTGGTTTTCAATGAGCGACATTCCCATCATGATATTTCAGGAGGTATTGCAGTGGAGCTGATCACAGCCCATGACTCCATTTTACCTGTTTCATGGTAAACAAATCCAGTCAGGATTTTGGAGGATTTGTGTCCACGTAATTCTTCGTCATGAAGTGCTCTCACTTAATCTGCTGGGTATTTGCATTCATTTAAAGCTTTTTACCGTTTTCGTGCTTTTGAATTGTCCCTTTAAATACCTTCGACCGCTGCCTGTTTATGAATAATGACAATAAAGGGATTGTCCGAAGCTTAAGAGACAGTATGTGTGAGAGAGGAGGGAAGGGGTGAGGGGGTGTTGTTTGACAGATACAAACAGCCTGCCATAAATCCAAGGTGCTTAAAGATTGGAAAGTTTCGGCCATAAATCGCAGGGGCCGGATCGAGGGAATGTGCATCCGTGATGGCGAAATCGATTTCATTTAGAACTCATCAACCGCAGCTCTTAGAGTGACAGCAAATAACACAGGAGCAGAGAGGGGACCAGTAAAAGGAGCTTAGGGCCACTTTCCACCCCGGCCTCCTCGGAGTGGAGCGTTCAGCGGTGCAAATGTTTCAGCCTTTTGTTCTCCCGTGTCAGGTAAATTGCTTATATTGTTCAGATCTTTGCACACTGTATACCACTGGCTGCAACATCGATATCTTTTGTCACGCTCAGTGCTCAGCAGCCAAAGACCTCTACGTGCACCTACGGTCTGCTTTATGGCTGTGAATTGACTGTATTAAATCCTTGTGTTAAATTGGATTTCTTATGTTGCGTCAGAGCAGTAAAAAAAAATGGAGTGGAAATATAAGAGTTTGTTGTTTTATTGGCAACCTACAGAGAGTAATCAAGTCTTGGGAATAGTGCATGGTTTCAGACGGTTTCCATAATTTTAATAGATATGCATTCAATGAACGTGATCACATATAGAAAGAGACATTGGATTTCATATAAATGTAAATGTTAATACATGAGGAGGTAGGGGAGGTGGAGGAGGTTAAATTGCTGAAGTGCATTGCTTATTGTTGGTGTATACTGATAGAAGTGTGCCAGTGTGTTTGCTGATATCTGTCTCTTAAAAAAAAATATTCCTTTTAAAATGGTCTCTTCACGGAGAGACATGGCAGATGTGTTGGATGCTGACCAATCAACCACGACTTTCATGATGTACACAAACAATCAAAAAAAAGAGGCATCTCGAACCGTCTTCACCGTTTCACCTGACAGCACAGGCATCATTGTTTTTTCACCATGTTTCCATTGGTGAGGTGACAAGCGCTCTGTGCTCCCATGATTTAACATCATGGAACACATCATATAGGTCATCAAGCGGGCAAGAGAAGTCAAAAAAATATCCATGTTGGGAGGTCATTAGGCACCCCAGATGTTGCAGTTTGTGCTTATTGTTGCACGCTATGCTCAGGTTTTTTTTCTGATGCCCAAATCATGTAGTCTGATCTCAGCATCAGAGATGTTGTCCCATATTATTGGATCATATACAGGATGGAACATGCCTGAACTGCTCCATCATGTCATATGTGGTAATATGTGGTGCTTTGTTTGTGTACATGTGTGAGTGCAACTTTATTATCAAGTAATATAACCTATGTTCTATCAGACTGTATTGGCTAGGTGTAACTAATAAAGTGGCTGTCTGATGTATACGCTGAGTGTATATTGCAAGGCAGTATACATTTGTTAAGGATCAGGGAGTTTGCCATACAATTTACATCATTGTGACTATCCTTTTAAAATCTCAGGGTGTATGAGACTGTCGTGGGCAATGTTGCAAATCAATTAACAGTCTAAGCCAGACAAGGACACTTTATGTATACAGCTCAATACAAAAGGCAGCTTCAAAGTGCATTATAAAGATATAAACTAAAGGTATTTAATTTGCTGAGTCAGCCAAAAGAACATGCTCTTATATGGTAATTTTATCTATTAAAAGTTTCTCTGATTTTCTAGAAACTGTATCATCATCAGTATATCAATATTGTGATAACAGATTTTATATACTATGATCCATATCTCCTACTCCTGCTTGTTGGTCACTGACATTTCACTCTGCTACATAAATGAAAACCAACAATTAGAAGTGAGATTCATGACCTCAATCAGGATGGTCTGTCAACCGCTGTCAGAATAACTGTGAGTAATTTCTCAGTTTATCACCTCAAACACTATAAATGGAACATAACACACACTATAAAACAACATAAGCCGATTATATACATGTCCAATCACACTTGGAGAACATTAGCCCAATCGACAGGTTATTTGAAGGGTTCCTCTCCCATCAGCCTCCTTGATCAGACTAATCATCCTTCCGGTGGCTGTCTTTATCTCCCCTATCACCTTTCAAACACTCGGTCATGTTGGAGCACCCAGTCTGCCGTTTTACATTATTAGTTCCCTGCCGGGGGCACTCCCTGAGATGCAGAGAAGCAGAGTAAAAGGAAGGTGAGGAAGATAGAAAGCGACGGCTCCTGCCTGCTCGTCGCTGGGGGAAGAGGAGGAGGAGGCGTCGTTGACGGCCTAATCTCTGGCTCTGATTATCTTCTCATTACAATCAGACGGGAGCCACTCGAAGAAGAGGAGAATGTGTAATTACGCTCAAATCTCCCATGACTAAAACAGAGCATAATAAGCCGGGATAGAACTGTGTGCTCACATCTAATCATTCAGTTTATTTAGTCATTCGTTCTGCAGCATTTGACTGCGGATGAAGATTTTTGGGAGGTTCAGGTGGAAGCGCTTGAATTAGTAAACACCTGATTTATAGCAGCATAATTTGGAAGCCAGAAATAATCTGTCTCAATTTCAAAATGGCAGAAAATATATTTAAACACGAGGCTTAGGATGTGACTTTTCCAGGTTTTGCTTTTGTGCCTGTGGTAATATATGTTAATAAGTAAAAATCTATAAGCTCTGGTTTGTCAGAAATAGGAAAAAAAAATTCAAGGAGAACGCCATCTATTCTTATGACCATGCATCTCCCGCGGCTGCATCTGCCCAGCACGAGATAGAAAACACCATTTCCCAAAATGTCAGGGCAACTGAAGCATGTAAATAACTACATTTCAATTGACACCTTGATTTGAATGGTAAATGGCTGACCTCCAATTTTCCCGGAGAATGGCTGGCAGGAAGAAATGGAGGGGAATAAAACACATATCCAGTAGACCAGAGGGAATAAGGCTAACCAAGCGTGCTAGATCCTCCTCACTATGATGGAAGCGTTAACTGTGTGGACAACTAGAGAAATCACTTTTAAAAGTTCTCGTGAGAAGGGACAAAAAAATCTAAACCTTTTTTTTTTTTTTTTTTTTTTTGCTTCCCTCACAGCTTAGAGACAACAGCCTGCCAGCCGCTCAAGACCGATGAAAGAAAAGCGGCGGACACCAGGGTGGACACGGCGGACAGAAATGGCTGCATCAAAGGAAAAGGACGCAAACACCACAGTCATCGCAGGGCCAGGAGGTGAGGAGAGTCTTTATGTCTTCACAAAATACCAAACAGGGGTGCTTGAAAGCCATCAAGAAGGTTTTCTGATCTCAGAGAACGAGCGCTTGTGAAGGGATGAAAAAGTCGAGTGCTTTAAAGTTGCGGAATTGTTGATCACGCCGAAACATTTGTGATGATGAATGGTTCGAGTTTTTATTTATTTCTGGGTTTGCTTTTGTAGATTCAAGTGCTGGTGATAAAGGCATTTAACAGTAAAACAAAACTCCTTCAGGGCTTGAGAAAACAGCTCTAATCTCTATATTCTGGTGCAGGGGAATGTAAACAGTCTTATCGGGTCGGGCCTCAGCGGACAAACACAAACATGTTGTGAGGAATTCCACACTGTGTCATTCAGATCCTCTCTTTTCACCAGCACTTTGAACCAAAAGTCTCCTTCACACACCGAGAATAATTTTCAGGCGTCTTATTCTGAGGTGGGAAAAATCAATTCAGGCAATTTTTTTTTTTCTTACAAAACCTCTTAATTAATCTGACACCTTCAAAGCCTTCGCAGTCACATAGCAGGGAAGCAGCCACTGATATGTAAAACACTGAAACTGCATCTGAGGTGTGTTGGAGAGGATCGTAAACATGAAACGCTTCTCTTTGGATGAACTTTATCCAGCGGCTGCTTCTCTTTGTTCTTGAATATAGCGGCGAGCGCAGAGAACACGCAGGCATCTGATAATCATTTGTCTGGTTTGTGCATGCAAGAAAGGACGTCAGACATCGCCTTTTTATCCTTGAAACTGACTTGACCTCATACTAGAGGGCTTCTCTGCTCGGTAACTCCTTATAGCAAAAGATATACAAATCATACTTAAGTACTGAAGAATCGCAAGAGATTTATTCAGTGAAGTGGTCACAGCACGTCCAGCCAGGATATCAAGGCCATACCATAATTGTGCCTCGCCCTTTTATCAGTATAGTTACAAGATGGCAGCATCAATAGTCGCTACACAAATTAAATATGTTGTGTCTCTACTAGTGATGAAATGAAGTACAATCAGAGACGTCAAGTTTGAGTCACACATTAGTTTTGTCATTTGTACGGCCAATCAGATACTGAAACACTGCATGGTAGTTTATTTCCTCCTTTAAACAGGATTTCACAACTTGGAAAGGTCCATTAAAACCAAACACTTAAACAGTAGAATTATGTCCTTTGTGCTCAGCAACAAGGAAATGTGTCTCTCAACATATGTGTTAGTTGATGCATTGCTGGATGATGCTGCTGTGTCTGTGTTGCTGCAGTAGTTGAACCAGCTTCAGCTTGCTGCCAGTCGACCCTGAGTCTGTGCCGTGACTGTGCCACAGCAGGAGTCTCACTGAAACTACTGACCAAGCTGCATATTTGATGCAAGGCTGAAAGTGCTGAACTCGAGCCATCATCCAGGTGGATGCTCTTTGAATATCAGTATAATTATAACAGCAACAATAATAGTTAAGTAAAAAAAAAAGCACAAAGTGATGAAAATAAAAAATACTGGACGCAAGCAGCACAAACAAGCTGAATGAGGTAGAAAAAAGTAAGCAATTGTACAAAGTTAGAAAGAATGTATAAATACACACACATGTTAACATTGTGGTTACTGTTGGTTTCTGTCAGTTTTGGGTATATTCTCCAGTACCAGACCATGCATGTGATTAATAGAACTTGAATTCTCAAAGAGCTTGACTAAAACTACACTGTGACAGACTCTCCAGCCTTCTGAAGCTTTTCGGATACTCACCAGTCACAAGAAGAAAATCTCTAAAACACAGCGTGAGATTGTAACCACGTATCTGATGATCTTACAATCAAGAGAAATAATCACCACAATGCAAACGTTTATCAACTTTAACCACAAGGTCAGCTGGAAGGAGAAGAGACTGAGGAAACAGCAGCTACATCCAGTCGTGATTGAGCTTCAGCAGCTGCACACATGCATCACAGCCACCAAGGTTCACTGGCTGTAAACAAATAATTAATGGATCAGAAGTGACCGAGAGTAGAAGAAATGCATGAAGAGTATTGTGCTTGTGTTTATTCATTTCCAAGCAGTGAAAAGTGGCTAATGAGGTGGATTCATATCCCAATTCTTTGTCTCAATTACAAAGCACCGCAAGTGCTGCTTGAGAAAAGTCTCTGTTGAGAGAGACATTTGTTCTTTGGATTGTTATCTTGCTAATTGGCTAGCAGCAGCCCAATTTAACAGAGCAACCAATGTTAATTATAACATGAAACCACAAGCCACTGATGGCGGCTTAGTTTGAGAAACAGCATGTAATCTACAATGAATACGTTTTTGAACGTAGCTGTTACCAAACCTGGTTCAGTCGAACAAGAGCCACAGAGATGATCCATTACGTTCATTTGAATCAGTGAAAAAACCCATGAAGAAGAAATTCACCAAATCATGACGGCACCAAACGCAACACAGTGTTTTATACATAATGACATATCTAGGATGTAGTTACATGTATACATTTCCGGTATTCATGCATGATTGTGGCGGTGAAGAAGGCAACGTGCTCTTTAGGAAAATAGGCTGCATTCAGCAGCGAGCATAATTCTCATCAGATGTCCCCAATCCCTTTTTCATACACCATTGTTTCGCGCAATCACCATCCCCAGTGTAGCTGGCAATTGACTGCTCTCTCATTCTGCCTTTCATTCTCTCCACCTCATCAAAAGAAACTGTTTCTGCTGGCAAGAAAAAATGCAAATGCTTGCCTTGTGCTCTCTTTCTACAAGGCCAGAATGGTAGAGGTGTTAATGAGTGACAAAGCGTTCTCATTACCAGGAGAGGGTACTTGGGCTTGGTCTGTCTAATCAGCCCTAATGCATTTCAGTTCCTAATGCTCCCAAACTGCCGACTGCACCGAGCAGGGCCATTTATTATAGCGAGACAGTCTTCTGCATCCAATGAGAGCGGCACATAGTCTCCAGAGCTCTGTGGTCGCATACATCAAGCGGCAGTGCAGTTTGTCACTGTCTGGATCACTTGTGATTGCGCTCACCTGTTAGCGTGACCTGCTGTTTGTGTAACATAAAGGCACATTTTCTGGAATTTTGATGTGAAGGGCCAACAATTATTCTCCAGTAAGCATGAAAGTGCTTAAAAAACGTGTCTGATACAGCTACTATTTGTAGACATTTGAATACATTCTGCCCAGAGCGAAGCTAAGCCTCATTCCGTGTTATGGAAATATTATCTGGATGTTGATAATGTTATTCATAAATCAAGTTTATCTTTAATTAATCTTTAGTTTTATTCTCTGTAAGACCAATTAAAGTACAAAATCTGTTATCTGTTCTACTATATAGTGGTTTTGTGTAGCTTATTATTTAATCTCAAAGGAGGCTGCTGATTTGCCCATTTTTGTCAATAATGAGGAGAAAATTAATTTTGAAATCATTAAATTTCAAAGCACATTTTGTTTTTGCAGCCTCGCCCTTCGTTCACGCATCCAAATTCAAAGGAGCTCTCGTGAGCCTGAAGCTTGCGAGTGTGATTTCACTGAGCACGTAATCTAGTTTCCACGCATTGTTTTTCTTATTCAAGCCTCGCTAACTGGTTCAAGTTTCATGTAGAGAACAGGGAGGCCACTGATCTCAACTATCAAGTTTTCTCAATCTTCTTAGTTCTGAAAAACTTACAAATATGATAGGTTGTCACTCCAGGTGTTTTTCAAGGCTCAGTTCCTGTCCAGCTCTTGTAAATGGCTATTTTGAAATTTAATCAATTAGCTGCAGATTCATTTTCTGTTATTCCAGTAATTAACTAATTGTTTAAGCTGTAGACTGAATGAAAAAAGCAGCTCCTAAATCAGGACAACTCTCAGCATTGAAGTAATTTCTTCCAAATAAAGTTGCCAGAAAAAACATATGCTGTTTAAGCTGTTCTTCCTGATGCCTTTTGGAAAGATTTGATACGTCCGGTACTTGTGGAAATAGGTTGGGAAGATTCAAAGCTAAGTTGTTTCTCCGTTGATTGCATTCATGAAGCATCAAATAAAAGAAACTGAGAGGTTTAACTTGACAGCAGGTTGGAGTGAACAATAACAATGAAGTGGTAAATACTTTGCTTGACATTTTACAAATGACACGTTGTTTTTATTGTAGTGATAAACACAGATCAGCGTGTGTGTGTGTTTCTGTTTGTAGCACCTTGTTTCTCGATGCCACCTCCCTCCTCGGCCCCATTTACAACCCTACCATTAATGATGCATGCGGTCCTTCACTCCCGCATGAAATTCACATCAAGTCTGATTTCCAGTTTCCCCAATAAAACATATTTTCATCCTCATTATCAAAGCCAAGGTGAGGCTGTCTGAACGAGTTACAGTCAAAAGCATCGTCTTGCACATCTTCTCTTTACTGTGTATCGCCATACACACACTCACTCACACCCTCCTCTTTGCTTTTCATGACATTCAGTCTGTCTGTACTTGAAAGGCTCATTCAATGAACCTGTGGCACTTCAAAGGCCTTCATCTCCTTTTCCCCCATCAGTTATTTTCAGGGAGCAAATGAAGTGGACTTCTGGATAGCAATCAAGCTGGTCAACAGATGGAATCTGACAGGTTTCTTTTCTTTATAAAGATGCATTCTCACCAGAGGAGAATGGATGGAGGGTATTTCAGGGTAGCGTGAGCATGTGGGTCTCTGTATGTTCAAATGTAGACATACGGTGTCCGAAGCGTGGACCATAAATTTCCTGCACCCAGTATGACAGAAATGAGTGAAAGCTCTGGGTTGTCTTGCAGAAAATATCTTCTTCTACTTCTCTCATTATTTCAGTCTTTGAGTTGCCTGCTTTTTTTGGTTCATATCACTGTAGGTGCTGTGGTGCTATCTGCAGAAGGACTGTGTGAAGTGGAATATAGATCACAGTGTGTGGTGGTGCAAAAAGAAAAAAAAACTCTCAGCCTGTGAAAACAATTGTATAATCTTTTCTGTGGTTCTGGTAGAGCTTTGTCAAGTCTGAGCAAAATACTTAAAGTGACATAACTTTAGTGATCTGACGTTGAAACTTCAATGTACTTCACTATTAGAAACTTGAATGTTCTTGCATACCACAAAGTCACATAGACAAGTGCTTCATAAATTCTGACTGTGATGCATGTGATTGAGGTTGAAGGGGATTTTCTGGATTATTCACACACATTAAAAAAAACCCTCTCACTCTCACAAAAAGCTACACAAAGCTGCCAGAGTACTTTTAAGATCAAAAACGCTAATATGATTAATAAGAAGGCTCAGTATCAATGGCGAAAAATAATAAATTCCCAGTTTGAAAAGTCTGTTCAGTTCTGCCAAAAACAATCAAATCATACATTAATGAAGGCACTTGTCTGTTCACAGGCATCACAGCTGAAGTGAGGTCCTACCATTCATTCTATTAAGGGATATGTGCACATGTGTATGTTGTGTTTGTATATTTGAAAGACAGAACAAAGAAACAAAAAGGATAAATAAATGCTTCAGAGTCAACAGCCAATAGGATTCACAGATTCAAAGACTACATAGGAAGTGAAGCCAGCTCTGTGCAGTGACAGTAGTAGGGATGTATCACTGATCTATCTCACTGTCATCGGTCTTGACCTCAGCGAAGCTCACTGGCATGCGATCCGTTTTGTGCTCTGTACCAGTCTGGATAAGATTTCATCATCCTGTTGTGATGGGATCATCTCAAACGGGACATTCGGCTCACAGATAATCTTGCTTATGTGTGTCAGGATCAATCAGGATGCATTTATGTGATGCCAATGATGAGTCATGTGGATTATTTTACCCCATCCATTCTGTTGGGGTTATTTGTCTGCAAACATTGCAGGAAAAAGGACATTTATAGACTGAGCTTCACACTTTCACTCAGAGAAAAGTGTAAGCAAGACTTCTGTGATGTCAATAAATGATAAGAAAATATGATAAAAGTAGATGAAGAATATTCCAGTGTAAGTTTTCTCACAGTAGAATCATGTGTTAATGCTGTTCTTGAAGTTCTGTTTGCATTGCATCACAGATGGAATTATTTTATCTGGTCACTCACCAATTTCAAACATTGAAGGAGTTATTAATATCTCATGTTAAAGGAGCAGTTCAGCCCAATTAAAAAAGAAAAATACTTTCTCTCCTATCCTTAGTGGTGTCCAGCCATGATCTTTACCAAGTAGGTTTTCACATACTAGGATTTTGCCTTGATATTTTGGTGCATAACAATAAATATAGTATGAGACAAGAAACAGAAAAAAATACTGCAAAAGTTAAGTCAAGATTTAATTTGTGGTGCTTAGAGCGTAGAAAAGTGTCATTTAAAACAAATAAAATGAAAACACTGTTTCCATATTTCTTCAGTAGCTCCAATTGAGACATTTTTCAACTGTCAATACCTTTTCAATACCACCCTTAAAACTCTGAATCTGCGAAACCACTGATTATGTTCAGTAAAATTTTCACTTTCTACAATATTTGTGCATGGAGGCTACAGTGTAGTTAAGATCAGAGCGAGATTGTGGCTAAACTTAATTGAAAAGACAGCCATTAATTGCAGGTCTGTGATTGGATACGAACTCCACTGCATGAAAGTCAGACTCCTCTTCATTATGAGAAGGGCAGGAAACTTCCTGTTTTGGAACTGATTGTCAGCATTGGATGTAAATTGCGAGATGCAGAATTGTGCAATATGGAGTTTTTCTTCCTGCATTGTATTGGAGCGGAGGCAGAAATCTCAGAAACTATCTGTATCTATATACTAGAGGGAGGTGAGAAAAAAAAACTTTTTATGTAATTTGGGTGAACTAACCCTCAGACTCAGCAGACTGAATCCAATAGTCCATATATTGGGATTCAAAAGCTGTGTCTCATGCCCCCCCAAAAAATCTGCTCCTCACCCCGCTGAGTTCTTCCAGCTGAGATTTCACATTTCATATCCTATCACTGGAGTGAACACAGAGGTGTCCCCTCTGCTCTGTCTCTGCTTGCAGCCCCTCCTTTGATGAGGAACTCTCCCCGCGGCCCAAGGGGAAGAAGAAGAAGAGAAAGTCCGAACGGAAGAGGAAAAGGAAAAGGTCAGTTCCCCCGAAATGAGGCGACTCTGCAGCGAGGTGTATTGTTGGACAACTTTTGTCGTGTTTCCTGAAGTAAATAAATTGAGAGGCGTACAGGAGAAATTCTAGGTGCTCACTGGAGTTCATGTTTATTTGTGCCTCCGCTTTAGGTCTCCCTCTCACAGCCTGTCGCCACTGAGGAAGAAGAAAAAGAAGAAGAAGAAGAGCTCTAAGAAAAGCAAGCGGCACAGGTAGCTCGTGTTTCCTACAACAATATTGGTGAAATGGCATGACATTTATTTTTAGTTGACCAAAAATCATTTCCCTTTTTGCAGATACACCTCTAAAAAGTCAAAACACAGGTACGTATATGGTTATTGCAAAGTTTTGTGTGAAACTTTAGTCTGTCTCGAGGCTGTGTGTCATTTCTAAAGGTTAAGATATTTCAATAACGGAGCAAACAGTTCTCACCTGGAGACACTTCTGTCATAAATTTGGTGTAATATTTAGCATCTGCTTTTCTAAAGATTGCAACTTAAAAGGCGATGCCCTTCACAGCATGTGTCAGTAAGGAAGCAGGCAGTCTGTGCAGGCTTAATACACCTCGCTCATGATTCTATTCTCTTTCATCCCACCAGCTCTTCAAATTTAAAACATAAGAGGAAGGATGAGCGCAAGTACAAGAAAAGGTCAGTCTGTGATTGTTGCATCAGAATCATGTACTCTCCAAATCCTACACAACTTTATTGACACCCCCCCCCCAATCCACCTCGACCTCCTCTTCCTCCCCCATGGTAAGCCCATCCACTCTTTTGAGAACACCCACAGCTGAGGAATAAAGAGAGAGGCTCCTCCAAAACGCTCTCATGCAGGGCCGCGATGTGTGAATACAGAAACGTGCGGCTTTTATTTTTCAGAGCGAAGCGTAAAAAAAAACCTCGTAAAGAGGAAAAACTGATTGAAAGCTTGAGCCACAAAGGGAGGGGGAAAAAAAGGGGGTGCAAGAGGGTAAGAGAAACCAATTTCATGCTGTGATCTTTCAACATTTTATAATTCCACTTTGGATGAGCGGGCTGTTGTTTTGTAAGCACAGAGCCAAGTTCAGTTAGCACTTACTTCAACAGAAGCCACTGCTCTCCAGCTCGCTGCTACTCTCGCCTCCTTTGTTCACTTCAAGCCTTTGCTATTCATTTATGCTCTCGCCTTCTCTGGCCCGCTCTCTTATTTTTCAAACGAGGTTCATATACATCAGAGATGGAGACGGACACTTTGAAGTATTCACCCTTAAAGTTATACAGCCTTGATCTGATCATTGTAATCTTGAACAGCTCAGAAAACAAGATCCAGAGAACTGGCAGTGCAAAGAAATTTCATATGTGTTCTGTATATTCTAACTAACTAAGTGTTTTAATGTTTAATTAATGAATCCATAGAATCCTGGAGAAATAGATTAATTGGTTGATGGGTAATCCCAGTTTACTACCTCTTGGGAACAACTTATTTTCCTTGTTTTAAGTATTCCTGAGAGTGCTGCCATTTGTTAAATGACATATACTTATGTCCATGTTGCCATTTTCAGTTGTCACAGCAATGAACTAGGTGTTTTTGATATCGCTTTTAAGATGAAAAGTGTTGATTTAAAAGCTGTTATTTTATGTAAGCCAACTTACAACAACCTGTACACCCATGCGGCTCTCATCCACACTTGTCGCCATGTTTCTGTAGCAATCTTTCATGGGTCTATAGGAGATGACACTTGATTGGTCAAGTGTCTCTCCAAACGAGGGAAACGTCAATGAGCACAACCTCAGACCTGTTTGAACTGATTTGAAAGTTTATTGCTGAGGTCTAGGAAAGCAGCTCTACTGCTAAAAAGAAGTCCAGTGGGGAAGGAAGTCAGGCAGGTTTTAAACTTTTAACTTTATAACTTTATTTTTTAGACATTTTTGATGTACTCACTTTAAGTTTCACCTCCAAGCAAAGTGGTTTAGACAAATCTGGCAAATCTGGCTTGTTAACAATTTGCCTCATTGTGTAGTAAGGATGTGATCATGTTCCCTGATCTAAACAATTGATTTAGTGAATTTAGAAGGTTATAAATGGTAAAAATGTTAATATAACTCAAAAACTTTAAAATAATGAGTTTCTGTCCAAAACAGATTTTAGCTATGACAGAGAAGATGTAGGCTGAAGCTTTTAATATATTGACTATATATAGTCTATACATATAGTATATATGGACATACACAGCAGCCACAGACTATTAGCTCCAAATGTAATCACTTTACACAGATATAGAACAGAAAGAAGCATCAAATCTTCACCTTTGAGAAGCTGGACTTTGTGCTCGGTAAATGACAAATGATTAAGCAATGCGATGAAAGCGATGAAAATGGTTGTCAAGCAAATTCTGTGGAGTGTGATCGTTGTGCTCGTAGCTCCTTATCCACTTGTGTCTTCTCTCCTCTGCTCTCCTCGTCACCTCCTTCAGTTCTCGGACTCACTCACGGCGTAGACGGCGCTATCGGAGGTCAGAGTCGGACACTTCTTCCTGCCAATCTTCCACAGAGTACAGGTAGGAAGCCATCCCTCACCCTCCTCGCCCCCCCGTACTCCCCCTCACTTTATCTTATCAGCTCGAGTTGTCTGCCGAGTTCCTGGTCACAGCGCAGCGATGACTGATAAGGCAGAGGTGACTTCCTGATCTCAGGCACGACCAGTCCTTATCACAGCCTCACAGGAAATGGCCCCAAATTCACTCCACAGATCAATGCACTCAATTATAATGACATATTGCAAAATGTTGGACGCGTGATCATATGAAAGATGTTGTTTCTCACAGGTTTTATGGATTATACTGAACAGGACTGATGGCATGATCATGTCTTGTAGCCACTGGTGATAATTAATCCTTGAATAATCAAGCTCAATTTGTGAACTTTGACACATGTTAATAAGTAAAATTCACTTCGGTTTGAACTCCAACTGAAACTTAAATTGTTTTGTGTTTAAAGATTTTTCTATGATTACACAACAGATTGCAATACATTTTTTAAGATGGGAAAAACAAAACAGACAAAAAATTCTGCTGATATTTCACTGACATCAAATGTGCACATGTGCCAGTTTTCGTCCCCTTCTCTTAAGTGCAGAATTGGCTGTGACTGAAAAGCATTTGCGTCATGATGCTGTGTCATGAAAACTAAATCCAGCATTTTCCCACAGACACCATCTGCAAAAATCTGTGGTGCATCAGGCATTAGGAGACCTGGCAGCTGTAGTAGAGGAAACCAATGGAGTGCTTGACCACACAGACATGAAGTGGAGATCTGCAACCAAATCAGTGTGTAAAACGGCTCCAAAATATCGCTCCATCCTCTCAACCACCACCGTAAGTACACTTTGGGACTCTTAACGGTGCTGCCGCTTGTTCATTTTGATTTCTCAGTTATGGCCATGTAGAACAACTTACTGTCAATGCCCAGAGGGAGGCGCTTTGGTTCTGAAAATTATTCTACATCTTAGTGCTTTTATGAGAATTCTTGTTGTTGATATTCAACCAAAATACAATATTTTTTCAGAAAAATTTTATGTATAAATCTGTCATCTTCAGGAGATGACTTTCTGCAAAATCAAATACATGTACATGGCCTTACTCTGAGCTCCTTTTATAAACGATTTATTTTGCAGTAATTTTGCCGGTTCCCATTTTTCTGTTTTGAAAACTAACGCTGTTAAGTACTTGGTGGGGAAGATTCACCATAATTATAATGATACCTCTGGAAAAATTATATGTTCTGCAAAGCTCATTTTTTCTCCTGTTGAGTAATAAAGTGTGCAATTCAAATGACATTTAACACCAACAACAAATATTTTATTTTCCAGAATTAGGTCTTACGACATATTTGTATCGCTTTATTTCAGTATTCATTGAAAAGTTGTCAACATTTTGTTCAGTGATGATGTTATAATATGTAATATTGGAATGTTTACTAGATCTGTAGTTGATTCCTCCAGGTTTTTATCTGTGCTGTACGTCACAGTGCGAAAACAGGAAATTAGAAATAATTTTTTTATAATGAGTCAAAATGATGTAAAAACTATGGTGTTATCAGTCTGCTTTTGTTTTGTAAGCATTTGATTATCGTCATCAAAAGTGCGACAGACTGTGCTCAGTTAGTACATAGAGCTTTAAGGTTAGAGATGGTTTCATTTAAGATTCAACGATTCCCTTCACGACAGTACAAAAACAGAAAATACAAAGGTATTAAAAACAGATTTGAGAAGAGACATAAACCTTTAGTTTCTGCTAAGCTACATACACATCACACTGCTTCCTGTAGTGGCACCCAGCGCCGGCATCGGGCTCATTTAACATCAGCATAAATATGAAGGAGACTGGGCTGAATTACTGGGTTATTAGTGTTTTCTTGCCAATAGAAAAGCATACTACAGGAGACTACATTTTATTTACTCTCATGGACTGACCTGGTGAAAACAATGACAAGGACTCTTGACCTGCTGTCCTGTTGTGTATTTAGAATTTGTTTTTTTTATATTAGATTTTGTCTTTGACCTCTAAACACTAGCATTCTCTCAGGAGTCAGTGTTGACATGATACAGAAGCAAAAGGAAAAAATTTTCACTTGTCAGTCCCCTCCGGTCATTGTATCTGTTTTCAGTTTCAGTTGTTCAGATAGCTGACCTGACTTGGAGTGAAATGAAACCAAAGGAAAATGGTTAAACTGTGATTGACCTTTAGATGGCAGACTTTTAATATTGTGCTGTTTATTGCAGTTTGATTTTTTTTTTTTTTTATGTGATGTTTCCCAAAGAGCAACATAAATACAGCTATGTCCTTAAACTCATTGTCTCATGCTTATTGGAGCACGAAATATATTTAATTTCTCTCCAGCAATCATTAAATTATGCTAATTGCACAGACGAATGTTTTTAATTACACACCACAGGGTTTTAATTGAAATTCAATAAATGAATCCGTGTATTGAATCATGCCTGGCATTCAGTATCCCAAAGTCTTTCAGGAGGACTTTACAGTTGGTTACTGGTTGGTAGCCTTACTCTATCAGATTTATTCACCGGTCTTTGTGTTTATTTATGGCTTTTAATTTGGTGGATAAAAGACACATAATTTCGAGTGATGCAGAATGATCTTTGCTTAATATTTTTTTCCCCACAAAAAAGCAAACCATAAAGGGAAAGGTAGGTATGACTGGACAGAAAAACCCACAAAAAATATGAATAATGGACACGAATGTGGTTGATAATAAAGCATGTCAACCTTTTCTGTAAATATAATTGGTGAATTTCTTTTGTGGTGGAAGCACAAGAAAGGTCGCGACAAAAGGAAAAGAAAGCACAAAAGAACCATTAGCGAGAGATGAAATGTTTATTTGAAGGTAGCCTTGTCAAAACATCTCGAGGTGACATTGAAGAATGTCTCTGTTTAAAATGTCTGTAAGTGAAATCTTTTACCCTTGAGTATGCACAGATTGTGCGCAGATGCGAGTGGCAAATTTCCCCCAGGGTTGGTCTGCTGTGTCGACTTTAGACTCGATAATGGGAAACCTTCGGGAGGACAGACCAGATAAACCTCTGAGTGTCTCGTAATCAATAAGTATAGAGAGATCATATTTTTTTATTAGATTAGTCAACTGTGATCCTTGGATAGTCAGTATCTTTTCCCATCTGTGGATGTGTGCAGTAAAAAAAAACAACAAAAAAGCACTTTCCAACATTGGTGTGCAGGAGTTGTACTCAAGCACACTTTTAAAGTATTCTGGGACTTTTCACTCCCAAAAAACTCCAAACAATGAACCATTAAGGAAAGAAAAAGGAACATGCCAATATAAGTCTGACTGGCTCTGGGTTTGAAGAGAGGGTTATTGTCTTTTTCTTGCAATTTACGACTCTAATGATGCACTTATGTTGCCCGCTCTTCCCTTTTTCTTACACCTTACCTACTTAAGGAGGAAATCTTGATTGGTAAGTCGATGCTATCCGCAGATTTAGGGATTTACTTGTAGGTCGGTGCAGGCTAATTATTTACTTCTGACAGGAGAAAGAGCACAGTCATCTGTCCTATTCTGAGGGCTTTGTTAGTTAGACTGATGGGATCTCTCTTTGTCTGCAATCCTTTTCATTTCTACATAATACCCATTTTGTGATGTTTGTTCAATGTTCTTTAAATGAGGCTTTTCAATGCGGCTATTGTTTACTCTCTTTCTCTTCACTCGAGTTAGAGTCGGTAGATTTTTCCACGCATAGTTTTTCTTTCTTCTCTGCTCTTTTGTTGTTCCTTTCATATAATTGTTTTAGTTTAGACTTACTTTATCTAAATTTGTTTCTTGTTGATTTCTTTGACTTTAGTTGAGTTCAGACTTTCTTTTGAGGTTAATCGCATGCTTCAAATTTGCATGATGTCTTTATCTTTCAAAGTTTTCTGTCCCAAGAAAAAAAAAATCTCTTCTCTGTGTTTTCAAGGGAATATGTGCCTTTGTACTAGAGTATTCACAGTGCATCAAAGCAGATAGCAGGTTCCACTTATCAACACACACTTGGTTTTAAGCTGCAGCCTGTTTGTCTGTTTGCAGATTTTGTCGTCAAAACCTGGAAGCGAGCTTTTACACGGAAACGGGTCTCAGCATTTATCGAGCCAGACCGAAGGTCCTCACGATTACGATTCTGGGAATGACACATCTTCACCACCATCGAGCAAAACTGGTGTTTCTCGGGCAAGTGTCACTGACAACAAGAGGAACCACTGTAAACGTCTGGCCTCGCCAGAGAAGCTGAAGTTCAATGACAGAGACAATGTCTCTGATTCAGGAAATTCTGTGACCAGCTATGCTTCCTTGTGCAAACCGTACGGCGAGGATGGCTTGTCTGCAACCATTTTCAGTGGAAACGGCAAGAGGTAATGTGTTGTTCATAATAAATAATCCATCAGAATGAATGCTTCCCAGGAAAATTGCAAGCTGTTTATCTTCTGTTTCTATGCTCTGCTTCCTCTTTTGAAATATTCATCTTATGAGCGAGAGTAAGGGAGAGCATTTCTTAAAATCAACACAGGATACAGTTTTGGCTTTATCACTCAAAGCAGTGAAACGTCTAAATGTGTTTTCTTCGCAGAGAGCAGATAACCTTGGGGTGTCGGGTGGAGGTTGTGAGATCTCCAAAGACCTCCAGCTGTTCACGGAGGATGAGTAAGTCATCTAGAAGGCGGCTGAAAACACAGTCATCCAGCAGGAGCAGGAGCAGATCCACAGGGAGTTCCAGATACTCCGGACGCTACTCTCGAAGCCTGTCGCTGTCGTCTTCCAGGTGTGGCAACTACTTTTATGTTGTGCATCAGTAACATCCACATATACCCAATTTCCACTCACGTATTTCAATTTGCACAAAAAAAATGGAAATGTGGGACACCCTGGTGACCTAATGATTAAGGTGTAGAAAACAACCGTGTGCACAGTCCATGTATGGCTTGGGGTCTGTGTTGCATGTCATTCCCTATCTACTTCCCTTTTAGTTGGAAAAGAGAAGATACAGTAGTGACTGACGGGCATAGATCTTTAGACATGCTAGCAATGAGGGTTGTCAGTCTTGTTTGGTCAGTTCGACACTTTGGTCCAGACTGAAATATCTCAACAGCTATTCAATGAATTGCCATGAAATGTGGTACAGATATCCAAGGTGCCCAGAAGTTGAACCCTACTGACTTTGTTGACTTCCCCCAGCATCACCATGAGGTTCACATTTATGGTTTGGAGTGAAATGTCTTGACAACTTTTGGATGGATTGCCATGAAATTTGATACAGACACTCATTTTCCCCTAAGAAAGAATCCAAAATAACTTTGCTGACCCCTTAACTGATCCTCTTTAATGCCAGCGTGAGGACAAGATTTCAATTTGTCCAATACTTTGGTTTACCCACAAAATGAATGACATTCCCATCAGCATGGGGGCATGTTGACACTAAGATAGTGAACATGCCGAACCTTATACCTGCTAAACATTAGCTGTTAGCATTGTCACTAGCTTAGTCAGGAGCTTAGTCTGAACTCTTAGTCTTAAATGAATACACCTTGATATGGTACCTGCGACTGTATTTGTATTTGTGCGTTGCTGACAAAGCGTTGCTGGCATGTGCTGCCACTCAACATAACAAAACTGCACTGCTTTAGAAAGCCCAAAAAGTAGAGAAAGAAAAAAAAATAGCAGGCGTGGTGGGCGGGTCTGTACCATGTCCAATCTCGATGGAAACCACGTGGATCAGCAGAGACAAATTAATTTATTAACGAAAAGGCAAATGTTGTCTCAGGGGGAAAATTAGTGGTGCTCAATTACATGAGAGATTATTATATATATATGTTACTTGGATAGATTTGTATTTTATTCAACAGTAATTTGTCTTGTTGCCAGCTCCTACTCACGCTCACCGAGCTATTCGGCCGACCCCAGGCGACGGGGCAGCGTGACCAGCCTGAGCTCCAGAGGAAGCTACTCCAGATACAGCGCTGACAGGTGAGCGTTGAGAAATGTTTTCACTGCTAATGACTCCTCATTAGTGGCGTACAAATAAACAAGTATATATTTACATTGTTGGTGATTAAACTTTCACACTGTTGTGTCTGGCTCCCAGACTGCGAAAGAGAAAGAGAACACCTAGCTCCAGAGAGACGGATGTGAAGCATGCACACAAGGTTAGTGGGAAGAGACGGAGACGCAAATCCTACTCTCCTATGAAGAAACGGAGAAGAGACTCACCAAGCCATCTGGAAGCACGCCGAATCACAAGGTACAGCTTTCCCAGACTGGTTATTTATAGCTACAATACACATTTTTATGCCTCCAGGCAGCAAAAATGTACTGCTGGTCCAGCCCTCCACCCCCTCAGTTGGACAAGTCCCCAACCTGAAGTCTTTCCTTCATGTTGATGAGCTGTGTAGCATGAAATGGCATTTAGCCAGAGGATGAGATAACTGTCGGCTCTAAAGCCACCACAGGTGCTGAAGAAGCAGATGGCGAACACAGGCAATCTGAAATGTAAAAAAAGAACAAGCAAGTCTGATCTTAACTTTTTTTCTTTCTTTTTTTTTAACAGATCTTGTCGGCCACACATTTAGTGTTACTTTTCTTTCACATTGTGCATCTCTCTGACAACAGTAAATGAAATGCACCAGAAATGTACTCAGAAGAGCACAGGGTTGCCACTGAAATATTACAAATAGCAGACTTTATATGGCTTTTGCTGCACTAATCTATGTTGTTTAAAGCTGCACTGTTTAATGATTATTGGTCGATTATAGACCAATGACTATGTGTAATGTAAAAATGCTCACTCATAATGACAAACCCACAAAGAATTGTCACCAGACTCATTTCCCTCAGTTCTACATTGTGTTTTAGCGTCTATCAGCTCATTGTTTTGGTTTTACGACTCTCAACCTTTGGACATTTCTGTAAAAGAGATTTTAAATTTCAGTGACATTAACAAAAACATATTTGGAATACAAATGTATTGTAAGATAAGATAAGCCTTTATTCGTCCCACAATGGGGAAATTCACAATTGGCCAAAGAATTCTGTTAACTTTACACCTGCATCTGTTGGTAATTTTGGCAGTTAGGGGGCAGCGCAACAAGTTCTAAACACAACATTTACAAATTATTAACCTATAATGTTGATATTAATATTTCCCAAAACACAAAAAGTGGCATTAGCATTTATTTGTTGTATATCTGGACACCTGTTTAGTCACTCTCTTAGCTCTGTTTTAGTTGCTCTTATAAACGCAACATTTATAGGAGCTGAAAGCAACACTGAGAGTGGAGCTGGTTCCGGCTGTAAAACCAAAACAATGAGCTAAAAGATGGTAAACTACTCTTTAGAGCTGAGAGCAACTACATAGTTAGGCAACAGCACTTTGTGGTTTTATCACATGATCAAGTCATTTGACACGTAGTTCATATAAAGATAATTGCTACTGAAGCTTTAATGTTTATTAAAATGTTCACACTGCAGCTTTAATGCGCCTACTGTTGCTCACTTTCACACCACTTATCTTTTCTCCCTCTCCACAGTGCCAGGAAGCGACCCATCCCTTACTTCCGACCCAGTCCTTCCTCCAGCAGTCGCTCCACCAGCGTGTCGTCCTGGAGCAGCCTCTTCACCCGCAGCCGCAGCCGCAGCCCGATCCACAGCATCAGCCGGAGCCGGAGCCAGAGTTACTCCTCCTACAGGAGCTACAGCCGCAGTTCATCCTGGAACTCAATCTTCGGGACCCGCAGTCGCAGCAGGAGTCGTGGCTCGTTGAGCAACAAACGCAACAAAACCAGGCATTAGGTTTCTCAGAGAACATTAAGGGGCCGAAGCACCAGTCCCGTTTCCAGTTCAGAGCAGGGACAGTGGATGTTGGTGCAATCGACTGTGTACGTCTCCATGCTCCCCTTTGACGCTTGGGTGGAAATGTCCCAGCAGGAGTCTGACCACGTCTTTCATTGATGCAGTCTTGTTCACTCAGCCCACAGAGGCCACTGGAGACTGAATGTGTTTTGGTTTGTTTGTTCTAGTCTTGTACTGCCTCCTCTTGCATCAGCACTCACACTGGCCTGAGACTGTTCATCTCGTAGGTATTTACAATAGGACCATTAGAAAGTAGCAGGATTCCTGTTTTTGGTCAACGAACATCGCTACTTTTTAAGTCCAAGCACTTCACATTACATTATTCTGTTAAATGAATGCTTTAAAATTGTTTAACAACCTACTATTTATTTTAAATTTGAGAGTTAATTGGTGAATAATAAGAGTGCACCAAGAAAGGCTGAGATGACTTAATTCCAGTATTTTATATACTAGAGTATGTGTTTGATTATGCAAGTACAGATGCACCAGGTACACACTTTTAAAGTTCCACAGGTCATCGGACAATTACTGCCCCACGTCAGGTCTGCATGTTGTAGATTTTGCGCAGAGGAGTGAGGTATTGATGTAACATTTGAGCCGTTTGATCCGAGCGCTTACAAATGGCTTCAGAGGGATCGTTGTCAGGAATAAGGAAAAGGTTTATTGCTCTGATCTCGGCACTTCACAAGGTGGAGAACAAACGCGTTTCCTCTGAAAAATGAATCGGCGAGGGTGGTCTGACGGCAAGCAAACTGCCTGTCAGCTCAAATGTCAAATTAATTTATCCTCCGATCAGGTGGAAAACAATAGAAATGTCAGTCCATGTATTACAACAGAGAGCGATTGAAGCGGGGACGGGGAGGTTGGCGGGGGGGGCGGGTTCTTTTGACAAAATCCACACGATATTAGAGGAAGTATTTTCTTTGACAACTCATGGTGAATTAAACATGCAATGAATTTCTTTTAGGAAAAAGAAAAGGTAAATATAATGGACTTTTTTTTATTGACTTCAAGGTTTAAATTGTCATCTTAGACCATCTGTACTTACATATAAGAGTATGCGTTTTTGTTTGAAGATGACACAGCCTCATAGTTGAGACACATTGAAAATAAGTCTTATGTTTAATTCATTGCTTCTCAGTTTACTTGAATAATGTTTTCTTGCCACAACAGTGGAACCAAACATATATTGTTTTTGTTCTTGGCTCATATTGCAACAGAAGGACGGATGTTTGTGCAGCTCCATACATATTTATTACTTATTTAATATTTGTTGGTTTGTTGTCCCTCTCAGTAGTGGTCAATCTTTCTATGCAACACTGTCGTTTTCTAGTTATTGTGACACGGCTGTAATTTATTTTTGGTTTGTTGTAAATTATTCTTGAGTTTTGCCACATGTAAACCTCAAAGTAGAAGCAGATGTTTCAAAGATGGAGCGTCAAAAACTGGAAAGAAAGGATCCTTCTTGTCCAACGTTTTGTTTTGGGTGTGACTTTGGAAACTGCGCCTGTTTGGTTTCTTGGCGAGCGTTAGATGAGAAGATTGATGAAACTGTTGTATCTGTTGTATCTGTTAAATATGAAGCTACAGGTAGCAGAAATCTTACTTAGTTTAACATAAAGACTGCCAATGGGAGAACAGGTGGTTTGAGGTTTCCAGGCAAAGAGTGAAGATTTAACATTATCATTGACCTTTAGATGGGAGATGGAGTATTTTTAACCTTTTGGCAGAACCAGACTAGCTGTTTCTCCTTGTTTTCAGTCTTTATGCTAAACTAAACAAAACAAAGAGCTGCTGATCATAAATTCATATTAATCGTACGGACAAGAGAGAGGCATCAATCTTCAGCTCTGACTCTCGACAAGAGAGCAAGTAAGCGTATTTTTCAAAATGTCAAACTGTTCCATTAAAGTTATTTTCCAGGCTGCTATGACTCCAGAGTTTGAATCTGCAAAAAAAAAAAAAGAAAAAGAAAAAAAAAAGTTTGAAACTGCCTTCCCACATAATTAAGAGAGTTAAATTTCTCAATAATTTCAAATCCATCATCCTGTCTGTGCAACTGCTCCGGGCCTGACAGACTGCTCTCTATGCACTCAATACTCTCTGCTTATTTCCCTGAATGTCAACTAAATTGGACGAATGAGGGAAATACGACGGTGGAAGAGGAAGGAACTTGGCACAAAAGTCACTCATAAACTCCAAAGTGATGATGACTCAAGTCGGCCGGTGTTGACGAGGTGCCAGTGGAAGATTTGTTGCGGTCGCACTGATAAACTTTTTCGATGGGCGCCCAGGCCGTTGGCCCTCTCCCCGTCTCACAATGTAAAGTTTACATCAGTTCTTGTGCGAAATAATTTTCAATATGTAATTACTGGTGGTGTAAATATGCATCTGCATTGTATAAATTATACAAACAATGTGATTATTTGATTTCCAGAATGTGATTTGGGCCTTGTTGGATGTTAAAATGTACAGTGCAGATATGATGACCGGCGAAAGAGGAGAAGACAAAATGCCCATCAGGCATCAATCAGTGGACTCTAGATGTCTTTGTGCTGAAGATCTGATCATGTCTTTTGTTATTTTACTCCCAATAACAAGCTCATATAGCAATAGTGATCCAGTGTTTCTGTATTACATCACCCATGCTCTCCCTGTTTTCCATATGAACTTGCAAAACGTTTTTTCACACTGTCACATTTGATCCTGTGTCAGTGTCAACTCCTCACTGTAATAACATGTCACCTGGAAACTGAATTGTCCACAAGCCCATGAATCAACCTTTCCCCTTTCACTGCGTGTTTAGAATAAGCTATATAAAATCATATTCTGAATAAAAACCACAGCTGCAGTCTTGTTTTTTTTTTAAATGTTCAACCCACAGATGAAAACACACTTATTGACAGTAAGGCACGGGTCATGTTCACAAAGTTGATTTCTTAGCTGTTTTAGTTTAATCCGTCCTGTGACATCAGTGTATGTCCTGAAGCTCTGAGTAGTTTTCTATTAAAAAGCCAGTGAGTCACTCAAGAGGAGTGAGCTCCAGGTCTGACTGACTGACATGTGGACAGTGACTTAATTTGGTCAAAGGGAGGCTGGTCTTTGGTCAGCTGTTGGGCCTGCACTGTAAAAAAAATATCCACATCAGCAACTCGTTTAGTTTCAATTTAAATCTCAAACTTTTTTTACTCAAATAAAAAGCCAAACTGTGGATTTCATTGACAGGAGCCACTGTGTTATCCAAGTGTCTCTTCTCTATAGTTTTGGAGCTCCTGAAGAAACTTTTCAGATTTTTTTGCAGTGCAGGTTGTCTCCAGATCCTCCCAGCACTTTCCCAACACTTGCTCAGTGCAGACTCACCATCTGGGAACCCTCAGCCCAGTATAAAACCCACAGCCAGGAGGGATTAGTTGAAGGTTTTAGCAAAAATCAAGGCTGCTCTTCAGAGATCTGTTGGATCAGCTGGTGGCTCTGTGCGTAATGGTGATGCGCCTGATCCAAAAGAGATAAAGCTTCTTTACACATAGACATAAGTAGCTCTTTTTGTTTTTAACGGAGGGGGAAAGTTTTTGGCTTTTGTTTGGCACCGATATCAAAACTTTGAGCTGGTTTTGAACTCATGGCAGAGGGAGACTTCTACACGATGGGGAACCGGCAGAGGTTTCCCAGGGACCCGTTTGGAGAGTCTCCCTTCAGGGACCAGTCTCCCTTCAGGGATCAGTCTCCCTTCAGGGACCAGCTCGCCTCTCGCTTCATGGACGATGACTTTGGGATGCCCCCTTTCCCCGACGACCTGGCCATGGACTGGCCGGGTTGGGCTCGGCCGGGTCGGCTCGGGACGCGCCTCAGCAGCTCGCCCTTCAGCAGCACTTTACGCACGGGCTTCCCGGCGCGTCAGTCCCCGGCGGCGGGGCCCGCGCTCTACAGCAGCCGGTACGGGGAGCCCTCCTCCCGGGGCTCGCCCACGGGCAGCACCGGGGGGGAGCCCTGGAAGGTTTGCGTGAACGTGCACAGCTTCAAACCGGAGGAGCTTAATGTGAAAACGAGAGACGGATTTGTAGAAGTGTCAGGTGAGTTTGAAACCTCAGTTCACGGAGGATAAGAGACTTTAATGGAAGAAACAAACTTTTAAACTTTTTAAACTAAACTTCCAAACTTTTTAAAAATGTGGCTGTTGAGCTGGTTCATGATCAATGAGTGGAGGTCACATTGAACCCTCCTGTGACAACTGATATTAACATGAGAAATGTCTCTTCTAATTTATGGGACATTTAAACACAAGGCATGCTGTTTAAAATGGGGGTTTAATGGGTCAAATCCATAATTAGAATTAAGATTTTAAAAAGTTCAATTTATTGCACAGAAAACAGCTGAAATAGAACAGAAACTAATTAATGTGCAAATATTATCATGTGCTTGTGAAAATCACTTTGCAGGACTGTAGCTTTCAACATTTTGAAATACTTCTCATCTAGTAAAATATCTTACCTTTATTGTACAAAAAAACTCAAATGAAATTAAGATTTATTGTTTAGCTCCAGTAGAAATCTGTGTCTGGCTGTGGGCTTGAAACAGCATTTAGAGCTAAATTTAAGGAGGTAAAAGTTCAAAGAAATTGTAATTGAACATTTTCAGTATATTTTAACAACATTATTAACAACAACATTATTTGTGAATTTCCCCACTGTGGGACGAATAAAGGCTTATCTTATCTTATCTTATCTTAAAGAAGGGGAACAATTTACAAGCTTTTTGCGTGGCTAGTCAAACTTTTTCTTTGGATTTTGGGATTTCTCTGAGGGAATTTGGACAATATTTCTAAGACCCTCTCACTACAACACTAGTTTTCCCTTAAATATGTCTGTTATTGTGACCATATGTGTACATAATTAAATACATCCAAACACATTAAAAAAATTTGAAAGTGAAGTGATCAGGAAGCAGAGCTCAGATCTTAATGAAACACAGCATAAGCAATACCTCTCTGAGCGTCTCTCAGGATCCTCCCTCTAATATCAGCTCTGTCACTTTGGCAGCAGACTCGAAGCAGCACAATGTAACGTGGTCTCGGGCATTAATGAGTCTTGATGTTCGAGAGCCTGACAGATTTCGGCGACTGGGACTCGCACGTTGGCAGGCAGATCCTCAAGCTTAGACACCTGTTTCAGATTCCTGGAGAATCGCTCCCTCAGTCACCCATGAGCTCGATTTAGATTTAAAGCAAGGCAAGGCCCGTGACAACAGTCTCTGTTTACAATAAGACAAGCCGCTCGCTGCCATTAAACACAGGAGAGAATGTTCTGGAAATAGGGTCACGCTTTTCACCCAGCAGCCCTCGTGCAGGTTTTGTGTCTGCTGGTGTTTTAGCTCAGTCGCTGGTTATGGGAGTAAGTTGTAGGAATCGCTTCCTCATGTCTGTGCTTCAAAAGACAGATGAATTCCAGGGATACCCGGGGCTGAAGGGGGCACAGAGGACAGCAGGCCCCCCAACTCAGTTTTTTATAAACACATTGTTGGTATGCCAGTTGGGTCATTCAATCAGCGCTATGTCGGGCCTGCCTGCCGCAGTGAATCGACCCCGTTCTAAAAGTGTGACAGGGAGCGTGATACGAGCATGTTTGAGGTGTTCAGTACACGGACGAGCAAATGTTTAACATCCGTCAGATAAACCGAGCGGCCCCATAATCAGAGGTTTGTGCACCTGAGTGGTGACATGAGCTTGTTTCGCCCTGGTAAAATTCACTGAAAGTACAATTTAAATGTTTACTGAATCTGACTGAAAGTTGTTGTTTAAAATCTTAGTGAAGGATTTTAACAAAATTTTAATCTTAGTGAAAGTAAGATTTTAACAAAAACAAGCAAAACATGACTTGTTGTTTTGTACTGAGCTA
The DNA here is from genome assembly GCA_037975185.1 of Centropyge bicolor. Taxonomy (NCBI): domain Eukaryota; kingdom Metazoa; phylum Chordata; class Actinopteri; family Pomacanthidae; genus Centropyge; species Centropyge bicolor. The sequence continues at coordinate 6,359,394 of JBBMOC010000020.1, read as the reverse complement.
AAAATTCTGAACCAGCAACAGACTGAACTTTCAAGACTCAATTGAAGACAAAATCGCCGCTGTAATGTCGCAGCACTTACTTTAAAACATTATCAATTTATATTTTCGACATTGCTGCATTTAATTTGTTCCATGTGTTTGATTATTTAACAGCTACAGTATACATAAAACTGTTACACAGGAAGACGTGATGCAGCAGATGAAGTGTATATAGGGCATCTACATGAAGCTGATTTGCAGCACCTGTTCATGTAAAGGCGACACCCACATGTTATGACCAGCTCAGGAGCAACATGTACATATAGAAAACACATGGTCAAGTTTGTGAGCACCCCAGAAATTGATATCTAATATTCACCTTCTAAGTCTGTTTTTGGTCTCCACCAGTTTCTAAGGGAAGTAGTTGCCTGGTGCCAAAATGAGGTTGATGAGAGTGAATCAAAAGAGCTGCAAGCAAAATCAAAACAATGAGCTGAAAGATGCTAAAATGCTCTGTAGGGAGCTTGATGATGATTCTGTGTGGGTTTGTAAGATGAGCAACATTTTTTTGATGTTACAAATTTGATGTAAAAATGTTAAGTAATGCACCTTTAAAAAAGCCTACGCAGATAGTGACTGTGATTCTTTGAATTGAACAACAAGTGGAATCATAATTTCCACCTCTTGTTATGGCTGTAGTCGTGTCCTTGATGTCAGTGCAGGCAGAAAAACATTTCAGTACATTATCCATCCCGATAAGATCTCCTCCCAGAACATACAGTGTTACACATGGCATCTGGAATTTGGCATCTCTGTCATAAGAAGGAGAGGCAGCGCCTTGTTGGACCGCTCTCTGACCAAACCTCCATTATTCATGAAATATCTCAAGGAGACAATCAGGGGACCAGTTTTAAGTCTTAAGTCATGACGAGGTTTAAATAATAATCTCATGACTTCACCGGTGAGCTTAGCACAGTTCTCTCTGGAGTTTTGTTCCAACCTCCAGTCCAGCACTTTCCGGCAGGCAGAGACGTCACTGGGGGGGTATAAGGTAGCGCATAGTCGAGCCTGGAGTGCAGACGGGGGTTGAGGGGTGGGGCAGCCCACGTCGGCGGTGGCGGCAGTGATATTTAGCAGCCCCGGAGCAGCTGCAAGCCCGAGAGATAGAGGCCATAAACAGAGCTCGGAGGAGAAGGTGGAGGGCGGGGGGCTTTCCAGGCTTAGCCGTCCTCCTCAACTTCATCATTGTCTGAGGGTCTTTCGTCAGGAGAGTCATTCTTGGAAGAAAGTGAAAAGAATGAAAAGGGTGTTTCATCATTTCAATGTGATCGTTGCAAACCCGCCCAGAGGTCCCAAAGCACAAACACCGCTGGGATTGAGTAATGGAAAAGTGTGCGTGCCAAATGAACCGGGTTTTGATCTCAGTGCCATCAACACCTTTTTGATTTACATCCACACTGAAGCTCATGGATACATTTAAAAAGCTGAAAGAGTCGTGATATGCGTATATGATAAATGTCAGATTGAACTCATGATAAGGACGCTCATTCATGATCCATGACCTCACTAAACTGTTGCACAATTTTAAACTTAAGTTATTTAACGTCAGTGGACTCGCTCACTTATTTGCTTTTTTTTTTTCAAACAGGAAAACATGAAGAGAAGCAGGAAGAAGGAGGCATAGTGACAAAGAATTTCACAAAGAAGATACAGTGAGTATCCTTTCACTGAACTCTTTCCACCCACACATTGTATGTTTCCTGCTGTCTGTCCTTCTGTATATTATGGCAACAAAGGGCCTCATCATATTTACAACCACATATTCCAGAACAACTATGTGTTGATTATGAAATACAGATTTTATTTTCAGTCACACAAATGTTGGAGAGTTGTTTGTCCACCCTTTCACCTGACATGACTCTGAGGGTGGAGGGTGGAAATGATCTCTAATAGCTGTGGACTGAAATAATTATCAGAATTTGTCCGATAGTGCTACAAAGCCCACATGGTACCTTTAAGCCAAATAATATACATTAAGTGGTTTCCAGGGTTGGGGGGGGTCATGAAATGGATCGATGCTGTATGAATACTGGAGTTTAGTTTTTGCACTGTACCATAATCTTTTTTTTTCTGGTGAGAAAGAGAAACAGACAGACGTGTTTTCATTAAGATTAAAAGCAAAGTCAAAGTATTGATGATTCTTTATATCTTTATATTTTCCAGTTTGTTCACTTTGGGTCTTTGTTTAAATATATTTTTCACTTGTATTCCCTCTTTTTTTGCTTCCTTCTGGAGGGATTATTGTAACAGCTGTTTTTTAAAAATTACAATTTGGGAACAACTGTTTTCAACATATACTAACTTTGCTTGCTCACTAACATGTACATAAACGTGTTTAAAATATATAGTCAAGTACAGTAACAGACAGCCATTGCTTAAAACATGGGCAGAAAACCCAAGACACATTAAATGCAAGTTGATCAGAAACTGACCTTGAAGAAAGGCAGGACTTTGACTTTTATGCCAAACTTAACTGCAGATTCAGATAGAGAATAATTTCCTTATCTGTTATGTACACACACAAATGGAAGTCCACACTTTTTCACTGTATTAAGTTTTGAACAGCTGCTCCACAGTCAGATCAGCTTTGAGTGGACAGTCATCTCCAAACAGTCGGCCCTGACAAAAACATGTCCTCACACTGGAACACTGAGAGAGGCACTACATGCAGAAGTGCCAGAGTGTCGAGCAGGATGTCTTACATATTGCAGACTTATCATATTGTAACTCATCCAAGCCAAACAGGCCACAGAAGTTTCCACAACCTGCCTGGCTCTCTCCGCCTCTGCCCGTTTAATTGGCTGGTGGGAAGACTTCAAACAGCAGTGCTAATCGCTGGTGCGAATCGCCGTCTCACTGGCGCGTCACTCCAGTTCTGCTAATTTCCTGTTGGCTAATTAGTAAGCGGTTGTGCTGGGCCCCGCAGTGTTCATATCACAGTCGTTTTAATTGGAAAGCCCTCAGATCAGGCCTGCGCTCCTTGGCCGAGCAAAACCCAAAACCAGTGACACGCTGAATATATAGAGAGAGGAGGGTTTGGTGGAGGGAGGGAGAGGGGGTCAGATGTATATAAATAACTGACCTCGATACCCAAATCCTCTGGTTATATGAAAGAGAGAGAGAGAGAGAGAGATAGCACAGATAAGTTACTAGTTTGCATGGCTGAGACTGTACTTTTAATTGAAGCTCTGCTGCTTTTTCATTCTGTTTCTTCTGGTGATAGTAGCAATAAAGCTTTCTTGGATTTTCAAAAAGGCAACAAATTGCTTTATAGATTAGCAGAAACCATCACACTTATCAATTACAAACAACGTGAGAAGACGAGATGAAAGCAGCAAATTGCAAAAACTTCAATCTGTTAGACAAGATAGAAATTTCAGATGGTCGACTAATAACCTTTAATGGATGAAATGCAGCACTTGAACCATGAGGACTGTGAGCTGCCATTATACCCTCAGTGCTGATATGTATGATACGTAGGTGGAAGAAGCACTCAGATCGTTCACTTATGTAAAAGTAGCAATACCGCAGTGTAAAAATACTCCAGTGCAAGAACTCAATCGATTCATTATTTATAATGAAAAATGTCAAATATTGTCTCGTTCCAAATTCACATTTCTTTTATGTGATGTCATAAAGTGAATATCTTTGGACTGTTGGTCAGACAGAAACAAGCAGTTGCAAGATGACACACTTTGATATCTGCATTTTCTGATATTTTATAGAGCAGTGATATTAATCAATAGATAAAATACTTGGCAGATTGGTCGATTATGAAAATGAGTTGAAGTGCTGAATTGAAGTTGTAAAAGTGTTATTAGCTAAATGCACTTGCTTCTTCATTATGCAGAATGGTACCTTTCACAGTGATTTATTATTATATTATTATTTCATTTGATTATTTTCACAGATGCAGCTTTTTAATTTTGTAGGTGGTTAAAGTGGAATTACTTTACATGTGTTTTTATGGCCTAAACATATGTTTTATATTTAAAATGCACACCCACAAATCCACAAAACTGCAAAGTAATGAGTTAGTTGACAGATTAATACAGTGGAATAAAAATGCAATACTTAATCTGAATGTAGTCGAGTAGAAATGTAAAGAAGCATGAAATGGGAAGATTTAAGTCACCTTATACTCACATTATGTACAGTTCTACAGTTACAGCCACCACTGCTTGTCTGACCTACAAATAAATACAACAAGTTGGTGAATTGTGGGCAGAAGAGGCAGCAGATTAAGAGACTCTGGATGCTCCTAAAACAAAATCCCAGTACCAACAGTTAATTACAGAAATCATTGATGGAGCACACTGATGATCTCCAGCAAACAAGAGCAACAGTGGGTGGATTTTCCTGTGAGTTATTAACCAAATATGTTGTTGTTAAATCACTTCTGAGGGCAAAGCTCAGCCCAGCAGCAACATAATAACCTGTCTCCATCTGTTTGCACGGGAGAATCTAAAGTGTGAGCAGTTTGTTATTTAGAAGTCTTTTTGTTTCGCCTCAGTTTTTGTCCTCATGACTCGTGTGTGCTGTGTCTGGGTGTGTGTGACGGAGCGTATGTTTTACACACTACACACACTCCGTGAACACATACTCACCTTGTCCCAGCTCACTGTCTCGTCTCTCTCTGCCTCAGTATCTCTGCGGGGGGAGAGCGTATTGGACAGGTTTTTGGCAGCTGTACAAAATCAATGTGTGAGATAAAACGTGTGCTCGCTGGAGGTAAATAAACTCCCCGAGCCGGACAGATAAGGTTTCTGCAGGAATCCCACGTAATGGGCCGGCTGAGTGATTTGACTTTGTCAGAAGGGGCAACTTTGCTTCGCAGCAATTGGCTCCTTGAAGGAAGGTGGGCGGGGGAGGGGGGCACCGATACTGACACATGTGAAGGCCTGCATGTGTGACTGGAGGGGAATTGATAAGAAAAAAGTATTTAGCATTAATATTGGCTTACACCAACTTCAAATACTGGCTTTAAATTCTTTTCTCCTCAGGATATTGAGTCTGTAATACACTGACCACTAGAATAAGTTATTATTAGCCATGCTTGTGTCAGAGCTCTGTGGATGTCAGTTCACCTCTTTGGTCCAGACTGAAGTATCTCAACAGTTAATAATTGTCATGAAATTATTTACAGCCTCTCATGGTCCCCAGATGGTGAATCATATTTATTCTAGTGATCCTCAACATTACATCCAGCTCCACCATGAGGTTGATGGTTTTAAGTGAAATGTCTGAACAACTACTAACTGCATGGATTGTCATAAAAATTGTGGTTCAGACATTCATGGATCCCTTAGGATGAATTGGTATAACACTGGTGATCCCCTGACTTTTCATCAATTTCATTAGGTTAAATCATGTGGTTCAGAATGACATATCCAGCAGGTCAAAGTTTTCTCTAATGTAGTGAAATATCTCAACATATACGTAAATCTTCTACAGATATTCATGGTTTCCAGAGGGTGAATCCCACTGATGTTTGTGATGCTCTCAAGCAGCACCATGAAAAAGATGACTACATTTGTAAAAGTAAAAGTAGCAGAGAGTAACTGCTAGACCCTGAGATCTCTTTCTGAATGTTATTAACGGTTGATGAGAAAAAACTGCTATGAAAATGGATGAGTTTGATGTTGTCTAGTATTCTCCATGAGATATCAGTGTTTATCTACCCTCCCCCCCACTCATCCTCCAAACGGCCCCGTCCACTTACCCCAGACCTGAACCCTCACTTACTTCTCCGCCCTCGGCCTTGAAACCATTTGAAGACATTTCCAGCTATTTCCTGCAACTTATCTCTGTGAACATATTGTGTTGGTCTTGTTTTATCTAAATTGGATTTACTGTCCCTACGACTGAACTCTGTATTTCTATTGTTGGTACAGTTTTCTCTTTATTTGGTTGTAATTGCCTTTTTCCACCAATGGCTCCTGCAGGATGTGAGGACGAAGGATTTCTAGTTCATCAGTTTCTGAGGGGAGTTTTCCTTTTCTTCCTCGGCCTGGATCTGGTGCTTGTTGTTGAGGTTGTCCTGAAGCTCAGTGAGACACTGCGTGTGATATTTAGCTACACAAATAGACCTGACTTTACCTCCCTGTCTGTGTGCATCTGTGAGGGGAAGTTTTCAGTCCTGTTCGACATTGTATTTCTCACTGGAGTGAGAAGCCATTGAAGGATTGTCTCTAATTAAATGGAGGGTAAATCCACAATCTCCTCCTCTGAACAGGGCAGCCTGATGTTTATATTAACTCCCAAAGACACTTGGCTGCTCTCTCAGAAAACCCACAATGCCCATATTTGGCCACACTGTCTGACAAAGGCCAGACCTGGGATCTCTGCGTGTTTGCCTCTGCAGCAGGTTTTTGAAGGACTTTCATTCCAAAGGGCCGTGTGTTATTTTGAAAATTAAATCTAATTGTTCAATAAATCCAGTTTTATGGATGTAAACCTTTACATACTGCAGCACTGGCTTTTTTCCATCTACACTTTGTGTCTTCCTGCAAGTTTTGAGAGCCAATTAGCCCAGTCTTCTCTGGAAAATCTAATATTTTCAGCATGAGAAGTGTCAAAGAAGAGGCAAAGAAAAATGCCTGACACACAATTAGCTGTTGTGTGTATGACAGATGTGAGCAGCAGGTTAAGAAAGTATACACCAATGGAAATGTGTGAATGGAAAAGTGTTAAACTTCTGCAGACAGACAGTCTCATTAATTGGAATCAGATTTCATTTTTTGCAAACCCCACACCTGGATTCCGCGGCGTGTTTTCTCCCCCTCCTCTTTATCGCAGAGCTGCAGGGGTTTTAATGAAAACTCCCAATGGCTTTCGTTTCACCTCCGAGGTGTGACATAGTTTTTGTGAGTCTACGAGAATGAGTGCTCGCCAAGGAGGACAGGGGTTTTTAATAACAGTCAAAATCCTGAGCCAAGTAATTTTTTTTTCCAGCCGTAGCTAAAGTCATCCAACTGCCGGCTGTTGGGCATCGGCAAAGTGTCAATAAAAAAAACACAGCATTTAACAATATTCTACAGCAGCTGTTTTGGAGGAAAATGTCACAGAGTTTTGCATGACCTCCAAGCAGGAGCTGAACTGCTTCTCGAGGCTGTTTCTCCTCGACGCTCTCCTCATTTTGTTCCTCCCACTCATGCTTTTTAAACATGCTGAATGCACGCAGCAGCTTACAGATTTTCCATCAAGTAAACTTCTGCTCTAGACGTCTGTCCTTGCATAAAAAAAACATACTCAAGCAATCTTGTTCTCACCTCTCTTCTCTGTTTCATCAGGATCCCGATAGATGTGGACCCGCTGAACGTTTTCGCCTCCTTGTCTCCTGAGGGCGTCCTCATCATCGAAGCTCGCCAGACGCCTCCGTATTACCTGTTCAGCGGGGAGGGCTCCCAGGGTGGGGACGTGCTGGAGGTGGAGGCCCCCAAGCCCCAAGAGGCCCCTATGGTCTAAACCCCCACCTTCCAACTAACGTAACAAATCATCCTGTACAACTGATTGCAAGTTTGATAGGAAGTATGTGGCCCTCAGCTTCATGTTGTTAGACGTCTGGAATTAAAATGTGTGAAATAGGTAAGTCCTGTTTGCTATTAAAGCTGCACAAGACACAACTGAGTCACAGAGATAAGCAAACAAAGATGGTTGCCATGAATCACACATCGTCCTGTGAAATGAAGGAAGGGAACATATTCATATCCTTTTTGACTCAATTAAAAAGAGTGCAAAGACAATATATTTAATCAGTTCATTGATTTTGTTAAATATCTGCTTATTTTTAATTTGATGGCAGAAACATGTTTCAAACAACTTGGGACAGGAGAAACAAAAGACTGTGAAAGTTGTGGACTGATCCAAAAACACCTGTTTGGATCAGTCCACAGGTAAACAGGTTCATTGGTAACAGGTGATAGAATCATGATTGGGTATGAAAGGTTCATCCTGGAAAGACTCAGTTGATCACAAGCAAGGATGGAGAGAGGTTCAACACTTTGTCAAACACGTGATTGTATAAAGGATCTGTGGGCTCGGGATTTCTGACTATCTAAATAAGAAATACAGTTACAACTTGAGAAACAAGGGGAAAAGAAATTATGGTGCAGAAGATATTTTTTCATCCACATAGTAGAGTCTTTGAAGAATTTGGAAGTCTCTTCAGAAGAGCAGTAAAGTGTTTTTAAACGGCCTTCTGGATCTTTTAAAGAGCGTTGGTTGTTTATTTTTGAGAAACTGAGAAGCTTCACTCTGTGACTCGACTGTAATGGTAATGATGACAAACTGAGGCTGAATTTTTTGCAAACTGTACATCACAAATGTTCAAAAAGCTACAGCTTATGGAGCCTTCAGTGTGTCAACTTGTCTTGTGCAGCTTTAATATAACGTATGGGTGCATCTTGAGGTTATGCAAGAGCTGTTGGGCCACTGATATAAGTCATTGCATAATATGACACTGTGTGTGAACTCCTGCAGATCAGATTTATATTTGTATTTATGTTAACATGCAATTAATTTAGTGGAACAGGGTTTTTTTTGCATCAAACATATTGTATGTGATTCAGTTGGTTTAAAAGAAATGACAAATGTGCCTTTATTGAGTGCCTTGACTTCCTTCAGTTCCACACTTGTTTATCTTTTGAGTTAATGAATGTCATTTTAAACTGACAAGAAACAAAAGCAATTGACCTTTTGTAGCTTCATTAGTGGGTGAATTGTGTGCATTAATACTGTATTCTACCAAAGTGCATTGTAAATAATATGTGCCAATTCGTTATAAACATTAATCTGAAGTGTTCCAGGTTTTGCAATATGGTTTTCTTTTCTATGTGAGCCTTCAGAAAGATGGCTGCCTGATTGTTGGAGCGGACAGACCGACTCGTATGCCAAAGACGTTTGTTTCCTGCCTTCTTTTCTGTTGATGTCTTTGTATTGGCTGATGCAATAAAAATGTCCAGCCAATCTCCCAGTGTGTCTTAACATCTGTGTCTTTCATTGAGAACAGTGCCACTCGCGGGCCTGGTTCCAGGGATCCAGAGAGCCTGTGGTGTTATTGTTGGGTAACAGAAGGAATTGGGCAGCAGATTAGCAGAGGGCTTAGTGCTGGGTGAGATTGGCACCGCTGTGTGCTGCACAATGGGGCCGAACTCACGGAGGCAGGACTGCCAGAGCTTTTGTATGCAAGTGCAAAAATTGGGGCAGTTCCATTGCATGTTGTGTGATGCAAAATAATGTAATCTTCTCTGTGTATTGGAATCAAGAGGGATGATAAAAATTTCAAAAGTTTCCAAACTGGAGCCGCACTGAGGAAACAACCGGAGTCCTCCACGACACTGGCTATGCACAGGCGCCACTTTGTGTCAGATGAAGTGTTGTATTTACTGTTATTAGAGGATATGTGTGGACTTGTGCTGCCATGGCAACAGCATAATTGGAATCACGCCAGTTTCTCCTTGGGCGAGTTCCTCGTGTGGAAGTGACTAATGCACAGCTGTGCAAATGTATAGTATCTGATTAATGTCAAAACCTCTTAGCTGAAACAGCACAATAATTAATCTCTTTTTAAATTTTAGGTAGCTGCGAGTGTGATGCCCATGAATGTGATCACTTATTCATAAACTGTAGCAAAATTCACACTTACATCGCCCACATGATTGAGGTGAAGTAAAAGCACGTCAAAATAATGAGTAACAGCAACACAGTATATAACATTTTCACATGCTATTGCTTTATTGGAGCTCCAAACTCAGCATGGTTATAATGGCTGTTATATCTATTGACTAAAATGCATCTGTGGAAGTGGTGCAAGGCAAGCTATGCAGGCTGTGTGAGTGTTTTGTCAATGTGAAGTGTGCAACATTTTGCCCATATCTGTGTTTCTACTCAGTGTGTTCTTGCTTCATGTCTGGATCCTCCAGCTCCTGGCTCGGCACCTCACTCTGTGGACTCTTGCCCAGCTCCAGCTCCTCAGGCTGGGTGATCTCCTCAGCAGCCTCCCCTGAGCCCGCCATTACCTGCATCTCTCCATCCACGGATGGTTCTTTGTGTTCCGGCTCTTTGGATGTGTCTGTGTCTGGGCTTTCTTGGCTGTCCAGGGTTTGTTGGTGCTGAGAAGAATCCTGAAGACCCTCTGTGCCTTCGCCATCTGCAGGCACCGAAGGGTGGGACTCTCCAGCTGGCTTTTCATGGGTCTCCTCCTCCTGTTCCCTCCTCTCTTCATGCTGCTGAAGCCCAGCTGTGGCGCTGCCAGGGTGGGCCTGATCACCATGGACCTCTAGTGGAGACTCTTCCCCTTCATCCCCTGGGGCCTCTGGTGCTCTGTAGCTATTGGGTTCTGTGTCAGGGGCCTCTTCCTTGTCCTGTTTTTCTCCTGTTGTCTCCATCTCCACCTGCATAGGTAAAAAATGTCAGCAGTAAAATTAAATGAGCAGTCATGATTCAAGGTTTGCTCGCTCAACCTCAAACCCGAATTTGTGTGCCAGTCTTTTTGTAAGTGGTAACTCAAAAGGGATGTTAAATTGAATCCAATCAGCTCATATTGTTTAGAAAGTGTCTTGAAAATGGACATTAAAATGGTGTGACATTTTGAGAAAAGTGCTTTTTTGTAAAGAGATGGAAAAATTGATAACACTCATATCTGTCTGGTAAATACTGTATACAACTACAACCAGCCACTGCTTATCTTAGCTTAGCATAAAGACTGGAAACAAGGGAAACAGCTAGCCTGGCCTAAACATTTCAACCAAAACTACTCTTTCAAATGTAACTAAACTTCTCAGGTGCGTTCACCTTTATGGGAATGATGACTGCAGCAGGAACAGAGGTTTCAGGAACTGGAGCTTCCACAGTCAGGATACCATCAACAGAAAGGGTGGATACGATTTTGGTAGCATCAACCTCAGCCGGGAGCCTGAAAACGTCAGGATGGTGTTTACAGTGTGCCTACATACAGAGTGCAAATGTTTTCTAATCCTGAAACTGATGTACATAATATCTAATTTTGCAGCTCAGTGAGCATTTTAGAGATTGGATACTGTCAAAAGCCGACCTTGGGTGCTACGTTCTTGGCTGCTGAGTGGTGCTTAGAATTGCTTAAACTGTGGATATTTCATCGTGTGCAGGTTAGTATCAGTATTTGCTTTGCATACCTGTATTTCCTTGTAAAACATCTGGCAATAAATCCATGCTCGTCTGGCCTCTCCTCGTGCTTCCCTGGGGATGGATTACCGTTTATGGGGAAGAATGTGAGGACGCACAGAGGAATCAAGCAACACAGAGAAACCACTCAACACAGAAATTAATTTCTGCCACAGCGCTGTGATTTCCCCGAGCACATTATTTAAGCAGCTTTCTAATTTTGTTACATTCGGCTTCCTTTCCGTCTTCGTTCATCTTAAAGGGTTTATTCTGTGAACTGCGAGAGAAGTCTATTTAGATAACGCTGTTACTCTTTGAGATAATAATATTAGATAGATAAGATAATTAATACTTCATTAGGAGTGGAAACTATTCAGTGTGTAAAAGTAATTAGCAACATTTAATAAAGTGAACTTTTAGAGCGCTTTAATTAACGGGACTGTAAGCCGATGTTCCGTACCTCCGACCTCCAGGAATCCGTCTGTGACGCTGAGAGAAATCTCTGCGGGCGAGAAGTGAGCCACGTCCAGGCTGACCCTCCACTTGTACTGCTCCTTACTAATCTTCTGGCCGGGATGATGTATCGACCCGGAGATGTAGGGCACAAACATCGGAGCGGGTATGTACCCCGGCCAGAAACACGCTGGCAAACTCCTCTGGATCCCGGCCAGTTCCATCCACCGAGGGTCCCACGGCTCCAGGAGGGGCGGCAGGCCAACATCCTGATTGATCAGCCGGCTGGACTGCCACCATTTTCTCAAGGGGTACCAGGGGACGCCCCTGCTGTACTCCCCACATGACAGCTCTGTTGTGGCCTGTTCAGTCATGTTTCAAGGGATAAATTGACTCAGGAATAAAAAACTGGGGAGAGGATAAAAAACCCTTCTTGTTGATGGCAGTCAATGAGTAACTTCTCCAATCTTGGGTTTTACTCACTGAAATTTCAGCAATTAAAAATCACTTTAATGAGCGAGGGATTGATAAAAGAAAGCAGAGGATGGTGAGACGGAGAAATCTCTGCGGGGCTTTATATAGTGTGCTCTTGTCTGTTTTAGCACTTATTAAGCAGTCATGCCAATCCCATGAGAAGGGTGTGTGGGCATGGGGTGATGGGTGTGGAGGGGAGGCCGTTACCTCTCGCTGGCCTGAAGAAGGCAGCAGACTAATTAGTTGTATTTATAACTTTTAAGGGCGTGATGGCAAATAGCAAGCAGTTGGCTGAGGCTGGTTTGTGTTTGAACTGTTGCATTTGTTGCCTGAAGATGGTTCTTCTCACATCCCAGTGAACTCTATTCTGTCAGTGGTGACTGGGCTCCTCAGTCTTGTCTTGTCATGAGCCGGTGATAGCGCCTCTTCACCCTGAGCTTCACTCCTCAGAGGACACACAGGGGCAGCGGTTTGTCTGGAGCATGAAATGCCTCCACTGGAGGCTGGAAGGACACGAAATGCTGTTTTTTTGTGTGTGTGTGTTATCTGAATCGTTTCAGCGGCATGTGTGTGTATTGAGTGCACAAAGCTCACTTCCACTCCATTTTTCTTTCGCTCTGCAGTTTCAACAGGATTATTATTGTTCCCTCTTTTATCAAGTGTGACAGACTTGTCAGTGTTTCATTTTTAGAGCCATGTGCCCTGAGATCTTGGCATACCGTCCACTGGAGCGCAAAACAGATTGAACAGATGTTTCTGACACTTTGTGCGATGCCTCACCCACAGATTCTGTCTGTAGGATACAAGGTATGCTGGGAGAGGTTAAATTGGGATTCTGTGCTGCGGCTGGAGTTGCCTGAAAAATTGGTTCCTCTGTTTCAACCATCAATAGAGACTTTCATCCTGTTCACATTAAAGGCACATGTGCCTGCAGTGCACCAAAATGTTCACACTGTTCATCAGAACTAGATTGGGAGGCTGAGGAAGAAATAATGCTGAAGAAAGTTTGTAGATTTTTTGAGATTATTGTGCAGCATTGTATCAATGTTTTTAATTATTTTAAATATTACATGAGTTTTTGTCAATTACTGAGTATGATTTTTATCCATTTCACCCACTTCCTGACTTAAATGTTACAGCTTTTACTGACTTTCACCAAAATATCCAACTCCCAAGTGTGTGAAGGAGCGATATCGCAGGTCTTTTCTTCCTGCAGCTGTTAGACTGTACAACCAGCACTGCTCCCAATAGACCATGGACCATATACTGTTCTTCAGTACACTTGTGCAATACTTGTTCTTTATGCAACTTCCACTCACTGTGCAATACTTGACCAAGTCAATGTGCAATATTCTGTATTTAGTACTTAATATTTAATATTCTGTATTTTAGCTGCCATTTCCTACCTCAGTTTAGGCCCATTGTGTATTTTTTTCACTGGTCATATTTTATACTGGTCATATATTTTATACTGGTCATATATTTTTATATTTCAGATTTTATATTTCATATCCATACTAAAAAGTGTAAATAAGTAATGCGAACTTGTGTATATCTCCTTTTTTTAGATTGTTATTTGTTCTTAATATTTAACTGCTGCTATCCCCTGTGCTGCTGTAACATGTGAATTTCCCCACTGTGGGACGAATAAAGGCTTATCTTATCTTGTCTTATCTTATCTTAACCCTTATAGTTGTATAGTATTTCCTGCATCAAAAAGGATGCTATTCCACCATTCACCTGTTTACAGTGAAAAGGCCTCCTTACACAAGGACAACTCACTAAATACTTCCACAGAAAAGAAACATGGAGAAAAAAGGCAAATGAGCTGCTGATTATGCCTTAAAGTAATTAACAATAAATATTTAAACTACCAAGCTGTATTTTCAAGTCAGGTTTTTTTTTGTTGTTGTTGTTTTCTTAACACCTAATTATCTTATTTTCCCTAATCTAAGCTTTTCTTTGTGCTCAGGGGAGAAACTGGAGGAATGTACAGTACGTGTGGGCTTGCAGCTTTAACAGGAAACAGCATTTAAACGCTTGCTCATCGTGCACGTGCAGGTTTCCAGCCAAACACCAGCAGCCAATTTCACTGATTAGTTCCTCTTCTCTGCCTGTTAATTAGTGGCAGAGGGTCGAGTCAATCCAGCTCAACAGAGTAAACTCATTGTGTCTGTCTATCCTGTTTTTCAACCCATTTTTTTCTCTTTGTCCGTGTGGTAAAATAGATCACTGATCACAAGGTGATTAGAAATGATTAGTCATTTTTACAGTTAGTAGGTTGAGAGTTTTTCACGTTGATATCAGCGCCGCACGGACTGAAATGGTGCCGAAGAGATGGAGCGTGAAAAGGTAGATTAATGGACGGAGGGGAAATTATTATTGATTCTGCAACATTATCTTGATTTATTAATTTGGATTGATTGCATGTAGTCTCACACAGAGCGGTGATTCTGACAAAGCCAACTATCGCAGAGGTTATGGCTCACTTCAGCTAACATCAATAAAGTCACAATCTTTTGAGTGAGATTGATGGTGGAGTAACATCTATAATCTCAGTGGTGGCTGATATAAATCTCATAAGCTAATGCAGCCAAGCACGGGCGTCCACCGCTCATGTCACTCAATGTAATGAGAATGAGACAACAATTAAAGGACAACAGGTCTTTTTCAAGGCACACATGATGCCAGAACAGTCAAGGACAAATGCTAGTAGATTATTAAGTGGAATTGTGAATGCTGGTTTACTGTCACACTGTCAGTCACTTGAATAGAATAGAGCTGTTGTTTATGTCATGAGAGACATCTTTGATTTTCCTCGTATGACCCTATTTTGACTTGTCATAGTAGGAAAACATAATGGAACACTTAATGGAACAGAGCCACCATAAAAGCTATTAATTGCATTTCTGCTTTTTCTGCAGTGACAAGACAAACGATCTGCTGTGAAAAAGGCCCATATTTTAAAAAAGGCATCTATTCTCAGTGAAATTGATATCAATTAGCTCTTCATCTGACACCACGGCTTAGTGTGAAGCGATTATCAGTTTCAGCTGTACATTGAATTCATTTTTTTGTATTCATAATTACCCGTTTTCAATGCAAAGGCCTTCAGCATAATAATATGTGTGGCAGCAGCTACAAGCTGGGACTGGTTGCTTTATATTGTACGACAAAGGCAAAATGTAGTAATTTAGTTAATGCTTGAATCTCACACTTTGACATCTGTTTTTCTATAATGAACAGTAAAGTAGTAGTGATTTTTCCTTAGCTGTTATTCAGAATTGAAAAATATCCTTTTCAATGAACTGACGTCTTGTTGAATCCTCCAGTTAAACTCCTTTTTAAGGTAACAAGTTAGATTTAAGAGATCTCTGTAGCTGCCATCTTACTTTTTTTTTTTTTTTGATGAATGTGATTTGACATGTTTAAGGTATCTCTAAATCACATACTGTGGTCAAATGTATGAACTTGTAACTTAATTAAAAAACTGAAGGAGCATATTTCGCTGGTACTGCGTCTCTGAAGACTGCATTTTTTAGACAGGTTCCATAGACATTTTTGGTAGGTCATTATGAATTGAGCAACTTAACAACCTTTCTATATTTGGTTTCTGATATAGCCCATAATATGCTAATCAGTCATCCACCTGTTAGTCCCTCATAGTAAAGTGATATAAATCAAAACTGTATATAATCAGGTCTTGATTCACTATCATGAGATTCAGTTTAACCAAACAAAGGCCTAAGATATTAACAGAGGCTAATTTAAGGCTTCTTGCTAGACAAAAATGTGTATAGGACTGTCCACATACTTTTGGCAATATTGTGTAACTTTCACTTCTTTGTGGACTGAGCTTCATTTAATTGATTAACTGTGTTCACTTACTCCAGTCTCCTATGGTAATTTATGTATGTATCATCACTGATTGAAATTCTACACCGGATCCCCTTCATTTAGGGACAGTAAAGTCTGTTTTGGTTTGTGAACAGAAACTGGACCGATGGACTTTCTGCCAGACACCCCTCACATCTTGAAACCAACCCAGTGATCCTGGACAGTACGGGAAGACAACACATGGAAATGGTATTTCATTTGTTAACCTACAAACTTTGGTGAAATTCAGTTAATACAATACTGTTAGTTTTGTTTGTCTTTCTGCGTTAAAAGCCTAATATCTTCTCTCAGACGACTTTCCCCACCTCCTGTAAACACATCATCACCGAATCATTTTGATGTCTTGAATCGGGATGAACTTCAAAGATAGCTGGCAGTTCATTCATCTCACCCAAATAAAAAACCAGCTCATTTGAAGGAACACAAACTTCATCTCTTTCTCTGCTATCCTTTTTTTTTCTGATTTCTGATTCATCCCCTACCATCTGGCAGCTGCATAAGATCAGAAAGACTTCTTGGACCCTTTTACTTTTCCTCCCTTGAACTGCTAAGACCCTTCTCAAGTGATATTTTCATTCTTTCTGTGTATATGTGTGTGTGATCCCTTTCCTTTCATGGCAAGGCTTCCATCTCTCATTCAACACTCACCCCAGCTGCCCCCACCTGGACTACACAGAGCAGCCCCATCCAAGACCGGCCGCTCCATCTTCTACTCTGAAACTGACCCTCCTCTGTGCTCAAGCACATACATTACAAATCAAATCTCCTAGCCCATTTGAAAACACATTTTGGACTTGGAGTCAAAGGACGGGAAACACACCCATGACCTAGTTTACTTTAACTATCCTCAGTGCGACTGGAGTTGGAGAGCATCTTCAGAGATAGTTTTGAAGGCCCGGTGGGCTGCAGAGTCAGTTTCCCCAGTCAGCAACACAGATGCTGTGTCTGATCCCCCCTTCTCCCCCCCGGCCTGTTCCCACCAACAAATGCATTTGAAGTAAGACGTTTCCGTTTGTAAGATGATTACAGTCACCTATGCTCAGGGGAGGGCTCAGCAGAGGCCAGTCACAGCCAATCATGAGGCTTCAAACAGCCCGCCATGAATCCATGGGATATTAGCAGCTAATGCATCAAGGGGGGGATGAAGTGTCAAACGGCTGGTTTGTCCCTGTGGACGCTGCATTCATCATAGTTATTGTGAGGCTGGCTCAGTCACCGAGGCAGGCCGGCTGGCGAACAGAGGGACGTGCCACGTATCAAAACTGACACATCAGAACCGAGCGGCTTGTGTATAGAAATATGTTTCCGTAAAGCCGTTTTACAAGTTATGGCAATGAGTCAGAAATAACCCAAAGTGACGCTTGAGCCTCCATCTAACATGAAATGATGCTATTGGTGGGAGAAATTCATTCACCAGATTGGTTTGGCCATGCCTGTTGCCAATCCATTGTCTGTATGACTGCTGTGAACAAGAATAGCCCCATATACACTGTAAATCACCAAGGAGGGAAAACAAGGCAATCTCATCTTCTGCAGTTTCCTGTTCTGTGTTATTGCATTTATAATGTATTTGATTCAGCTCTCTGTGGTGCTGTTAAGACAAATGCAATACTAACAACAGTGTTTGGTGTGTGTGTGTGTGTGTGTGTGTGTGTGTGTGTGTGTGTGTGTGTGTGTGTGTGTGTTACTCTTGGGTGTTGATGGAAATACACTGGGCCACTTTACAGACCATTTCAAGAAGTAGTTTTTCTATCACATGCATGTGTTGGAGCACGCTCTTCCTGTGTGTGCACATACAGCATTCATATGCTGAGGTCTCTGTGTCCACTGAAGTAGCAGAAAGGCAACAACAGTGTCCCCGTTTGACTCGAAAGAGATTTGCAGCAAATGAGCTCATCCATCAGCAGAAGCGTGTGGGGACAAGGGGATGATGAGGAGAAGGAGGGCGAGGAGGAAGATGAAGAGAGACGGCGGGGGCGGAGCAGGGGGCAGAGCACAGGCAGGACCGCTCACACTGAAATATGACGGTCGTGGCATTTCCCTGCTCTCCGGCATGTTCTCTTGTCCTTTTGGATGTCGCAGCTTGAAGACTTGAGCCCAGTTTTGGTCCTTGTCCAGTTCATCTGTAGCTTTGCCATAAATCTGGAAAAGTCATGACATTTAGGGGAGCAGCTTTTTTAACTACTCTAACCGACAGTGATTCAACATTTGCTCGCTGGAACTCAATTTTCTTTAACTCCTTTATGTACAGTTTTCTCATTTCCCTTCAGCTTTAAGGTTGAAGAAATCACCCAATCTGACAATATTGTATGTATTCCTTACCAGCTTTTTTCAACACTACACTGAAGACATATCATGTTTGTATTCAGAGAAATTTTCAAACTCAAGACTAGATCTTTTGACTATCATTGTCGGCACCTTTCCCCCAATTATTCAGCCATATTTGGTGTTTGGAAACTTTGGACTCTCCCAAATGATTTCAAATATAGTTCTATGCGTTTTGAACAGAGAACAGAGTTTAACAGGTTAATTCTTCATAGCTACAAAAGTATTTGAGTTGTAAATGCTTTTGGTGATCAACAAAAAAATCTGGTTTCTGCAACTGAACTGGAGGCCTGAATAAAATGAAGCAGACAGAAGACTAATTAGGAACAGTAGATAATCTTTGGGTTGCTTTTTAGCCATTGATCTGTGGTCAGAGTTTGAGCGGGGGCTTGATTAAAAGTTGTGCCAGCTGTTATCAGGAGGGAAGAAACAGTCTCTTGAGAGGACATTACAATTTACTCTAATAGAGCTGATCAACTACAACATCTAATTCTTTTTATTGAAAATTAAGGGACACTTTCCAGAGAAATCTGTGTGAACAGGTCTACCCTCGCTCCCATGGTACCTTTCCATTCTTGTATAACTCATATATGTGGTTTATGATGATAACAACGGCTGTAGAGTTACCACTTGAAATCCTTAATTTTTGAAAAAATATGTCCTTCACTTCCTATTTAGCAGCCATTGATTTTGCCAGCTGACAAGTGTTGTTCAGCTTTAGCTACCTCTTTAATTAAGCTCACACTCGCTCCATAAGTTGGTTGAAAACAGTCTCCGGCTGACTTTTTAATGTTTCCAGCCGACTCGTTTTAACAGTCTTGTTAATGGAGTCTTCACATTCACTTGATGGCTACATACTTTATATAATATTGCGCAAAAAGACTGAAGAAGCTGTTGTATTGCTGTGAAGAGTTTGTCCTGTAAGTAATTTTAAGTATGATAAGGAAAAATGTAAAAATGTAATTTCACTCTAACATAACCTTTTTTGAGTTCGTATTTTCAACTCCTCCTCTCCCATGATGCATTCACAGACAATCCAGATGACTCGCCAAAGATAGTTGACCAGTCCATTTACAGCAACCCTCCAGATTCCACAGGAGGAAGCAAGGTGTGACTGTGAATCGTTAGTCCCACATTTATACTCTTCTCACACCATGTTATCTAATTTATATGGCAGAAAACAGCGTTTTATCTCGCATGAGGACTTTTTCTTAACTCAATGCAGTTAATTATGTTGAGATTAATTGCCTGATTATCTGTCATTTCCATAAGCTATGTCATGTTAGAGAGGCAATTTTTTCTCTTGGCTTGCTGCCCAATTTGCCTCTGCAGAGGTCACATGGGGATGAGACAGTCTTTCATGGGTGAAGAAGTGCTCTGAGCTCCAGAGCGACTCAGAAGACAAAAAGGATAATAGCTGCCTGTCCTTTTGTTTTTATGTCTTTGTTTTCATGCACTTTCCCTTTTTGTCGCACCCAGGCTGGAATTAGAGCCGATATGGTTTCCCAGAGGGAGAATCTGGGCCACGCCAGGTGAGAAATACATCTGCGGATGCTTGGCATGTATGGGAAGAATGAATCCCTTCTGTTGATATAGAGAATACGTGGTGTTTAACAGCCCTTTCCCTTGAAAGAGGCGAGGACTGCAGTAGCACTGTTGTATGGAAGTCACATTTAACAATAAAATCGCTCAGTGCTTGCTCACTGCAGGTATGCTCAGCTTTCAGAGCTGTGTCCTGCAGGCACTGGAGTCCTGGCACTGAAAAAGCGGTGGCATTTGGTCTGGTGTGTATGTGTGTGTATGTGTGTTGCCAGTGTGTGTGCAACCCCCTAACCCCACCACAGGGTGTAGAGACAACATCCTCTGGGGGCAGCCAAGGGTACTTCCAACCGGCTGACATTTCTGACAGCCTCTGATAGAGCCCAGAGTGTTGAATTATTCATACAGGTGTTATGGGGAAAGGTTGCCATTTTCACAGGAGAAGCTAACCCCCAGATGAATTGTGGCTGTTTATCTCTGCAAGTGAATACAGTAGTAATGATTTGGGGCTGTGATTCCTTTTAGGCCAAATGGCAGCCTATTCTCTGTCAGCTCACATGTCGAAAGCTCATGCATCTCGCTGCTTCTCCGGCCAGACTAAACCTCTTAAACTCAGTCGACCTGGTTTTGTTTTTCAGCTCGAGCAGTTGAATGGAAACCTGACAAGCAGTGGTCTGTTTTTTTTTGTTTTTTTTTTAGAAATATCCCTTTTCATAATGGATGTTTTAATAGAAATATGAACCAGTAGCATGGGCTTCTTCTAGTGTATGTTCTCAGGAAGAACATATTCAATTTTAGAGTGGGTCTGAATCTGAGGACCGATACATACTTCAGTTAACATTGCAAGATCAGCCATTTGGCTTGGTGGAATAAGTGTCTTACATCTTAAAATCCAGCAGGTGGTAGTAAAATTCAAAAGTGTCAGAACAGACAGACAGACAGACAGACAGAGTACTTTATTAATCCCTTTGGGAGGTTCCCTCCGGGAAATTGACAAACATAGCCAACTGTAGAAATACAATGACTTCATTATCACAATCCACATTCACAGGTACCAGTAATCCTCTGTGGTAGTCTACACATGTAGCTGCTCAAACTTCATACAGACAGCGGTAGTTATGGGTGGATCATGGGAGAACCAGTACAATAATAACACTTTTCACACTTCTCAAACTAAAGTGATGTAAATAAAACCACATCATATCATGCAACTGAAATTGATAATATATCTAGACACCTAAACTGGTTGTGCTTGCTGATTTGTTTATCATAGATTGAGATTTCTACCTGTGAGAAGTGATTTAGGAGAAGGAGAAGAAATTTAATTGTATTTCGGAGCAGTGTGTGTTTCTAGAAACAATGTCCTTGGTACTGTGGACAATCTGCAGAACATTTTCATTAAAGGAATAGGCATTGGTATTCTGGGAAATATACGTGTATTACTTACTTACTTTACATAACCATGATGTAAACTGATTGTGAAGTTTTGAAAATTGTATAATTTGAACACAGCTTCACAATGACCTGATGGAGAAAAAAAATGTATCTATGAAGCTTCGTAAATTTAAAAAACAAAACAAAAAAACAGCTCTTTGATTAAAGTTCAGCAAATATATATATATATCACAATTCACGGATTATAGCACCAAAATATCAGAAAATGGGATGATATTATGTAATTTCACATGATGTGTTTCAAACCACCCTAATCCTCTGCAGGACAGAGATTTCTCATATAATTTAGGTAATCCAAAAAACACAGACACAGCAGTATATAATGGTCTCTCTTTCTCCCATTTAAAGATGAGATGGAAATTAGGACACAAATTGTTATTATTGATATTTACTTATTAATTTCATATGTGTGTAAGACAGTTTTTTATCTTGGCACTGATTTTATGGATTTTTCCAATCCTTATTTATCGAGAGCACTCACTCATTTCTATCTTAATATTAAGGCCAACTCTGCTGCCTATCTGGTTTTCCAATACCACAAGAGTCCAGTTTGGTTTTGTATTTCCAGCTGCTTCCTTCCTGTCTCTGCAGACACTACAAAGCCCAATAAGTGTTCTGGCTCTTCCCCTCATCTGTGGTACTGTGTCATTTATGACTGCGCCAGCTTGTGTTGTCGCAGTCGGCCATTTGTCTCTGGCCATGTTGATATGAAACATCCCGTGCTGTCTTGTCAACACTGCTGCAAGTCCTGTTTCTCCTCACGTACTCGCTGACAGATAATACTTCTCAGCTTCTCAACATCCTTCTGCTGGATTTATAATTGGGACCTAAATATGAAATGTGCTTGAACTCGCCTGCAACATTCACAATGCCAATGACTTTAATCAAAACTTGTGCATTAAAAATTCACTTTTAGGAATTTTTTAGTAAACCCGACGAGTAGATTCACGGTTGGTGTTCTCACCTACGACGAACACCGTCTCTTTTGTTGCCTGGAAACAAGCTGCCACCCAAAGGCCTCCATGATGCGCTCCGTTAAAAACTGTCCCCTATACACAAATGTCCAAATTTTTTTTACATAGCAATCAATTTTTAACCACCTATCAAGTCCTCCTTCCAAGCATTGTCAACTTTAATGAGCTTTTCATGCCAGCCTCCGATTCGTGGTCATGATTGGCTCTCACAAAGAAGAATAACTCGTTATTGACTGGAAGGACAGACGGCGGTGATGAGAAGAGGCATAATGGGGTTTCACTTCAGAGCTTCTTGGCTTTCAAGCACAAAAGTTTCATTGTGCGTTTCTGTATTGATGATACATCTCTTCTTCTCAATGCCTTTTATTTTCTTGTCACACCAAATACTGCAGCCTGTCATTGACTCTGCAGCTTTCCTCTGTCTTCCTCGCTCTCTTCCCCTCTTTTCCCTTCAGCGTGTTATTGTTCAGCTTTCATGTCACACTCAGGCACGACCAGTGCTGTTGTCACAAACATTTGTACATGTGGTGCATCAAACGCGAGCGGAAAGACGCCCACTTGCCTGCCAGTAAGAAGATAGTAATCAATTAAAAAAAAAAACATTATTTGAACTTAAGCAAGAGAGTCACTTTAACACAAAGAGCCTAACGAAATGAGTCACGTCTGAGGCAAGGTCACTGCGCCACCTCCCACACTCTTGGCAGGCGGCAGCGACTCCGGGGAAAAACTTTTTTTTTGCACATTTGATGCTACGAGTCATTAGCGATGCTGATAGAAACACATTTTAATTAAGACTGCTGCATTTTGGACTTAGATGTCACATCTGAAGATTAATAAGTAATATCAGGGGTGTGGTGGTATGCAAATAGAACAGACATGCCTCCGAGCTAAACTGGTGCGCTCGTACCACCGAACGGATCCAAATTAGCATGCTGGAACACAAGTGCTCCGTGCCCCCCCTCCTAGGCTGAAGTGCTTGGCTCCACTTGTGGGCGAAATATTACCAGCCAGCTGCTCACTAGATAACAAATAAGAACTGGAGCAGCAGAGGGTTGGAACATATTATGCAGGTGTTTGTGCCTTTGCTTGCTCTGGATTCAACCTTGCAGAAAACATCACCTGGAAAGAAAAGGTCACCAGAATGTTGTAAGGTCACTGGACACTTCCTCTTGGTTGGTTTTCTGTCATTTTTACGATCATAAAAATGAAGCTGTTACTTGTGGCATTCATTGTCTGGACAACTGGATTAGCCAAATCATGTCTGGCAAACCTAATGATTGCATTAGCCTCCTCATGAAACATTTGCAAAACTGATGTTTTATTGCAAGAGCTGGATACTGTGTTATCAGGTTCTTTCCCATTCGTTCATGCTCACTGGGCTCATACTCTGAAAAAGTTTTTCAGGCTTTTGCATTTTGGGGATTAAAGTACATGAACTCTGGAGTTAGAGACTTGTTTGCATTGTGCTGCCCACTGCGCATTCATGTTTGTCCCACTGGCCCCACCTGCATTTTTGTGCTCGGGTCATAGACTTTACATTGAGATTACATCACCCACATAAAAATAGTTTTTGTGGCTCTGGGAAAGTTTTACAAATGTAAAACCTTCATGGATAAAACGTCACAATACAAAAAGTAACAGTTAGTAATAATAATAATAATAATTTGCCATTTGAGCAGCCAAAGGCCTGGTTTATAATTGGGAAAAATACTTTTTCTGTCACAGGGGATTTTTTTGTTGTTGCAGTACTTCAAGTGGCCACTAGAACAAATTGGCAGCATAGATGAGTGACAGCGCCCGATCAGCTCTATAAGTACATCTTATCTACATTTTGATATCGCATTACGACATTTCTTGGCTCATCACTGCCGCCAACTGCTAATCAGCAGAACAGCATGAAACTACTGGTAGGAATGGGCATTGCATCATCTAGGTGGTTGAATACATGTTGTCATGCATGTGCTAGTAGAGCATGATATAAAAAACCATTCATCACAAAGACACATTGTTAGTTTTCTAATTACATTTCACTTCGATTTCGATACGGAATCGTTCAGCAGAATTTTATAAAAGACAACATTCATATCATCATCTCGATACAATTTCCCTGAAAGTATAGAAACAATAACCTGAACTGTTGCCCGGCCCAAATATACATTTTTCTGTCAGATATTTTGCCTTGGCTTATCTCAGAGTTACGGCCATCTGACGACTGCTGAGCTTCCTCCAACATCAAAAACATCCGTATAAGCTGAACCACAGCCTTCATTTCATTTTAAAGCGCATACAGCCCTGTAATATTTCTTTTGAGTCCCAGTTCATTCCAACAACAAAGGATCACACAGCCGACGCAGTGTTCGCCGCCTTGACTCTTCATTCCAGCTCGCTGTAACGAGCTTCGCGGCAGCCTGCACTTTGACCGCCGTTTCTCAGCCTCCTTCACTCAGAGGAAAGACTGCTCGTGTGAAATGATTAAGAAACACAGAGGTGTGTTACCTCAGCCGGTCTCCTGGCAAAGTCACCTCGACAGTTGCTTCCGTGCGTCCGTCTTTTAATTTTTCCACCAGCAGCATTAATGCAAAGGTAATTACGCGTGCAGTGTGAGAAAAACAAGCAAACAGTATTTGAGGAAAGGTTATGGTTGGAAGCTAAACCGCCATAATTAAGTCATTAATCTGGCCAGACGTAACACGTTTCTCCCATAATGCTCTAGTTAGGTGTCATTTGTGCTTGCCTGCTGCTTTGGTGTGCTCTGATTTGGATGATTTACAACGTACTGTGTGTGTGTGTGTGTGTGTGTGTGTGTGTGTGTGTGTGTGTGTGTGTGTGTGTGTGTGTGTTCATGGTTGTGAGAGATTATTGTAATGACACACTGGCACTTTTGACTGTAACTCATAGGCTTTGATGGCTCTTATATGTCTCTGACAAAGACAGGAGATTGATGTGCAGGCTTGACATTTGGGGTTCATGTGCAGGTTTGTTTTTTTCTCCTTTTGTCTCATTTGCCTTGTTGATAAGTGAACATATTTCATTATTAAAGCATGCCGGTGATGCCCCCTGTATTTATGACTCCTGCTTGTGTCTCTGCTTTGCAGGCGTGTGGCGTCAGCAATTAAGCGAGGCCAGAGCTACTTCCACCTCCTGCAGGAAGAGGAGCAGGAGGGGCAGGAGGCGGCGGATGAGGAGAGAGCAGCCGCTGAGAACAGAGCCACGACCTCCCAGCTTCTCCTCTGACTCAAACAGCGATTCGGAGACAACAGCTCACATCAGCTCTGTTTCATTTCTTCTTGCAGTGTGTCTCTCTCTGATCTAGTTTATCGGGTCAGATGAAAGGTGTGTGTTGTGCAAAACGAATAATGTATATACTTATTTTGCTTTAAAGCTTCTAATTAAGGACTTCACTTGCTGGGCTACTTACACTAATCAATTTTTTATATTAATGTCAAATGGCAAACACAGACATGATCACCCTACTCTGTTGTTGCATTTTGGTTTGGTTTTGGTTTCACAGGCCTAAACTTTACTGTTTTGGTTCAACCACTCAGCCTCTATCAACCTTGTTTCTAGATTTTATTTGACCAAAAAGGCTCTGATAAAGACACAAATTTGTAGAGTCATGTGATATGTGTATATTTGCAGCTTAGTTAAAAAACCTATAGTATTGAACTCCAATCTTCATGCAAGTTGATATAGTTAAGATGATGAGGTCATTCTTTGATACTGTTGCCACTCAACCTAAAAACCACTGCTAATCACACATCATCCTTGTCCTCACAGTACTGTATCTCTGCTGTGTTCAGGTGGTTTCAGCCTGCAGCGACCAGCTGTTCAGGTGTGAATGAAGCAAGGCCGTGCAGGAAAGAGAGCCAGTCAGCATGACCTTTGACCCCTGTCCATCACTCTCTGACCTCTCCTCTGCTGAGTGAAGCACAGAGGTAAGGTTACTATACACTGTACAGCCTCTTCCTTCAGCAATGTTGAAGGTGATGACTTTCGAGTGAGCTGTTATATACATGTTTGAAGGTACTCAAGGTTAGAAGCTTCCTAAACAGAGGGATTGGTTATTACTGTCACAACAAAAAACTCTGACCCACACAGACCCCAGAGACCTCTCTCTTGGTTAGTGCATGATGCATTCAGATCTTATGATCTTCCCACTTTGAAAAACATTATTCTACCAAACTGCTTGGGTGTTAACAGATGGTGATGGGGCGTCAGTCCTCACCCTCCACCCGAGCAGCGGCGAGAAAGCAGCAGTGAAAGAGATGTGAGAAACGCAGCTGCTTTGCTATGTCCTTCATTTTCTGTTTGTAACTTTCAGATATACAATTCTCATACAATGTTGTTGTTCTTCTTCATATGTGGTTTGTTGAGTTGCTGTGTTAAAAAAAGACTTCATGCCAGAAGGTCAAAGAAAGTTGGCCTTCGAAATGAATTGTTTGTTAAATAAGAGCAAGAAATAAATATAAAACACCAGACGTAAGAGGATCCATTAGTACCTCCTACGTCAACCATTCAGTGTTGTAAGGTGTATTATCTGAATATTTGCACCTACTACCCTGATCCCATTATTCACTCCTTGTTTAAATGAGGCCATAGGTTTCTATGAATTTCCATTCCCCGTACTACACTAAAGAAAAAGGTGAGATATCTGAAAAACATTAGATTTTAAGGCAGTTATTGCATCCTCCTCCGTCAGTCAGCGTTCATCCGTTTGACTCATGTCAAACAGATACGTTGCAACACCTCAGCAAACATCAAACAACGAAAAGCAAACAGGCAGATTGCTGAATATTTAATGTGAAACATCTGACAGTGAGAGATACTCCTGATGCTTTCATTTTGTATTTCTTTCATTCGCTTGACTCCTTTGATGCTGCGTGAACCAGAGCTAACCTTTGTGAAAAACGTGTCAGAAAAAGTTTTCCCTGACAAATCTGCCTTGTTAGAAACTCAGGTGCTGGCTGACAATAAACGCACACAGAGCCCGGGTTCAAAAAAACAACATTTAGCGGTTTCTGCTCTGCAAGTATTACACACTGCTTTGATCTTATATAGAGGATCTGATGGCAATGCTGCCTGCAATCCACGAGTACGAGCTTCTGAATAAAGGTGCAATACAGTATGTGTCACACATTATGTTGGGACAAGTGTAATGTGGTTGAAAAGGATGGAACGTTTTAGATTTCAAAACTAGGAGACGCCTGTTGTGCCAGTAGTTTGCTAAAGAACCGAGATATATTTGCACTTCTGTGGCCCCGACTCATAAATTGTAACTTGTTTTATCCACATATTTAGCATTTATATATTTTAATAATTTGACTAAATTCCTGTCACTTAATGATTAACTTTCATCAGGCTGTATACTGTTTGAATTGCTAATGAAATACAAGACGCAAACAGTAAAGTAGAGGAGCCAGGCCAGCAATTATTCATAAGTAGAATATAAAATTTTAATATGGTTTATAACACACTATGATGTAAGTTTAATATAGATATAAAGATAGATTTAAAGTGTTTGTGAAACTGATGAGAATTAATTAACACATTAATTAACAGCTCTGAACGCGCCTGATTTGTGCATGTGCATCACTGTGTCCATTTAGTAGATGCTTGATCATATCACATGATCATCAGCAGATGGATTTTATCCAGTTGCCATGGAATTGTAGCTGCTTAGATTTTTGTTCATAAATTATTCATAGCAAAACTGTAAAACTTTAAAGGCAATTTATACACAGCAATGATTAAATTATGATAAAATTAATTTGATTACGATTAAATTATTCAAAACACTTCCACTTCCAACATTAGAAACAATAACTTATATAGTGATAATAAATAGCAGAGTGGGTGCTCAGGTGGACTCTGGCGCCTTAATGGACTAAAGGAGTCCTCCATGTTTTACATTTGTCTGTGCGCTGTTCCATGGGGACGAATCTGCAGCCTGTGTTTATGATCCATCACCAACTCAACATGCATTTCCTCTGACACTGCACTACTGCCACTGCCAGAATACAGCCTTGTTTTCTGGCGAGACCTCTGCAAAATAACAATCCTGTTCAAAGGCTGTTACCTGACATCTGACAGATCCTAATCTAGCAGACTATCTGCCTGGCAGACAAATGGCCCGGTCGATAATGAAAAGAGCTCGGAACAACCCGGGGCAGCAACATTTGTGGGCAGTTGGGGGGGAGGGCTGAGGCGGCAAAGAAGGCTGAATTCATATTGTTGTTGTTTGATGTGTTAGGAGACATCATGGGAATGGATGTGGTCGTATAGCCTCGAAGCGTGAAAGTGTCGGGGTGACGGACAGCACCGCTTGACTGCAGGTGACGCTGTAACCAGGCTTTCAGAGAGATGGCATGTTTTGCATTTGTTCCCACCACAGCAGCTCCTGTGTTGAAGAGCAGGCCTTCTTGTTTTCATCCATTCATTTTGCCTGAAGTAGAAGACATGACTGGGAATGAAGATTGGTGGTGTGATTGGTTTTGCAGTGGCTATTTTTGACCATTGGAGGGGGCACTACACCATTGTTTAATGTTGGGCTGTTTACCTTCTCTTGTGAGAAACTTGCATCCGAATCAACGTTGTCTTGGTGACAGTGATGAAGAGAAAGGCTTGTGTAACTTTATTTAATCAGGTAGTTTCTAAATCTCTGTTTTCTCAGATAAAGAAGAAAAACTTTTACAGTCTGACCAACCACACTGCCAGCATACGAGAAACTATGACCATAAGGCATCAGAGGGGGGGACAGTTTTCATCTCGCAAAATATTGGTGTGAAGCCTGAATCCACGAATATCATTTTAATCCTTGCGTCGTTGTTGGAGAGAGCTTCTACCATGAATCATGAAGCCTCTATACAGTCAAACCGAAATGGACTGTTCTTAGCCCCGAGCACAACACAGCATTGCAATTCTGGGATATAAGTTAGACATCGAACCCATCAGTACAAAAGAGCACGTCAGAAATATTAGAAAAAAAAATATTTTGAAAATGTTGTATGAGATAGTAATGTCAAATGTTCTTCCCTAAAGCAAGATGCTGATGGAAAATATTCTCAATGCACCTGCTATGAAACAGTTTCATGATTGCTGGGTCCTGAAGCTTTGGGCCAACACGGTGCATCTGAAATGTTTTTCTCCTCTCTCTTCATCTCCTCTTGCTTTTGCCTTGTGAGTCAGAAAAGAACATTTTGGAATTGAAGCTGTGAACAAAAGCAATCGGTTTGGCTGTTTATCAGTTTCTATAAAACTTTGTTAGTTCAATCCAAGCAATCCAAGCGACATGTGTGCATTATGTATCCCACTAAAGCATGTTATTTATTGGCTATGATACTTTGGAAATAACACTCCACATGTTGGCCTTTGACCTCCTGAAGTCAGACAGTTTAGTGACATGGTTTGAGTGGGGTTAAAGTTTAGTAAAATTTGTTTGAGGGTGCAACATCCACAGTTTGATTGCTGGCTGTGGACCATTGCTACATATCTGTCTCTCTCCTCCCATGTCCAGTTTCTGCACAATGACTTTGAATAAAACGTAAAATCTTGCCTTTTCAGAGCAGAATTTTCAGCTAATCCTAAAGTCTACATGTTAATAATCCAAGTCTTTAAGGCTACTATTCATGACAAATGTTTTTTTCAAAGTAAGTAAGTACATCCACATGTGAAGGTCTTAAGAAAGGGCTGTTTTAAAGACTGGATCTCAATAGGATATTAAATATGTCTAACTGTTATTGTGGAATCACGAGTAGGAGGATTTGTTATAAAGAACAAGTTGTGTTGCTTGCTGTATCTTATGGAGTTGGAATTCTAGTGAAAGCATATCGATGAATTCTTCGGACAAGCAAACACACATGTTGAAGTTCATGTGTCCGTGTGCTGTTGCAGGAAGGTCATCTGCCGCCAGCTCTGCTGTCTGGATTGGCTGCTGTAGGCCTTGACTCCGCATAGCTCGGCCAGAGTCGGCCCGCTCAGCGCCTGCTGGGACCCCAAGTAAGTTATTCTGGGGTCAAAGGTTCTTCCCACCCACACACGGCGATCCGGTGGTCAGTTAAAGCATGAATATGAAGATGCCTTTTAAAGCTCCCTGAGGCAAGATCTCTATTTATGAATACACTTAATCAACCTGTAGACTGATTTGTTCTCACTGCCCAAATAAAATAAAACTTTTTTTAATTGACACTGGTGGAAAATGTTGCCAATGCACCGGCTGTGAAACAGTTTATCAGTATCATGTTTCCTGATTTCTAGGTGCTGAGGCTGAAGAGCACGACGGTGCATCTGAAACGTTGTTCTCTTGTGGATATTTGTTAAAACCTGACTTATGTAACTTCGCGAATCAAGGAACCTTCAATTATTTCAGACAGTTTTAATGTTTGACAGGAGAATGGTGCATTCACGACGAGCAAGGAGATACTAAACACGCATGGAGCTTTAGGATCATGACACCATAACTCATGCTCTCAAAAGGCCCCATAAATAATACATCAACTGTCATTTATTAAAGAGTGACACCACTGTCTGAAGCCTCAGTCCAGAGGGTGAGACGCAGCAGCCTGAGCGACATATCCATCAGTGATCCGCCGACCTCTGCGCTCTGACCGCTAACTTCTGTCAAATCCACAGTTTTTAAGCGAGCCACCTGAAGAGGCTCAGCGTCTGTGCCGCAGAGAGCCGGTGATGAAGGGTGGTGGTGATCAGGAGCTGCAGGCACCAGCTGACACTGCTGGATGAAATATAAAGTCCAAAGCTCCGGAGGGGGTCCAGGCTTTGCGAGGAGATTGCATTTTGCATTCTTCCATCTTCGCACCCCCTCTACCTCCCTCCCTCCGGGTTCCAGCTCCTGTGGTATTGACCCACCACAGGGAGTCAAGAGTGAGGAAACGGTGCTGTGTGTGGTGCTTCAGCTCATATGTATGTTTAACCTGCAGCGTTACACGTGTGCAGTCTGCTTTAATCCTCAGAGGCGCTTCTTCTTCATCATCTCCAAGGTTCCCTCTTCACATTTCTTTTTATTCTTTTTGCCTTGATACTGATCTATGATGATGTTTATGGCCTCTCTCGAGTGTCAGAGGAGACCTGGACTGTGAGGATAGATGAATTCATAAAGTTTAAAGGCGACTGTACGGCGCTCAGTCACAATGGCTCCTTGTAGAGTGTAGTACAGGAATATTATTGCACACCACTGTAAGCCTTGAATAATTGATAGAAGAATAAAATAGAGAAGAAAAGAACGGAAGGAAGGGGAGGAAAAGAGCCACAAAGAGACATTTTTTTCCCGCACCTAAACGTCATCATGTTACAGCCTCCAGGGCCTTCGCTCAGCTTCAAATCCAATTTCCCAGAAAGTCTTAAGCTTTATGGGCCAAATGATCCAGCTGAGGTATTACTGTACAGGAAGACAAGGAGAGGATGAAATGAAACATTATCACAAGGTTACGACACTGCTGGGCCCTCCACCAGGCGGCCGGCTCTGATGTCGGGCATCAATCTCAAACACTGCACAGTTTTTACGATAAGATGAATTATGATTTTGATAATGGCCGGAGCGACTCTCGAGCTGTCTCTGCCCCGAAGGGCGGGTTTCGGCTCGTGGTGAGTCGCAGAAGGTCACCAGAGTGATGAATGTATCACAACAGTGGCTATTATTTTCCATTTGCAGAGACCCTGGCCGAGGCAGAACCACGATAAAGATGCTGAAAAGAGAGAGAGAGAGACACTGAGAACAAATGGGGGCAGTTTGTCTCTCAGCCAAGGTAACCATTATTTATAGTAATTATTGTTTTATTCATGATTTATGCTAATGCTTTATTTATTTGTGTTTACATTTTAGAACCAAAAGTATGTGGACACCTCTGTCTGCATACGTCTGTGTTTGTTGATATTTCTTGTGTTTCGGGCAACATTACAATTAAAGATCCAATTAAAGGACAATATGATATTAGAAGAAAAAAATCATGATAAAACCAAAACAAAGAAATGAACTTGTTGTCCAAAAACTCATCCCATCAATGCACACATTGTATTTTGTTTTTGACTAAATTTCACATACTTATATATGTTGTCTATATTCATGACCTGCTTAGACTCACATCGTCATCCAATGGCCTTGAGGATGGAAGAAGTCAGAAAGTATAGAGAGAGGGAGTAATGCACTTTTACTAATTTCTTATCCTTTAAGAAAATCTTCATGCTCCAGTGTACATTACCTTAAATAACACTGTGTCTCCAGCTTTGTGGCAAAGGTTTAGGACAGACCCTTTTTCAACTTGATAATTCCCTGTGCACATAGTGAGGTCCATAAAGAAATGCTTTTCAAAGTTGGAAGGATCTTCAGTAGCCTGCCCAGAGCCCTGACCTCAATCCAATCCAACACCTTTAGGATGAACTGGAACTCCAACTGTGAGGCCAGCTTTATTGCCTCAAGATCGGCATTGAACCTCACTAATGTTCTTGTGACAAATCTCTGCAGGCACTTTCCAAAATCTCCCAAAAGAGCGGCGGCTCTTATAGCAGCACCTTAATGTGCACAGTTATGGAATTAGATGTGGTTGTAATGTTGAGCCGTCTACAGACTTTTGGCCGCAAAGGGTATTAATTTTCTCCATCTGTCTCTGGACAAGCTCTGATCTCAGCAGAAGGTTGGAGTTTGCCCAAAACTTATCTTTCAAAGTCCTCTACCTGCCACGCACTGCAGAAAGAGAGAAATCCTGCAACTGTGACACCTCTGCTGCGCGCACACACACACACACACACACACAGGAAAAGGGAAAAGTCAGGCACATTTACTCACTCATGCTTGAGCAATACACTTAATATACTCTAAACCTTAAATCATGATGCACAGACACGTTTACTCCAACAGTCAAACATGCATGCAACCATCTTTATACACACACACACACGCACACACACACACACAGAGTTACTCCTGAGGGGATGGCAGTGTGTGGCAGTAGAGGACATTTGGAGAGCTGTTGCTGAAGTGCTGTGCTTCCTTCCACCCTGATAATTAGGCTGATGGGAGCGTCACACGTACTTAAGGCCCGGGTCTTTTCTGACAGACAGGCGAGAGAGAGGGAAGGGCATATGGGAGAGAGGAGGGAGGGAGGGAGAGACGTGTCTGGCTCCTTTCTGCAGCTCGCGTCGTCCTGAGTTGAGAGATGGGTCCACCTATGTGTGTGTGTGCCAAGCTGCTGCCTGTCAACTTGTGTGTATGTGTTTTTGCATATTTCTGTATATGAGGATCAAATGTCTCCAAAAATCTCATCAAAAAACAGATTATTATAGGAATGTTTCACCACTTCTGCTTTTTTTTTGTTGTTGTTTGTTGGTCCGCTTTACTTTTTCCTAATGAATCACCGGCCAAACACAGATGGCTAGACATCACACTAAGTTATGTCTCGCATGGCAAAAATGGAGCTTGATGCAAAAACAAAACTTTCAAAGATCTAAACCGTCAGTAGCTTGTGCCAGGTTTTGGTCAGTCTCTCAGAACTGATACCAGAGCCTCCATCCTGTGCTGACATTCAACAACAAAAAAATTGACAATTATAGCCTATTAGATTCTCCGCTGACAGTAGACTCGATACATGGCAAAGTGAGACAGCCAGTAGAGATTAGTTTGGATTTGAGTGAGGGGCAAAGTAGCTTTTTTGACATATGTTAGCCATACTGTGTTCAGAGGACAAACGTCCACCTTTGACTGCAAGCAGCAAGGTCACGACTATTTCAAATGCAACCTGGGAAATGTAGGAAAGCTGAACAATGCAGGGTGAGATAAAGTGGAACCACCAGAAACATAAAACAACAAATTACGACATACTGTAACTCAGACGATGCACTGTTACAAAATAAATTTCATTTGCCATTTAAGATATAAAACATCCAATTAATTCTTCACAACCAGAGTATACTGACATAAAATGTATCTAAAATTAGCTGACATAATATTATTCAAGCGTGGGTTTGTCTTTAAAATTGCAATTAGGACCAATTTAAAGATTAGGATTGGATTATTAGGATTAAATACAGTCACTGTAATCTTGGTAGAAAAGCTTTGTTGTACTGACCTCTATGGGCTGAAAGTCTGTTGCACTTGTGACCACAACAACAATGGTCTGTCCACCCTGTGTGGGTAAATCTGTGTGTAGACGATTAACTAAACACGTTATGTCAGTTATGAATGTTCACTCACAGACTACCTTTTCCCCTCCAAAAGCTCATCCCAGGTGCCCTCGCAGGTCCTCTGTGTGTCCACTCCGGCTCCAGGCACTGAGGAGGACACAGAGTCTCTGGGAGCAGCAGAGTAGACAGATCAACCTCCGTCAGAGTGTAAGTCATCAGAATTGGAAAAAAATGGTTTTATTGGTGGAGTCAAAAGCCTCAGTTGCCCTGGACAAGAAACCAAAAACTTTCAAAATGGAAAATTGACAGAAGAAGAGGTTAATACAACAAAAGACACAAATGCACAATCCAATCAATGTTTTGTCATTTACTTAATACAAAGACTAACCTGTATCCTCACTTCTGAAAGTATATTCGTAATCAACAGACCAGCTTAACTCTTACTTGGGCTTGTGTGTAGCATTTATATGACAAACTGTTGAAAGATCACTGATTAGGTGCTTTTTTAAAAATCTATACGTTTTCTGAAAGCCCCTCGCAAAAATTGAAGTTTCAATTATTTTATTAATTAGGACCTTCTACCTGTTTCTGGAATGACCATGAATTGCAAAAAAAAAAAAACCCCATCTAATAATTTATGAGAACCAAGTACATGTTAAACTTGACTTTTCATGTCAAAAGCGCAATGTCATGACTTCTATTTTAAGGAAGAATGAACCTAAACTCCAGCCGACACCCACCCAATATAAATCTGAACTGGACCAAGAGGATCAAACTAAGCAGCCAGAACAATCTCCCTTCACAAAAACTCTACTTCATTGTGAATGTAGAAGACAGGATTGTTTGCAGAAACACACATACAC
Organism: Centropyge bicolor; assembly: GCA_037975185.1. NCBI lineage: Eukaryota > Metazoa > Chordata > Actinopteri > Pomacanthidae > Centropyge > Centropyge bicolor. The sequence continues at coordinate 6,324,104 of JBBMOC010000020.1, read as the reverse complement.
ACAGAAATCGGAGCTCTGTTTACATAGAGGCGGCTGTTTCACATGATGAACTAGTGATTACAAAGCCTCAAAAAGCCCCTTTATTCCTGCAGACAGTGATAGGGACAGCTTTAGAAAAAAAAAATGATGGCACCTGAATTTCTTGTCCATCCTCATGAGCACACACACACGCGCGCACACACAGACACACGCTTAACCCACCACCTGCTGAGGCTGAAATGGAAACCAAAATAAGAGTGGGGTCCGTTCGATAAACTGCTCAGCTGGGTGATCAGAGCCTTTGTGCCAGGGCACAACCCTCCTTTGCCCTGTGCTGTTTCCCAGAGTGCACTGCTTCAGGCTTCAGAGCACGGTATAATTAGTCATCTGATCTCTCCCACCACCCCCGCCTCCTGCAGATTACAGGTTTCATATCATTACCTCCTGATGAAAGCCTGTTCAGCTTGCTGTCACTGCCTGAGTCATTGTCATGTTGTTGTTTCTTCTTTTTCCTCTCCATTACTCTCTCTTTCTCACAGTTTTTTTTCTCTCCGTCTCCCTCCTTCCCTCCCTCACCCTCTCCCTAATCATAAAAGGAGTCCAAAAATCAAAGGATTAATTCAGCGTCATTGGTTTAAAGCAATTAACTGCTGTTCAGGCTAATCCCCAGAGTTATGTCTCAAATCCAGAAATTGGCCACTGGAGACGTGCAGCTCTGCCCACACTACATTGTTTTGCCTGGTAAATGAAGTTGAAAGAGGAGTTCTTTACTTTGAGAGAGGGGGAAAAAAGTCATTTTTCAAAACTCTTTGATGAAGAAGGAATTGTAAAACTTTGAATAATAAAGAGATTTATCTTTGCATTTCAATGCCTCCCCCAGTAGTTTTTTTAGCACTACAGATAGTTAATCCGCCGCATTCATTTGGGATAATTAAAATAAGAACTCTATTTATTCAATCTAAAGCCAGCCAATTTGCAAAAGTTATTGGCTATTACAGTTTTGGCTGCAGGTTTTTAGAGCTGTTTCTCATGAGAAATTGTGCTATACATTTTAATAAGCGCCTCATCTCCCTGATTTTCCACACAGTGATTAATTTTGTCACAGCTCATAGAGAAGTAGAATCATTTAGGCTGGTATTTAACTTCTTAATGAAAGCTTTATGCTCTCTGGAAGCTTCATGAAGATTTATTCTGTCATCACTGTGTGTGACATCTATGTATGAACCCCGAGCTCTGGCTACAGAGGGATTACATATGAGGATGAACTTTTATTTCATGGTGTAGTAACAGCATATGGACAGCAGGGGGAGCTGTGAGATCATATATAAAAACACAGCCTATACTGTAAGACTTTTTGACTTTGTTTTACTTTGTGGGAATAGATGTACTGCAGGAATACATGAATACGATGAAAACCTAACATACAGACAAATGAAGCAATGTCAAAGGAAAAGTCAGAAAAAAAAATCAATATAATTTCTTGTGTGTGTGTATGTGCATTTTCTTTATTTCATCTTATCGCTCAGGTTTATCTTTGGACCCCTTTGTGGAATCCTAACAGCACAGGAAATCTATCAGGCAAAATAATGCTAACACAATACCTATTTTGAAAGGCAATAGAAAAATGTTTTAAGGCTCGTACACATCTGAAGTCATTAGGCAAGAAATTACTTTACCTGTTTATGAAGTCAGCCTTGATGCAGCAGGTGTACTCGGTGACCTGAGAGCTCTTCCATTACTGTTACACATTAACAAACACATTATTTTGATTTGTACATTGATGTTGGTCTGAATTGAGAAATGTTGGGTATGGAGGGAGTGCTTTTTGAATAAGTGTTGAGCATTATCAGGCAAACACATCACTGATGAATCATTGTGTGTAACCCTGACTCGACCCCCCCCCCCCCCCAGCCCCAGAAACCCTACTTCCCTTCAGCTCATCATCGCGTGAAAGATAATGTCTTCAGCTGTTCAAATCCATCTCATCACACACAATTAGAACATGAGAGGTAAACAGGGTTACAGATCCATAATGAAACGCACATATGCAAAAGATGAGAAGAAAAGGTAGTTAAAGTTTTTTTTATTTTTCTAGGTCTTTGCACACAAACTAGCAGCTTAGCAGACAGGTAAGTTCAACTTGCAGGATCTAAACTTTAGCAGCCCTCCAGCTCATGACCTGTATTCCAGCAGCCTGTAGAATAGACATGTATAAAGATTACAGCCCAGTGTCATTACCAGCCTCCTGTCATAAATCCTTAAATTCTACCCCTGACTGCTGTTGTGTTTCAGGCCGGCGCTCCCATTATGATTTAGTGACATGCAATAACTGTACCAGCACCAACAGCTTTATTTCCTAGATCAACAGCAGTGTATCATAAAGAGGACAAAAGTCCAACATCACAGCCAAGTCAGTATTCCTGTGACCCTGGAGAGATTGTGTGCAGAGAAAGAAGAGCAGGGGAAAAGAAAGCTAACAGTGGCAGCTCAACCTGTACTCTCCTCACCCACTCTGTGGTGACAGCCCTTCAATTTGTGCTTCTATATTTAGTCCCCGTCATCTTCATTCCTCCTATGGCCTATTTTAAAGGCTGTGATCTGAAAGGCTATGTCAGGAATTTGCTGTAGAACGTCATTGGGACTGTGCTGTGGATGAGGGGACAAAGGAGCAAGTTGTAAAATGTTATCAGTGGCATTTCATTGGTGCTTTCTACTACCAGGCTGTTAAAGGTTTGACAGCATGATTACTACGGTTTAATGACTGATTACAGGTGCCAGGTGACTATTTTCTCCCAGCCAAGTTGTGCTTTTTGTGTAATTATTAGTTTGTGCCGACAAGGTTTGCATCAACATTTGACTGTGAATAGTTTATCCAAACTCCAAAAATAAAATAAGACCATATTTGAGTTTCAGTTATGTTCCATAAGATTTTTGTTCATGCAGCCAAATGTAGATACACAAATATAAAGGCAGGAAACAAACATACATATATATATATATATATACATATATTTGTATGTATGTATGTATGTATATATACATTACATATAAGACCATATAACATCATAAATACGTCTATACACTATGACAAATTTAATACTTAGCCTTCAAAAATACGTACCCAGATGGATATTTTGGGACATGAATTCTCATAAAAACATGTCAAAACAAACCTTAGATCATTGGAGAACAAATGAAAGTGTTTTGCCTTATAAAGACTATATTTTCAACTAGCAAGCCAAATACAAATTACCCCATTCTTTCCAGTCTTTGTAAATACTACCAGTAAAAAGCAGCTAAAACATGGGCCCCACTTCAAAAAAGCATCTTAAGCCCAACATGATCTGAGCCTGTCGACTTACAATGGGACCAAGATTAGTTTAGCTTTAAGGTGCTTTTGGGAATCAGGACGCAGAGCTGATTCTGTATGTGACAGAAATATATCAGGCGACATACTGTGGGATCAGATCGCAGTTTTAATAGGCATGACACTGTTACCCAATTCGACCTCTCCCTATTTTAACAGTCTCTCCTATAAACGAGTCGTACTTGTTTTAACCATCTTCTTCCAGTTTGACAGCACCAGCTCTCACGCCAGAGGATGGATGACCAAACCAGGTCCAAGATCTCAAAGAGCTTTCAGCCCAAAAGATGCAACTGTAACAGCACCCACAACTTACATGTGTCAGAAAGGACAGGAAATCACTTTAAATACTTTTTAAACTAACATCTACTTGACTTATTGTTTATCAAAATATTATATAATTTTCTGTTTAAATATATGTTTTGTTCAAGCTGTAAAGATAGACAGAGCACACCATGAGTTTATAATGTGACATTTTTACATTGTGTTGGCTCTGTACTCTGTAAAATTGAATGTTAAATAAGACAATAAATATAAGTTTGAAGTGCTGATTTTTAGCTTGAACTGTATTGAAAGCATGTTCACATCCATAGTGGTTGAACAGCGTAACAGTCAGAGCCCTTTTCATGCACAGTCCCCCACTTTCAGCACAGTGCAGCAACACAGTAATCTCAAGTACACACACAAAGCAACCAGTGGGTTTTAGGTACAAACACTCCATCAGTTCAACTAAACATGTTACAGATCAGACTGAAGGCAAAAAGGCCCTGTGCCTACTGCAGTACAGACCCGGCAGAGCTTTGAGTGCTTTGTCACTAAATATTAAATATGATGGATTTATTTAAGTTGAATAGAATTTGTTCCATAAACTTTGGTCCTATAAATGGTTGGACTATGAACTATAATTCATGCACCTTACAACCTATAAAGGAATAGGTTCACATTTTGAAAAACATATTAAGAAATGCTACTGTGGATCATACCTGAGCTCATTGTCAGAGCATATGGTGTTTAAATGCCTGAGGTACGAGTTGCTTAATGCTTAATTGCTTCATGTTTTGACTGGAACGTGTGACCTGCCTCTAAATCAAGTGGGATGAAGGTGTTTTGTTATAATTGAACTATGCGTTAATTGGTGTGATGTTATCATGTTTTAGACTCTCGGAGCCTTTACTCTGACTCTGAAGGTAAACACCCTTAATCCCTCAGACAGGTACTGCAACTTGTATAATTAATGCTCATTCAAATTTAAGTCAAATATTGTCAGTGTCACAAAACATTTCAAACCATGAGCTGTGAGACAATGTGAGCTCTGACAGGTTCCTCCGGTTACTTTATTTCATTCAGTCTTCATTCAGGCTTAAGTTGTCTCCAGAGCTATTGAGCCCTGTGTCACATGACTGAACCCCATGGCCTTCCTCATCATGTGACCTGCATGTCTCAGGAGACAGAAGCTCCAAACAACAACAACAAAAACAGGGACACTAACAATATGTGGTATGCTGCCTGTTGAAGACATTATCTAGTGTGGAATGTGGAGTCAGAGGAGGTGAGCGGGTTTATTGGGGTGGGGGTCAGACTTGTGTTTGCATGCATGTGTGGAACTGCACATGTGGTCTGCATGTGTTAACATTAGAGCTAATAAACACTATAGTCTTTTGTGATGAATGATGTTATCACCACATCTGACACCCACGCTGGTTTGTTCTGTCATGTTCTTCCAGGCTGCAGAGCAGGTGTGCAGGGGGCGAGCGGTGAGCCCGGTGCTGGAGAAGCTGAAGGGTTTTGCAGATCAGCAGACGCTCAGGGTTCAACCTCAGCTCTTCCTGTAGGTGCTGGGAGGTCTGGAGCCATGGGAGCTCTGTCTGCCTGAGCTGTGTGTGGCCATCCAGGTACATGAAACACCTCATACCACATTTCAGAAAGTACGTTACTGGAAACTGGTACACATTGTAAGGATCATCCAAGAATTGCTGAAACAATTGATGAATGTTGTTTGAATGTTGACTAGAGTCAGGGCAAATTTGAACTTGATCCAGTGTTGACATTTTTTGCACTTCCTTTTGTATTGGGTAGCTGATTAAACATTCTCTTGTTATGACCATACATTTTTTCCAATGATGTATTTCCACAGGGTCTGTGTTCAAATAAGAGATTTGATTGTGGGATTTTATCCAAATCCTCTGATCTTCCCCCAAACTTTAAGCCCGACGTTAACTCTTGGTCACTCCCACCAAAACCATCAATTAGGGATGAGCGACACTCCCAAGACTAACTGACTCCAGACCCTCCGAACACGCCCCTACCGGTCAGAAATTAGGGTCAATACATCCTTCCCAGACTCCGGAGCAGATAGCTGAAGGTGTAATGACAGGAAGCCGACTGATAAATGACAGAAAGGACAGTAAAGTTGGCTGACTGATTGAGAGGGTCAGCAGGGAGGGTCGGTCTCCCTGTGTTCCTTTTCAGGACAGTATGTGGCAGAGTCCCTCTCTGAAGCACTGAGCTGAATCAAACAGACCACAGATGAGTTGTTTCAGTTTCCATTTCTGGCTCAGGAGGACACCAGGGTGGGCTGGGTTGGGGGATGTGTGTAATTGTTAGGGTGTGAGTGTCTTTAGGGGAAAGTTTGGTCAGGGTTTGGGGCATCAAAGTATAATTATGTTTGGTTTTAGAAAGCCAACATCGAGATGCTCTCACTTCATCTACATGATAGTTTCTGTCCAGTATCTCCCAGTAGCTGTGTGATCATCAGTTTCAGGTTCAGTTGTATATTTGTGTTAAATTTTTTGTCTGTCGGAGATATGAAAGTACATTTCCATCTGTATCTTTCTGTCCATGTGTGTCTCTAACCAGCCCTCCTACATCTCTGTCAGATTACCATTGAGTATGTGGTCCAGACGAACATGGAGGAGTACGAAGTCCCCACAACACCAGCATGTCGCTCAAACATCAGGTGACCCACACTCATCGAGACCTGGAGGAAAGCTGCAGGCATGGACAGGTAGATAACGCGAACACACCAGGGTTGTAAATGTAAACGTGAGCTCCAGGCCAAACAGTCTAAATTAGTCTTAAAGCAATGGGGTGAAAATGATGAGGAAAAGTGATAAGTAGGAGAAGTTACTTTGCATTTCAGCCTGTTCACAGTCCATTTGACTGAGAGAGTAGAACCAGCAGCAGAGGAAAGGTCAGTGTGGGAAAAATCACTGAGTCATATAAGTAAGAAATAACACAGAAACCAAAAGTTAGAAGATGTAATTGTTGCCCAAAGAAAATGAACAATTACATTAAAGGACCAAGAGTATTTTACGGTATGTGTTTTGTGTATGATTTTTTTTTTTTGCACTAAACATCCAAGTGTATCTCTTTACTTGCATTTTGTGGTGATGAAGTTTGCGTTTCTGTGTGTGACATTGTAAGTCCCACCCCTTCCTGTTTGCGAGAACAGTTTTCTGGGAAAGACCAACTTCACTCAGTTATTTAGGTCAGCAAATCTACTGCAAAAGCAGAAGTGGTTTGGTTGAATCAGAGTCACAGACAGTATAATACATGTCTGTAGAGAGCAGTAAAACAGACATATACATGAAAATATAACAGGCCCCTATTTGACATTCATCTGTTTTTCTGCTAAGGTACAAACACAGATGTTACAAACGATCCAATGGGATAATGAAAAACAATCTAATATACCAACACTTTGCTGTTGAACCCAGCCAAACATTTACTGTGACCTTTGACCCCGCCTCACCCCCGATGGGGCTGTGAATGAAAGAGACTCAACTGTTAGATATGATAAGATGAACTTGCTTGACAGAAGCAGCTTTGTTGACCAGGCATGTGAACACATACAAGGAACATGACTAAATTTTCTCTTTGCTCAATCAGCATTTTGGAGGAATTGAAAGTGAACATCACTGAAATTATGTTTTGTGAAATGTGAATGCGAATGAAATCTGGTGCAGTTGAGATTCCTTTATAGACATGAAAATTATGTTTGTCAAACACAATACATAACATGAATGATTAGGAGAAGCAGACTTTTTACCAATATGTGTTTCTTAACTACTGCTTTTGAAAAAGACCTCTAGTAACTTCCAGTCCTCCTTATCATTTTCATGTGAGATACATCGGCCTGTGTGTGTGTGTGTGTGTGTGTGTGTGTGTGTGTGTGTGTGATTGTGAACGGGTTCAGCAGCGAGCTAGCACTCATTTCAGGAATGCCACACAGTCTGGGAGCTCAACCCACCCCCACACCCCTGACTTGGCCTTGGGCGGGGGGGATGGTGAGGTGTAGGGCGGCAGAGGAAAACATGAACAGGGGGAACAAGAATTCTTTCTCAGTCAGGTTTTAGAGCTCATGCCTCAGGGCACAGAGTCTAGACCACAAGATGGCAAACAAAAGTCTGAATATTAAATATAGCTGCCAGTCAGTGGACTTAAACCAGTATAATTATGCACTTGAGTGAAATGCAAAATAGGTTTGAAGTGGAAAAAAGTTTTAGGTGCAGAGAGCATGAGCAAGCTGGCTTAAAAAGAAGCTGTGGTTAAAATGAAAATGTTTCTCTAAAAGACAGACGTTTAATGAGCCATGTCTTAATGACAAAGGTTTCGTGATTACAGGTTTGTGGCCACAAGTTTAAAGTTGCATACTATCCTCTCACCATTTGCTTATCTGTGATATCTTTAGCATCAAAATGGATTCAAACACAACTAATTGCTCACACATTAAAGGGGAACTCCAGTAATATTACACATGATGATGAATTCACTCATCATGGTCAGAGGAAAATTACTCTGATGGTGTCATGGTGATGTGATCAGGATTATCTCAGTTTTGTCAGAAAGTCTGTGTTGAGCTCAACAGATGTGGACCTTTAATCTGTCTCTGACAAGAGGCCCGGCTTCATGGAAGTAGTAAACAAAATTGCTGGAGTACCTTGTTAAGTATTTAGAAATTTGCTCCTCTGGTTCTGCATGTGTGAGTTCATAAGGGCCAAACAGTTGTGAATGATGCAAGATGTGAGCATAAACTGGGTGGACGGTGATTCAACTGTGTGGGAGAATTTTAGAAAAATAGCTGTTATTGCAAGGCTGGTCTGCTGGTGGCACAATAGAGTTTGTTTGTGACCATAGCATGGTCCATCCCAGACATACTGTACAAGCTCCTGCCTTTCTTCTTCTTTGCTCTAAAATCAGAGCACTATGTAACCTTTCAGTGAAATACACAACAGAGAGATGCACCTAACCCTTTATAGGGCACTCACTGAAATACTTTGAAATTCAAAAACTGAACCTCAGAGTGTTATTGAAGGACATAACAAAACTTTATTTCTGTTGTAACACATTCCCAACATTTTCACTTTTGTAAAGGGTGTGGAAATTACCAAAAATTGTTACTTGCCCGATAAAGGGATTAGAAGCACAATCAACAGAACAGACATGAAAGAGGAACTAAAACCTATATGTGGAAGGAGTAGAGCAAGAAAAAACAGCATGCCACTAGAAATGAACAGTTGCTTTTTAAGAGGAGTTCAGGCATCTACATCATTTTGGTGAAAGGTTTTGCTATGAACATAACTGCAACAAGCTTAACTCCCCCACCGTTACAAGCAGCAGGAGTAAAAACAGCTGCTGAAGTCATTTCTGGTCAAATGTGCCAGCAAAATATGTTTAATTAAACAGCACATGCTGTTTTCTGCTTCAGGATCCAGATGAGGATGAAGTCGTGTAGGTGTCCTGATCTTAAAACCCAGTGCTCTTTCTGCCACATCCGATCAAAAGCACAACGGCCCGAGCCGCCTACAGGAAAATTCAATATTTACTCTCCAGTTTAACAGCGGCAGGCTCTCCGTGCTTGTGTAGTTATGAAAGTGAATTTGGCTGCATGGAAAGGAACAGAGAAGTGTTTGCTTAATGGTGAAAAGTTGTGCAACCCAAAGCTACATCTGCAGCTGAATTATTACGTAAAAATAAGTTGAGGTGTAGTAAGATCAACTTTGTGAAAAGAGACTTCCTGAAATATCAGTGTAAGCTCTGTAATGGCGGCATGACAGGCTTTTATCAGTTCCTTTATTGTGTCTTCCTGCTCCTGCATGTTCCCTCTCTGAGCCCTTTGTCCCACAGATAAATTCCCTGTGGCTGACTCTTTGCACATGTGAACACTCTCTTATCACTGCTCAAACAGTCAGGGGTCCCTTCGCCGTTCTCAAAGTCACGCACGCACTTCAATTTTCTACCCTCACACTGTGTCCACAGATCAGGACCCAAAACTGGCGATTCATTGGATTTTTCTGTCACTGTGACAAATGTCATCAAGCCCAAGTTCAAAGTGACTTGTCACAGTGTCGCAGCAGCTAGGCTAAAGGCTGTCTTCACTGCTGACCAAAATAGCTGTGTAGCTTTAGTTTAAAGTACACACATATGACACTTTTACAGCCGAGGCCAGCGAGGGAAACCACCTGTTGTGGGAGCAATGGTGGAAGTGTGCAGGTCCACTGCTGCTATTTAATATCCCAACATGACAGAACAGTGTGTCAGCTGGGTTGTGGCTTTTTATTGATATCGTATTATCTTTGTTGGAATATGACCTAAATTAAGTTGTTTTCTGTGATTTGCATCAGCGAGTGGCGGAAATAAAATAGCCTTATCTCTGTTTACATTTGATGACTAAGGCAAATGTTTTTCAAAGGAACATAGTTGTAAAAGCCTTGTGAGGGCAAATATTGGCAAGTGTATTGATCAGTTGCACAATGAGCCACAGAGCAAATCCCAGAGCCACTGTGGACTCTTCTTGTTTAAAAAGCATATGATTATGCAACAACTTAAGTTTCCAAAAAGCTGACATACAGTACAAAGTTTTTGCCTGACAGTAACACTATTGATTTATGACTCTTCCACCTGGTCACTGCGGGAGTGTTCAATATTACCACATACACAGTTCAAGCTGTGACAGCTCCGGGATGTTTATTGTCTCAGATAGCATAGGTGGTCCTGATGAAAACACATGGAGGATCAAATTCCAAAAAAGAAATGACTGTAGTTAACTTGCATTTTGCCTGTCTGTCTGGCTCTGTGATCATGATTTAGCAGACTCTATAATTGCTGGTTGACACAGGCTGGTGTATGAGCCTTTAACCTCAATGCAGAGGTTTGAACCAGCAGTTAAAGGCCATCCAAAAGCTCTGCTCTGCGGTGCAACACTAAAAGTTTGAGGAAGAGAAACTTAGAAAGTTAGGACCTGAGAATTTGAATTAGATTGCAGATCAAGTAAAATGCAAAGCTGTGTCAAGGTTATGAAGCCGAAGCCATTTAGATGATATGGGAAGATATTCGTGCTGTGCAGTTTAAATCCCCTTGATCCGCTCTGAATCTTTGTTACGTGGGCTCGCTGCCTTTGAAAGAGCTTCAAAGGGAGAATCTGCCACGCTGTGTAGGAGGAATGCAAGTGATTAATGTTTTCTTCCAGCAGACAGGCCGCCTCTTGCAGACCTGCCACGAGTACAGGAAGTGAAACCATGGCAATGCAGCCTTGTGTAATGTGTCGCACCAGTTCATCCGCCGTTTGCATTAGCTTGTGACTATTAAATATCAGGCCTGCTGCCTGTCACTGTACACAGTGTCTCATCACCTCATTTCTTCCTCCTCATCGCTGACCTCAGAATTTGTTCCTTTCTTAAGCCAAAGATGGTTATGTTGTCTCTCTTTTAAGATGAGAGTTTATTTCTAAATGGATCTGAATAAGTGTTTATAATAATCACCTATTAGTTTGGATGCTCTCTATGTGCTCATTCACTAACTGACTTTTGGAGACATGCTGTATAATTTCTGAGAGTAAAAACAAAAGTCTTGTTTGGGAAATGAAATTTTCCACTTTGAACTTTGAAGTGATAATTAAGATTATACACTGAATGTAATCGTGCGGAAATGTTTGCTTTACAAATATTCCAGGTCCCCCTACGCTCAAATCTATTTTGCTTATCGTTATTCCACTGTGCAGAAGGTCAAACACTGTGCAGACGTTTGACACTAGAAGCCTCTTTTCACAATGAACTGCTGGAGGGAGAGAGTTGAGGACTGTGTGTACGGGCAGGAGTTTGTGACATCTCAACTAGTTTAGAGCTAATTGTGGTCCAAACGGCAACTTGCACAAGTGTGATGTGGAAACTTGATGCCCGGAGCCTCTGACTTTCAGGAAGCCATCTGACTCCCATAAGTAGCCTGACTGTTCCCTCAGTGGGCTTTGGCTCAGTGCCACGGATAAGACATGCATTAACACACTCGACTGACCGTCCTTTGTTGCCGCTGGTAACTGAGGATAGAGACCGCTTTCACAGCTCGAGACTGAGCCACCTTGACTGAACACAAGAGCAAAGCATGCATCTGTATACGTGTCTGTATAAGTGCATGTTGGTATGTGTACGTCACTGGCCACATACGTCTGCAGCTTCTTGTTTGCACACACGTTCAAGTTGTGATGCAACTAAGACATAGCTGACTTGATCCTGACAAGGCTGGAGGTTTGGGATTGTCATGTTAGTAATGTGTTTCTTTTGTAGGTTCTTTACATTCAATGAAAAGACCAGCTCGTAGAGAATGATGTAGATGGAAAACTGATGATTGATGGCTTTTTTTCTGTCCAATGATTGACTGTTAAATGAACATTTGGAATCCGGAAGAACAAGTCAGGCGTAAAGGAGTAAAGAGAATAGAAACACACACCTTTTGAAGCGGGAAGGCAGGATGAACAAGCCCTCTTTCCTGTGACATTAACAGGAGTGCGGCAGTGGCCTTTTGAACATGCTGGTGATTCGTGTTCCTCCATGTCCATTTACAGAGATGGACAGATGTTGTTTGTTGGCAATGACGGGGGCGATGACTCACTTTTCCCTGGCTGAATCATTCATAAATTGCCCTAAATACCAAGGCTACGTCCCTTCCCCTTCCCAGCTTGTGATCAGCCACTCATTTGCTTTTTAATAAAGAAGGCCAAAGGGTTTAAAAGTCTGACTGATTTTCATTCCTCATTCGGGTCATGTGATCGAGCCCTGGAGGCTCGGCGGCCGCTCGGAGTGTGACCCAAGCTCACCCCCCACCCAGCAGCACCATTACCATTCCCCCTCACATGAGAAAACCGTCACATGAGCCACGTTATGCGCTGGTGGCTGCCTTGACCTCTTGTTTGCCTTACACTTGACTAACTTTGTCTTTAAATCCTTGTTTGATCAGCTTGTACTCGCTTCTTTCTTTCTCAGAATCCTTTTCCTGCAAAACTAAGTAGAGCTAATTCAACACATAAAAATGTTTCTGTCATTGTGGCTGAGCAGATTTGTCCCGGTCTTAGCTGACATTTCGAGCGCACTTGTTTACAGTTTAGTCGGCAGAGCTTGAACGTTCCAACTGTAAAACCTGTATTTACATTGAAGAGGCAGCTGCCAGTGTGGGTTTAGCAATCCTCTTTATAATACTGCTGAGCGTAGTAACTCGAGGCCCGCAGTAAGGTTTATCCAAAGCCGTGCATAGGTGACGACAGTGTCATATTAGCACGACAGATCTGGCTCTAATTTAAGCATGAACTTTGACATCCAGGACCAGGTTGATTTCATACTTGTTTAGAGGAGCACACTGATCTGGAGCCTGCCTTTATCCAGTCTGAGGCAATAATAATAAATAAAAGCTCCCAAACATCAAAGGGCCCATAAATGTTGGCATGATTCAAGCCTTGTTCAAACAGATAATAAACAAGGCAGACTGAAGACAGTAGTCAGCATTTTCACGTGCCAAACTAAAGATAATCTCACAAAGAGGGATTGTATTTCAGGGCAAGCTATCAGAGGTTTGGATCCAGACTATGGTACACCCAGAACCAAGCAACGTACACAATACATCCAAGGATTCACCAAGCTGAGTTCTGACTACAGGCTGTTATTTAGTATGAGGGCCACAGGTCACACTGTGCATCCTAGCATGTAAGCCAGTAGGTTACAGGAAGCATTTCTGTGTACTGTACACTGTACCAAAGGAAACAGGTTGAGACTTAAACCATACAACTCGAATGCAGTCATGAGTTTACATGAGGTCTCAGTGGTGACTGTCCACAGTCATGTGTTCAGATCATTGGTGGCAGATCCAGGCTTAGTTTTACAATACAATACATTGTTGACATACACTAATTTTTCAGTCTACATTCATATCAATTTTTTTTACCACTGTTGAAATTGTAGCAGAAACAAACCCCCGAAACCATGACATGTTGAAATTATTGTACATTTAGAGGATGCAGAGGACTAAGCTATTGGACAAATAACTGCAAACCTGATTTAATCCAACAGGGGGACAGAAAGCATTGGTGATCTGACCAATTGCATTGTAGCAGGCTGGAGTGCCATTTGGTTTTTCCTGAGTCTTCGTCTCTCTCATCAGTCCAGTCCAGTTTTGTGCAAAGTTATTTTTTTTTACCTCTTCTCTCAGAAAAAGAATGCAGCCACATTGCACTGCCCCCTTATACTGCCTGAACACTAGACACTATATCCCTCCATTGAAAGACAAGGGTCCTTATACTCTCAAGCCCTCTTGTGCTAATCACCTCACCTGGGACGTCCTGAATGTGAACATGCATGGCGTTTTTTTGGAGGACCAATGTTGTGGCCAATGGTATAATCCAAATTATGTTATTTGAGGCAAGATGGCCACAGATGACATGGAGTCTGTGCTGGGGGGTAACAGTGTCACTTTTTTTCCCTAAATAATTACATGAATATTACAGTTCACATCTAGATTGTTTTACAGCACCAAGCAGATGTTCAAGTGTTCTTCAGTTTACTGATGATGATTTGAATATCATTTCTAAACTGTGTTGAGTTTCAAAACAACTGAAACTAAACCATTTTGGGCACTTCAAGGTTAATTCACCTTCAAGATGCCCAGTGATAATAAAAAAACACATCATAAGAATCATGGCAGAAATCTTATATTAGCAGAAATCACTTTAAGTGGTTCTTACTGAAAGAGTTAAAAGTAAAAGACTAATGGCAGCTGAGCAACTTTAAGGATTTATGCATGCAATCGGTGTAAAAAACTAAAACTGTAACTGTCCCTCACACACTGAATTGAAACAGAAATAAGTCTGTTGTCCCTAAATAAACCAGAATCCACAGCCTGAAATCGAAAGACCTGCTCCAGCAGATATTTTTCAGTTTCAGCTCAACAGCTGTAAGACTGATATAGTCTTTGCTGTGGTCTGCACCTACTCGGCAGGAAACGGTGAATTTCTTACCACACGCTTTCGGGGTAGCTGAGGCGAAACTACGTCAAAGGCTGATGCGGTTTCCGTCAACCTACCACAACAAGACAAAATGGAGGTCAAATTACAATGAAATAGCTGAGTTGCATCTTTTTTTTCCCTCCTTCGTCTTCCAGATAACTTGCCATCATTCTGACCTACTCCAAAACAAGAGTAGTGAAACATCCGATGCAATCATTGAACAGGAGGTAAAACTAGCAGATACAGGCAACCGGCCCAGCAGAGTTAAGATCAATTACATCGCTGGTGCATCTGAAAACCTGATCTAATCAGCTCATACAACAACAGAGACTCCAGGGGCTTTTGTTCAACGGGTGGGTCATGGCAATCACAGCCTCAGGAACTTTTAAGGGGCGACTGTCTCCTCCTAACATACGGAAAGAGACCTCATTGTGATTAGAAAAAAGTCCTGGGGGGAAAGGTGTGTTCCCCACTTGGCCTATTCTCTTCAGCAAGCCAAAACACCAACAATACTTACACTGACCTATTTCTGCCGGGAAAGGAAAGACTGAAAGTGTCTCAGGTTAGACTCCCAGGAAACTCCCAGTTACATTAGAAGTGTTATGTAATACAAGCAGGCCCCCTTCCCAGAAACGCAAGGTTGTCAGGCCACATGAGAGATAGGGAATATAAACACTGTGTTCGCACATGTGTAAGATTATTTCATGGACGAGAACCGGAGAGTTGGACAGATAACTGTGAAAAGATTGAGCTTTACACAGATGGACATTTGATAAGTTAGTTTGATAAACTTGTTCTCTTAAAATACTCCTTATACACCAACCTTTGACCCCCTCAGACTGAACGAAGAGCTCAGTAAACATTCAGTCTCATTAACCCTCATATGCATAGTTAAAACTTATCTCCACTACGTCTGGGAGTAACATTGATTCCACTGATGTGATTTGTTAGATAATTCTAGCAACATGATTAGTAAGAGACATTTCACTAAACAGAGCTACTGTTTGTTTTTTTAATGAAACCTGGGTGGCAGAAAAACTACTTAATGGTTCCATTTCTATTTGGGCTGCAACTAACATTTTAGGCATTCATTAATCTCTTCATTTTCTTTGTAGTCGTTTAGTCCAGTTGGGTCCAACCTTTTTTGGTTTATGACCCCTTCAAATGAAGTAATATTTACTTGTGACCCTTCATAACAAGTAGTAGCCCTAGTGTGAGCTAGGGTTTATCCCTTTTATCATCTTGCATGACCTTAAATTTATGTCAGCATGACACCTTGAAGTTGTTGGTTTTGTGCCACCATTGTTTGAAAATCCGAGATATTTTGTCAATAGAAATACAGTTCAGAAGCTGGAACCAGCAATTTTACTTGATAAATTGCAACTGATCAACTACTTGTGTAGAACTGTAAACGCTCCCAATGTGGCAGACTTTAATATTTACATGTTATCATAAGTCATCATAGCTGTTCATTTCTCATTCATCAATAGCAATGACTGAAAAGAGACAAGATGCGATGCAAAAAAATTTTTTAATGCAGTAATTAGACTACATAGAGAGCGGTCAACAAATTAGAAGAAAGCGTCTTATACATGTGGACATACAATGACTCCGAAGGCGAATACACAAATAAATAATATTTAAATGATCTGTCCCCGTCCCCCTGTTAATTTACAGTAATACTGAATTCCACCCACATTTTATCATGAACAGCGAGTGAAAGATTTCTATTCAATCTTAATTCCTCTGTAGTAATTAAATGATGCCAAAATAAGCGGTCATGAAGTCCATCTCCCACAAGTCAATGCAGAATCACCAGTGGTACAGGCCTGCTGTAATAAAAAAAGGAGATTATGTGCTTAACTTTAGCCTATATATGAACGGGTTCAGTGGTGTTCTATGTAATTATAAAGCATTTGTTTATCTGTAGTTACTGAACACTACACATTAGCTCTTACGTGTATATATTATAACTTAACGGGTTAGGGGTTGGATTCAGACACTAATAAGCTGGGGGAAGAGTTCAGTAGCGAACATGTCGTCCCAGGAGCACAGGGGCGAAGACATGTCGCTGAAAGGGGAAGGGGACCCTTCGTATCCGGAGTCGCTGTAGGTGTCCGCCAGGCAGGCTTCCTTATCCAGGCCTTTGAGGGCAGGTGAGGAGGATTCAGAGAGAAAGTCATCCACCTGACTGTGACTGTTACAGCTGGGGATGACCACTTCCTCTGGCTCGTCTTTGACGCAGACGGTCTCCTCCTCGACCACCACCTCGGCGACGTGAATGGTAGCCTCGTCGATCCTCTCCTCCGTGTCACTCTCTGAGTCGCTGCACTGCCCGCCGCTCACTTCCTCCACGGGCTTGGTGTAGATGTGGTCAAAATGGATCAGTTCATTAAGGGCCTCCAGCTTAACTGATGGGGACCCCACAGTCGCAGGTGTGGCGGCAGGTACTGGGTTCCCCCCTCCGACCAGCTGCACCTGCAGCTCCTGGCACTCCTGTTCGCAAGACTTGAGGAACAGCTCTGGGTCAAGGATGTCCAGAATGCCCAGTAGCAAATCAGACTAGTAAAGAGAAGGGGGAAACAGATTAGCCTAGTAACCCATGACCTGACTCTGGTGTTATTACAGAGCTTTCTTACAAACAGGATTAAAATCTCAGGACTGTCTTTCCATAACAAGGAGCCATCCTTTTTCAGAGACTTACCTCATTGTCTGTAGAGTCAGGACTGTCTGTATCCATTGAGAAGTCTTCAGATTTAAGGACTGCTGGGCCTGCACCTGCTGCGGAGGCACACGTAGCCTGAGTGCTGCGGACTCAGAAGACCCGATCCCCAAACCTGCTTCATTCCCGTTAGACAACAGACCTTGAACCTGTAATGAAAAGAATGGAAAGAGGGTGAATTAAAGTCACTCCTCTCAAGAGAGAACAATCACAACACACCAAACCCACCCAGTTTCCCTCCACAGCCTGTGCTACAATCTCACCTTCTCTTTTGAGTCGAGGGTGTCCAAGGAAAGTCTCTGTCTCAGTTCCTCATTTTCTGTCAGCAGGCCACTTGTCTTTTCCCGAAGCAGCCTGTTTTCGATGTGAAGTTTCTGATTCTGCGGGGGGGACAAGAGAACAGATGTTTGTACTTGAAACTTGCAACCGTTTATTAGGAAGTGATGCATGAAGTGTCCTGGGTGAAACAAACCAAAACTAGAAATGAGACTGCACCAAACGGGGAGGGGAAAGGGTAGCTTTGTTTTTCATATGCAAAACAATAATTGTGTATTTGATATGATTACAGCTGCAGAATAGGGAAGATATGTTTGAGCTGTACATCAGATGATCAGTTTTAACTATATACTGCTAAGTCACCAGGCCAGGTCTAGACTGTACTCACTAATATTTATAGAGACCCATCATATCATAAGTACTCCTTTTAACAGGCACTGTGGGGGCCATCTGACAAGGAGAGTTATTATATGGTGTGGGGGCAGGAGGAAAGTGGGTGATGGTGAGATGGGCATTAAATAGTGTTTCTTGTATGAGTGACTCTGCAAGATGAGACAAAAAAATTACCTCAAGCTCCAACTCCAGGACTTGCTGTTCCAACTCCCCCATTTTGGCCTTTTTCCTGTCTCTCGCTGTCTGAGCTGCGACTCTGTTCTTGAGTTTCCTGGCAGGAAAAAAACACAACATGGTTATAACACACTCTTTCCATGATGCTGACTCAGCTCTGACAGGACTCGGGTTCACATTAGTGCGCAATCAGCGGCCATGTTGCTGCCACGCAGGCATAATCAGGATATCAGAGTCCTGCTCCGTGAAAGCACTCAGATAGCAGTTTGACAAGCTGGAGCAAAGTCCAGAGCTGATACACTTAAATCAAATATTTAAATGCGTCACTGCGACATTTTGGCTGCTTTATTGTAAAGTATGACGCAACATTGACCCCGTTTCTCTCCAGCTGCCATTTTAACGTCTAATCTCGTTACTATTGTTCCACATATGGATCAATGTTAGGGCGTGTCCCTCCCTCCAACAATGAGCTGTAAAAAATGTAGTTTCACCCCCAAATATAATGATGAATAGAGCGTGTTTTGGTGAAACTAACCTTCGTAGTGCTTTCTCTTCTGGACTCAAGTGTGTGAGCCTCTGTCTCTTTCTGATCGGCGGCCCTGCGGAGGAGTTGGAGTCCGAGTCCGAGGACGCCTGGCTGGCCGCGGACGGCAGGACCACCGAGAGGGGCCGGCTGAAGCCCGGCTGCGAGCCGTCCGAGGAGCCGCTCTGTTTCCTCGATATCAGGAGCACCTTGTGGGCCCCGCCGGTCCCTGCTGCCACCACCACCATGACGGTATATCCTTGTGTGTGAAATGAGAAATAACCGCGTCCCTGTTGGATCCGGTAAAAACCTGGATGGATCCCGGTTGATTCTTCTTCAGTTGCTCGAGACGAGTTCCGCCTGCGATGCTTTTTCTACCGTCGTGGTGCCCGCTGATTGGCTCGCCGACGCTCTGACGCTAGCGTTTCGCGGTCCCTGATTGGTCGCCCGTGCTCATGCAATTTGCATTTGAAGTTTCAGTCTGGTTGCAAAGAAAAACAACTTCAAGTTCCTTGTAAGTGGAGTTTCCTGTCAAGAGACAATGTCAGTTTTTGTTTCAAGTCCAAAATGTGTCCTTTTAGCCATCTTATTTTGTCATAGTCTGTTCTTCAGTCGTTGTCTGTTTGATAGTGTGTACTCAACTTTCAAGGGGTTGCATCAGATTATACACTCTTGCTCAGTCCACAGTTCACATCACTGTAAGCCCGGAGTACTTTCACTGTATTGATCGTGGAGCTGTGTGTGTGAGTTTCCCGGATCCCCCGTTGTTCCTATTGCATCTATTTGCTGCTTTTACAACCTCTCTGTCCAACAAAAACAAACAGCACTGAGTACTTTATGTTGCTTCTAAGGGCCAAAGGTCACACTGATGTTTTAGAGTTCATATCTGATGTTGAGAACGTAAATGTCACTGTAAAATAACAGGTCATACTGTTATAGTTTTTGGGTTTTTTTTTTTTTTTTCATCTTTGAGACATTTCATGCTTCCCGCACTTTGTCTTGCACAGTATAATATCCTCATTCTTTTCTTCGAAGGAGCATTGCAAAACAGGTTTTGCCACTCTGATAGCTTTCCCTGAAGTGCTCACTGCCTACTTCCCGTACAGGAAATTTGGCGAGATGGAGTGTTTGCCAGTTTCCTGTCTGTTAAAAGATTCATTTTATTTTTTTTCCTCCTCTGAAGGAGGTTTTAGAGATTAAACAACATTAGTAGCATTAAGTTATTTTGGATCATGTCACAGCAATGTTTATTCATTGTTTACACAACCCTTCAGACTTTTTCACTGTGGATGGTCAATTTATTGCCAAACAAAAATCCACAATTTCATTTGTTACACTGAGAAAAAGAGAAGATAAGATAAGATATACCTTTATCGTCCCACAGTGAGGAATAACAAATTATGATAACATTACAATTTCAGTTCAGATTTTTATAACACTGAACATTGTGTAAAGTAGGTCTATAAAAGATTTCAAAGGAAACCGTGGTTTGCCTGACCCGTGTAGAAGACGTCATACTGTGCATAACACAAAACAAGAGCAGATCTTTAGACTAGTAGAAAAACAATAAGATGTGATGACAGCAACAAGAAATAGTTCAGCAACCACAATGTTGTTCAACTTTGAACAAAACAACAGGTGTGTTTTTCCATTCACCGCATGTATTGAATGGAGAGCCGTAGTTTACAACCTTGATAATAATGAACTACAAGACTGCACAACAATTGATGCCATTGCAATAAAACGTGAGGTGGCTTTGAGCATTTAGTCAACAAACCTCCACCCATCATTTCAGATAAAGGTGCCAAAGTCAACATGCCTCATTCAGAAACTGTTACGAAGGAACACATCAAGCAAGTTCACAAGTACGCTCGCTTCCTGATATTTGTCCTCAAACAGGAATTCACATTTTTGCAGTATCTGGCCTCAGTTATTGTTTACAGCTTGTAGGCCTTTGCCCCTGACGTCTGTCACCTCAGCAGGAGTAACTACAGCAGCTAGAGCAAACACTGGCCTGTTTGTAGAGCTTTACTGGCACGACAGAATCAACATCCGAGAAAGTAAGAGCAGTTATTTATGATGCTGTGTGTGTGTGTGTGTGTGTGTGTGTGTGTGTGTGTGTGTGTGTGTGTGTGTGTGTGTCATAGTGCAGTACTGAACAGAGAAAACAGGATTCAACTACAGGATCTCCTTTATCTTCCAGCAATATAGCAAATAGGTACAACTAATATTGATAGGACATTTCTTTAGTTGTCCCACAATGGGGAAATTTACAATGTGGCCACATGAATGAATGTTAACATTAATTTGCCACAAGATATAAATCAAATAGGGAAATAGCCTTTGAACTTCCGAGCACACATTTCCTATTTTCAAGTTTCTTTATGTCACTCAAGGGAGAGGACAGGCAAAGATAGTTATCATACACTACCCTCTTACCACACGATAAAATGCAGTTGGTTATTTTTGTTGGGGATCCCCCTTCATGGATGAGACAAGTGTCACATTAGCCACCAGTGAAGTGACCTCTCAGTGGTGGGAAATAACCAAGTGCATTTACCCAACTACTGTACTGTACAATTTTTAGTTACTTGTACTTTACTTGAGGTAAATTTAGTACTTTTTGCTTCACTATATTTATTTGGTAACCCAAGTTAATAATTACATGCGGACTGAGATTAAAAATACAAAATATAACCAACAACCAAATTATGATGTATTATAGGTAAGATAAAAAAGACTTTATCTTAAAATGTTAAAATTGATATTGAAATGATTCCCACCTTGAGCAGCTGCAACATTAAAGTGATGTGTACACCAAATGAATCAATGATTATAGTAATATAATTATTCTGTAATGGGCCAGTCTGCATAACTTATACTTTCACCTCCTTTTGAGTAAGTTTTACGTAACTTTTTACTAGTTATGTAAAACCCAGAGGGGGTTCAGGTGCAAAAACTCTGGAGAATTCAAACCTTTTTGCCAAATAGCCAGAGGGATTTTTTCCCCACTGTTGTGTGTCACACTTCTGTCACATTCAGTCATCAATCAAAGTGTGGGATGTACAAGGTGTTAATTAAAAGTCAATTAAATGCTTTTGTTCTGAAAATTCTGTACATTCAAAATGCAAATCACATGTTCAGTCCACACAGTTTCACAACATTTCATTAAATGGACCCATACCACTGTGTTGACCTATAGTGTCGTAACCACCAACTAACACTCTGTAAGAACTTAATGAAAATCCTCTTAATACATGATGTGCTTACATGGGTGTAACTACACATTGTAAGCACAGATGATTTCCACTCATTGAATACAATGTGAGACAAGGACATTCAAGAAACTCTTTAACTTTAAAGGTATTTGTTGCTTGACTGGTTTCAGAGATTCAGAGAGTGCATTTTGAGAATACTTGAGCTAGACCTTGAAGTACACGTGCAGTGACGAAGTTTTTCCTTGACGAGAGTCTTCTTTATACTCCTTATTCATTAAAGCTGGTGATCCGAATCAGAAACATCTTCAGCGAATGACTGCATGCAGAGAAAGACAGAAACAATCAAGTAAAGATCACGTTATGTTTTGTTTTTTAAAGCCTGCTTAGAGCCAAGAAATAGTCCACCAATGGAAAATTGTTGTTTTTACATTCTTAACAGCAAAGCCACACTAGCTGTTTCCCCGCTTTCCAGTCTTTATGCTAAGCTAAGTGGCTGCTGACTGTAGTTTCAAATTTGAAACACACATGAAAGTGGTCAATCTTCTCATCTAACTCTGACAGATAGTGAACATATTTCTCAAAACTATCGCTTTAGGTAGCTGCTAGATCTTTAAATATGCAAGAAATGTTCTATTTCCAGAATATATCCAAAGGTCAAAACACAAAAAGTTTTTATTTGAGTAAGTTGGTATCTAAATCCCTATTCTTTCTCGTTCACATGATGACTTATTATAAGCTTCAGCTCATTGTGCGAATGAGGTCCACCATGGAGTCAGCAGACCAAAGCTCGATTCAAGGCAGACATTGTATATTAAACATTGACATGGTCCTGTGAAATGTCACCTAAGTCACTTTAGATTCCACTTTGTACTTTGTTCTAGTATACTAGTATTTTGTATGTACATTTTCATATACTTTATACTTTTATCTTGTATGCTTGTGCTGCTGCAACGCCCGAATTTCCTCTATGGGGGATGAATAAACAATGATCTCATCTAATTTTGCACAATTAAAGTGAGACTATGTGACTTTTCAAACAAGAAAAACCCATTCTTCCTTTTAGAAATTAAATGAGGAATTCATTCGTGATAAATCACACTCTTCCTCAGTTCATTACACACACATGTTTTTGTTGCCACAGCCATACTTGGTCTGGTATGACCATTAGCATATAGTGGCTTATCCTAATGTTAGCTAAATAAACTTTAAGTGGGAGAGCTATTTTGATCACCCCTGGTTCTGGAAGTAAAAGTCCTATTCTCCTGTAGCATTTATGGTGTCATCTTTTGTTCCCATCTGCAACAATAAATTCTCTACTAGTCTGTAGTCTAGTCTACTGTCAGTAGATTAGTAATTAAGTCAATAGAATTTTCTTAATTTGTGTGAAATTTCCTTAGTATTTATATCACTGATCTACCTTATTCTTCCTTTTATGAAATATTGACACATCTTTCTGAGACATCCTGTATCATTTGATCTGCACTGGAATAAATAAAAATAGTTGTATTTACTTAGCAGAAGTGTTTACCTACAGTATTTTAAGAGTAATTGATATTTTGTAACATGAGACAGGCTGACTAACATTATTTGCAGTGTTGGCAGTAAATCATTGGTTACACATCCTGGATTCAGATAATCTTCCTTGGAGGCTCTGAGAGAGACTGTGTGCACAGTTAAACCTAGACATAGTCCACCCTGGCAGCTACGCTCGGCTCAGCCACTGCCTTAACATACACACACACTCGAATACAGATGCACTCACAAATGCAGACGTGGGGATCCTCCCTGGAGCTTAAAGTCGGTGCCTGTGATTAAGGTGGGTGGATCCTTCAAGCCGCAATTCAAAATGGACCAATCCCAAAAGCATAAAAAAGAACATCTCAGGGCGTATAAATCACTTTGATTTCTTCCAGATGGTGACATAGCTGTGATGTAAGATATGAGCAGGCCTGCCAGATGAAAACTGCACCATGTGGTATTCAAACGTCTGCTGAATGAGGGTGGACTTTAATATTCCGTCTTAGTAAGTTGTGTTATGCTGTTTGTCTGCAAATTTTATGTTTGTCTTTTTGCTCTTTTCTCAGCCAAGTCTCCTTGAGAGGGGAAATCTTAATGGGACGAGCCTGGTTTCACTCAATATTATTGAATTAATACATTTGGTTTCAAGCTAAGTGCCAGGAATTCCCCCCTGTCATAAAATACACATATTTATTTGATCACTTTTATATTTGGTTATTTAACCTAATGAGGTTAGCTCAAGGCACGAGGCCACACCTAAATTCAGTTCTTTGGATGAGGTGCACAACTTAATTAACATCGTACTTAGTTAGTATGATGTCTACTTGTCTGGACAACCTAATAAAGACATGGTTAAATGAATCATGTCACCGCCAAATGACATGACTGGCTGATTGGAAATATTTCCCTAATATTTCCCTGCAAGCAGTTACATAAAAGCAGCTTATAAAACCTTCGATGAAATGTTATTTCATTTGCATATTTTATGTCTTTAATTATGTCCTTACATAAATGAATGAATCATGTAAATGTAACAGAATATGATAGGGTGAACCAACAGACCTCTTCAGTGACATAGAAAGCTTGACGCTGATTAGTGATCCTACAAGAATCTTATTATTTTGAACTGATGGAGAGTTTCTATGAATCTATGAAACCTCTGTTTGAATATTTTGTCCCAAGAATCTGTGTTTTCTGGCTTAAAATCAACAAATCAAAGATATTTCCATATTGGCACAAAACGTTGAATATTGGCAGCTTAATTTGTTGCTAGCAGCATCAGTTGGATATCTTACACTGTGCTCCACAGCATTCTCTCTTAATTATAATCTCACACAAACAACATTATTAGATTGCAGCATGTCTCAGCTCATGCACTCATGTTGTAATTAAGAACCAAATACTTAATTAGAGGCTGCTGCGAACCTAGCACCACGTGTTGTTTTTGTAGGAAAGGCCTGGTTTCTACAGCACAGGCATGGCATGCAGGGTAAACAGTAACGCCCCTGTGTGCTCACCCGGGCGGGCGCTGGTGTAAACGGTGGTGTTATAGGGCCGAGCTGGGCTGAACAATGAGGGGTGAGCGGGGTCGCACCCTGGGACAGCAGCCAGCTGCAGGGGGCGGCTGCTCGGTGTGTTTGCCTATACCTCCTCCCCATCGCACATCCCACTCCCTACCCACGATCCACTGGTGTGTTTGTTCGGCCTGGAGCCTTCCCACACCCTCCACCTCTATATCTTCCTCTGTCTCTTTTTCTCAGGTTTTTTTTTTTTTTTTTGGTTATTGTCAATTTCTGCAAACTACGATCTCAGCTTTCTCCACTTCTCTACCTGCTTTAATTCCTTTATTCCTTTTTCTCATAAGAGTTGAAATATGCATTTTTCATCAGGTCGCCAGTTATTTTGTATGATTTCCACTCAGGCTTTTGTGGGTGTTGAAGCCTTTGTAGCCCTGCACAAGCAGCACTGTTGACTTGCTGCAGTGTCATCCCATCTTAACACTGAGTGATGATGCTGCAGTAACTCATTCAGCTCTTTGATATCAGTAAAGCAGTCACTCCACAGCCAGTTGGTTCTTTATCTGAGTGTGTGTGAGTGCGTGTATGCGTGTGTGAGCCGCTGTATAGATAAGCTATGCACCACTTTGCATATACACTTTCTGTTTAAGCAGACAGTAAAACAGATGAGAGAGACACCAACGGATCTTAGTAGCACATAAATCTCCCTGCTCTTGGAACAACGAAATCCTCTTTGTCTTTGATGCATCACAGTTTTTTTTAATTAATCCATCCATCATACTGGTTTCTGCACCAAACGACATTCCTGCCTTTAATTGAGAGACATCATGGGAAATAAAACAATCGAGCCAAATACATCTTTCAGTATAAATTAACTTAAATCCAACCAGTGGAACAGTGCTTGTTGTCCGTCCCCTCCATAATTGTCTTAGGGTCTCTGCAAGCACTTTGTTTGCCCAGATAAGCTGTGCTTTGTTAGTACAGAGAGCTGACAGAGCGCTCTTTTTGTTTGATGGGCCACATTTGCTCTCACTGTACTGGCAGACTAACAACAACAACACTATTTGCCAGAGACAACACTGTGATGTTCAGATACAGAAAGGCAAGACTGTGCAGCAGCCTCATCATAACTTGTTGATGCTGTCGTGCTCTCTTGACTTTAATACATGACGTCAAATTAAGATGGAACATGTGAATCATTTGTTTACTTTACATGTACATACACATTTAGGATTGACTGAGCATCATTTTAAGAAATTGGAACTAAATGAAAAATGCCAAATAAGTCTCACTTTAATATGTTCGTGTTCATTCGTCTGAGGCATAGAGAAGTGAAAAAAGGCTGATTACCACATGTGTGCATTATACAATAACATGCAAGATTGGGTCTGTACTAGGACAGATATGATTGGCTCCACTGTGATGCAACATCGATCTGATGCAACACAGAGGCAAGAAGTAAGATGTCTGTCCCAAACTGATGAAACCCAAGTTAATCTCTCATTCATCATAACCTGCGTCTTCCCACATGACTGTCACTTCCTCATCCTTTTGTGAGAGTGAAAGTTAGATATGTGTGGTCCAGGCATCTTATAAGCAAAGTGTCACAAGACATAGTTAAATACCAGCGTGTACTGCCACTGCAGAAGTCATGTGTCCTACTGCCCTCTGGTGTTTGTGACTGCAAATTACACACACACACACACACACACACACACACACACACACACACATACAAACAAACAAACCCTTTTTTGACTTGAACTGAATTTTTAATGTGAAGAAAAAAGGTTTTAATGAAAGCAGACATGTCTAATTGCTAATTGCTGGTTTTCATGAGGCAACTCTTCACATCAAACTGAAAAGATGATTACATTCAAAAACTTTATAGTTTCTAATCACAAATAAACAAATCTATTGCAAAACAAAAACAGGAAAATTTCTTGAAACTACATGTGTACTTAGTTTATGTCAAATTTAAACTGGTTAAACTAAGAAAACTTTTCAAGACTAGCAGTTTCTCATTTCTGCCTCACTGTGGTGAACTGAGGAACAACTTCCATGCATGTAGTATATATCATATTTTATTATAGCTGCACATAGAAAGATGATGTTAATTTACTAATAATACACACGATCCATTGTTTCCTTATTAAACTGATGTGAAATTCTTCTATTCCTCAGATAGTTCAACAAACTGGGTCTGAACTATTGCCAACACTGTCTTAATTCAGCTTAATAAGCTTTTAGGCAATTTGGCTGTGAAGGAAACATTTGTTGCCGTTCTTATAATAAAATAATAATAAATCTTCTTCATAACACGGAGCCTGGGAAATCTCCATCAGCTGATACCACTGAACGGTCCAGAATAGCCACTTAACAGATGAACTTTTAATCATAACTATTTTCAGTTTGAGCACATGAGAATAAAAACATCTTTGTCTTGCCGTACTTCAGTTTTGGCCAACTCCTGAGTTAAAAATAACAGTAAAGTCATAATTCAATGAGCTGCTGCTTTATACAAAGATCTGATTCTCTGGGGAAATTGAATTTGTGTCTACCGGCTACTAGTTTGAACTGAAGTCCCTTTGATGTCTCCTTCAACACTGTTGTGAGTGTATGTGTGAGAGTCTTTGAGCGTGTGTGTGTGTGTGTGTGTGTGCACCCATTACCACGAAATCAGCAGAAAACAAAATAAGTCTCTCAGACATCAAAGAGACCCAGGAGGGAAGATGATCAGTTTTCAGTCATGGTGAACCACACTTCACATTTTTCCCAACCAGCTCTCCAGTCATCCCTCTCTCCAAACCCCCACCCTTACATCTCTACCACCACCCAACCACTGGGTGGCACATGTGGCAAAATGTTGCACTGTGTCAGCATGTTCTCTCACGCAAGATCCCTTCTTTGAGACCAGCACATGAGACGTGTGGACCAGCAGATTTCTGGGATTTGGATGTTTGGGAATTGGCGCTCGGGCACATTGTTTTTCTCCTCAGAGTGATGATCTGTGCCTGCAGTCAGCAGCTATCGAACGGGAGGCATCAGAGAGAGTGATGGGGAGTTAGTGGGGGAGAGATGGAGACAAGGCCACAGAGGAGATGAATGAAGATGAGAAATAGAGGATGAAAGAGTAGAAAGGCTGAAAAGACAATTAGTAAGCAGGAAAGAGGGAGAGAAAATTTGGCAAGAAGAGCTTTTTTTTTGCCGATTAATCCAAGCCAAGATTTCTTCTTATTTATGCCGAGAAACCAGTTTTTGTTTTGCAACTTCAGCCATCGTTGCTCAGTTCTGTTTACTTGCTGTCTTGGGGGTTGTTTATTTATTTACAAAACATAACAAAATTGACAAAAAAACAAACAAAATATTCAGACTTCTAATCACTATGAAAATCAGCATTATACATTTTAAAGTGTCAAAGCACAATTTTTCAAGAAAGTAAGAACAGTTTTAAAAAGTACGATGAAAATGAATGAATCAAAAAAGTTATATCATAATATGTAAATTAATTATTGAAAGGTAATGAGTTTATGTAATAAGTCTATTGCTGTAATAGATAAACTAGCCATACACACATACCAAGCAAAAGAAAAACAATTTTAAAACTTTAAATAAGTTTTACTGTAGGCTACATCAGAGGATCACTAATGGACAGAGTTACATGAATCCAACATCAATTGTTCAACAGACAGATATGAGAGTGGTGTCAAACTTTTTTTTCCCCTATCTCATTCTTGTCAAGAAAGTCTATCTCCCAAAATGTCAAACTATTCCTTCATTTTCTGGTGTATTGACATTTCCAGCTCCTTGTTGTAAACGTTTGCGATACAAATGGATCTTGAGATAAAAATCTTGCGGCTTTAGCAGCTGAGATTGTGAAGTGGAAGAAGTTAGCAAACATGAAAACAGACTCGTTTTTGTGCATGTACACGCACACACACAAACACAGTGTCCCGAGGGGTCGTCATCTGTCTCCTCTCTGTCTTGTTTCCTCATCCACTTTCCCGTCATGTCGCCACAAGGCAAACCCTGCTTGCTCTTTCACTCTTTGATCATTAATGAAGACATCAGTCACTAACCTTTTTTTGCTCTTTGTGGTATTCTGTGTTTTCTTTTTTTTTGTCAGAATAAAGATGACCTACATATTGTTTCTACTGCTTTGAGTAGTTGTCAGCTGCTCTAAGGTGTAAGAGATTAGCTTTTTTCACAGAGGGAAGAAAATCAAGCCACCACATTTGTTCAAATCACTTTTTGGGGGCCAGACTCCTTTTTGAGCCTTAAGACTTGGTTTAAGGGTTCAGGTTAGGCATTTAGTTGTGATGGTTAAGGTTAGGGTAAGGGGCTAAGGAATGCATTATGTCAATGGTGTGTCCCCACGGGACAGTGATACAAATGTGTGTGTGTGTGTGTGTGTGTGTGTGTGTGTGTGTGTGTGTGTGTGTGTGTGTGTGTGTGTGTGTGTGTGTGTGAGAGAGAGAGAGAGAGAGAGAGAGAGCACAGATTCCACCCATCCATCCATCCAGTCCTTTGAGAACATGTTCACGCCTGTGTGAGTGTATCAACATCATATCCCCCCTTATCCTCCTCACTTCTCAGAACAGATTAAGAGCGTTGGAGCTGACTGAAATGACTTTGAATTCTCCAAAGCCCCTAACCCCTGGGAACATACCTGTTCTTGCAAGCCTCAAACATACAGGTGCCTCATTTCAAAAGACTCCAGCCCTCCTCTCTTTCTCTCCCTCACTCCTTTTCCTCTCTCATTTTCTCCCTCCCCCCTTACGGCTGCAACTTTACCCCTCCACTAGAGGCCTATTGAAATACCTCCCCCTGGTCTAGTCTGCACTTCAAAGTCGACTTTCACCCTCGAGCCAGATCCGAGGGGGGCGGTCCGACCAGGAAAGGGCCCAGCCCCTGAATAGTTAGGACTTCAAAGCCTGTAACATTTAGTTATGAGCTGTTTGAAAATTGGAGAACACTTTTTAAAAAGTAGGTGATTGATGCTATCGTTTGTCCACTGTAAAGTTGATACCGTAATTAGAATTGTCCGACCAAAACTTTGGTCCGACCAAAACTATAAAATTACTTTTATAGAGTTTAATTAACTTTAAAGATACAGAGAGGGGAAAGACATGTTCAGTGACATGTTCATGTTTAGAGTGTTTGGCCTGATTGTCTTCTACACGAGGTGAAATTGGAGGAGTATTTTTATGATAGTGATACAGATGTTCACAATTTTATTATGGCTCCTGGTCTAGGATAATGTGCAAAATATTTTTGGACTCTTTGATCAAATAGCTATAAATTTGGGATGTCATGTTCATCATTAAAATGGTAGATTTCATACTTTTGGTGTATGGGAAATATTATCAATAATACATAGTAAAACTTTGACAAGCAAAATATTATTCACTAGGTATTTTTTAAGTGCATCTTACACTCTTCATCAGCATACACGCTGCCATTGTTTTGTACATCTCTGCTTTAAATCTTAGTGTTTGATTTTACTTTAATGTTTGCATTTAAACCTATGCTGCACAATTGGCCTCTGCAGCCATGAATGGCAGTAATGAGAAAATGTTTCCTGCCTTGTGACACTAACAAGAGTTATATTATTAGTAAACAAACTAAAAGCTATTATACAAGAATATCTAGCTAAAATTTGCTAATGTTAATTTACATAAGCCAACATAAGGTACAGGTAATGCCAGATCAAGTATGACTCTAGCAGTACAATTGCTGAATGTATTGAAACTAGCGGCCACTAGTGGTGCTTACAGGTAACTGGCACATTGCATTTCCTATCACTTCCCCCATTCTGGAGTTGCCTTAAAAACATCACGATGAGGCAAAATTACTGAGCTTGAATATGGTGTCACAGAGAAAAGTCCTAACGTCAGCAAACTGATACAAAAGTGAAACGTACACCTGTTTGAAGTGTGCTGGAATAAGCTGCAAGTCATACCAGACCAAAATAAGGCTGTAAGGCAGCAAAGGTTGATTAGAAATTACATTTCTAAAAGGAAGCTTGTGTTATTTCTTTTTTCAAAAGTTACATGGTCTCATTTTAACGCTGCATTTTTTGGCCACTCGGGGGCAGCAGAGAAAAGGTTGTGAACACAGTATTGACATATCGTCACCTTTGGTACTGATATGGCAAACGTATTAGCAAACAGTCGCTTATCATTTATTTGGCGTAATGTTTCTGGCAACCTGGTGAACATAAGTCCAGTGTCCACTCTCCTTTAGCTCTGTTTTTGGTCGCCTCCAACTTGCTCCACTATTATACAATGGGCTGTTAGAGCTTTTTCACTGAAAACAGCTGCCTGCCACAGTCTGAAAACAACTCTGTGAGCAAAAACAGAAAAGATAAATCAAAACAGTAAAGTTGTGGGCTGGACAGCTGAACAATGAAACTCACGACAGGGCTCTGTAAGGCCGAGCTGCAGATTTGGGTGATAATGCTTTACGAGCAACCGCTTTCACATTTTCACATTGTTTCACACTGTCATTTAGCCCATCGCTATTATAAAAATATTCATTACAGCCGCTTTAACTTCAAATCTTCACGAAAGCTCACTTGTTTGGAAAGACACGCCATAAATAACGGTTTTATTATTATTATCAAAGGGCCTCTCCACCATCCCTCCCTCAGTGCTGGTATTTTTCCCCTCAGTCCTCTCAACTTATAATTCATCGCAGAACATTTCATGAGAGTTTCCCACTGGGGTTTGTGCAGTGACATCATTGCAAACATGCAACATACTCTGAGCCGGCTGGAGTCAATAGTCATCACCGTATACTGTGTCATCATGGGGAAAGCATCTCCCATAATCTGGGGGCTGTGGGGCCCCCTAATTGCTTTATGTAATAATATGCTGCAGTGATGCGCTCTTCGCGGAGCCATGAATGTAAATGCTCCCCCTCCTCATCATCTCCTTTCTTCATTAAAACATAACGTCAGCACCATGCCAACAAAGGGGCAATTCACAGAGGCTGGGAGCCCTGTTGGTACGCATAGTGCTGCACTGAAGGGCTGATCAAACGCATTCAAATGTTCCCTTTGGGTATTCTTAGTAACCCGTGATCTTGTGTTTATTTCATATTTATTTATTTATCTATGCAGGCAAGTCAATTAAGGACAAACTCTTATTAACAGTGACAGGCTGGAAGAGGGGTTTGCACACAGAAGCAGCAGCCTATCAGAGCCGTTATACGATAATGACGTATAGCAATCTGTAAAAGAGTGAAGTAGCTTGGGGGAAACTGGAATGACACGTGAGGGCTCAGACACAGTAAATGGTAGATTCAGATTCATTTGGAGGGCAAGGACACCATGAAAGCAACTGTTACTTCTCTGCTTTTATCTCTTTGGAAAACCCATAAATCCTCATAAATGAGATTATCGACTTGATTCGGCCTTTTATTAGATGAATTCATCTCCTTAAAAATTTATCTTCCATGTTGGATGAATTTGGGTGAAACCTCGAGTGCGTTACAAATGTATTGACTAATTTAGATTCAGGGCTGCAACTAACCAGCGTTTTTTATTATTGAATATTTTAAGCATTTCTTTTGATGGATTAATGTGATAATTTGGTCTAAGTAAAAGTCAGGAAATAGAAAGTCCCATAACAATCCCGTAAAGCTCAAAGTGATGCCTTCAAATTGCTTAATCTGTCTGACTCACAGTCAAAAATGAAAAAAAAAAAACCCTTATGATTAAGAGGCTGTAAGAGTAATGAGTATTCATCATTTAGACTCAATCATTTAATCAATTATCAAAATATTTTCCAATAGTTATTTGATCATTAACCAAAAGTTTATCTGACCGATTGTTTCTGCTCTCTCAACGTTTACATGACAAGAAGAGAGTATTTCACTGAAAGAGAGGAGGTGAAAAGAGAACAGAAGAGCCATCCAGCATTTTAACATCACACAAAAACATCGTAAATTAGCCACCGAATCCTACTTCTGCAAGTTCAGCTAGAAAAAGAACAGCCCACAGACTTCCAGTCTGCTGGGAGAGATGGCACATTATCTCACGGAGCGGGCCAACCATCATCTCTCAAAGTCATCCTCATCCTCGGCACTCTCTCAGCCTAAACAAGAGGACAGCTGATTCTTCTCAGGGTGGCCTGAGTTTAGACACTGATGTAGTAAGACACTGGAGCGTCAGGAGAGGATCCGCAGCTGCTGTCAAATGAAAACCACACATATGGATGGGAGAGAGGGAGAGGGGGGACAATTTGTCAGGAAGGAAGCAAGAGAATAAGACTTGTTCTCGAAAATCATCATATGTCTTTTCGAGGGCCACCAAAGACTCACCTCACTCTCTTTAAATAATCTGAAAGATGGCTCATGCACTTTAAGTAAACTAAAGGAAACTACAAAAGTGGGGTTCAGGCTTTAAACATCTCTCCTGGATTGAAACCTTGCAGCAACCAGCAGAGGGCAGACTTGTAATAAAAGAGGAGCAAGACTTTCTGTGAGTATCACTATAACTCGTTGCCCTAATGCATTTTGTGGTCCATTAGTAAGCTGACAATGTAAATCTGATTTAAGGAATCTTGTTTTGCATTGTGTCTTTAAAATCCTGCAATTGTTGTATTTAGTCACTATATATGTGTTGTGTGTGTGTGAGAGAGAGAGAGAGTGAGAGTGAGAAAGTGTCACTAGGCAGATATGGGACATGTGGAGTGGATCAGGATTCATAAAACAGAGTGACGTCCAATGTGATCTGTAAATTATTGTCATGCCGGAGGCGCTGGAGAACTTCTTAAGTTTCAGCTTTGAATTGTTTTCCACCCCCCTTCTTCTTTGAGTCCGAACACATGTTGACCATCATGCTTTCTTCCAGAGGCGGCTGCATTCTTGACCTAAAACGTCCTCACAGTTGGTTTTCATAATCACACTGCCACACAGCTGACAGCAAGATGAGACCTTGTTTTCTGGGATTTTTTGGACATCTATCACTGCGCAACGCTCACACATCATTTAAAGGCTTTCTTTGCAAGAAGCCAGTTCGTTGGGATTATTGGAGACAGGCCTTTAAAAAGTGCATTTAATCAACTTCAATGTGTTATTGTTAGATTTTGAAAGATTTCACATTCAAATGAGAGCTTGCCCTTGCCACCTTTAAGTCTCGCAGCTTCCATTAAACACAGAACAATGCAGGCACAGTATCTTCATCACTTGCATGGTACTGCAAGCACTTTTCATTAATTGTTTGGCTGGACAAAGATTCAGATCATCTTCTTTTGTAGGAATGAAAAGATAGCGTGTGTTTATCTTTTCTTTCAGTGTCCTCTCAAGGCACAGTGCGTGTGTTTGCAGACACATAATGAACAGTGCGTTGCGCTGAAAGAAAAGGCACCAGGCAGAAGATGTACTCCAGGAACTGGTCAGCATGGACGTTTCACAATAGGCCCTTTATTCTGAAGAGAGAATGATTGGGAAATAATTGTCTTCTTCTGCAGTAAATAAGAGCAACAGTTTGTTTAAAAGAGAAGTGCAGGATATCCCTGCACATAGAGCAGATAATGAAATGACTGTTTATCAATAAATGCATGATGAATCGTAAACACGCTTGGGATTATAACTTTTCCATCCAGCCACTAATTTGACTTTCTGCAGATAGAAATTATGTCAAATTACATTTAAACATGTAGAGGGTTGTAAAATGCCTGAAATGATGTATGATTAGCTTGTCAGGCCCAGTCCTGATGACGACAACTACTTTGAAGATCAAAAGCTACGGTTAATTGGAGAGCCATCTGTCTAAAGACGGGTGCACAATTATGTGTGCAAGTGAACTGCCTTTAATTCGTGTGCAATACAACAGATCATGACTAAATAGCGTCTTGGAAGAGAAATTAAGACGATCAAAAGATTGCCTAAAGTGTGAGAAAGAGAATTATAGGAGTTTCCCTCAATATTATGTAAGGACATTTAAAAGGTAGATAGATAGATCGATAGATAGAATTGTAAAACTAAACCCAAGGACGCCAGGTAGATAAATAATAAACTCCTATAACCTAAGACGTTAAATGTTAATTTGAAATCTATAGGTCTATAAACAATGACAGTGCTGGGTAATATTCATGGTTAGTAGACTGAATATTGTCTTGTATTGATATGGCTTCATTGTAATTGTGTGGGAGGGTGTTGAAAATCAGTGTGTTACGAATCTATAATGTACAGGTATTTGTACATATGCAATGTTATAGATGCATATATATCTATATATTTAGAGAGAGAGAAATGTGTCTTATAAACATTAGTGAATGAACAGATGAAACAGAGATAAATAATAAAATAAATAAATGGAAGTCAAGAGTTTGTGCCTTTGAACATGGAAAAGAAAAAAAGATTGTCCAATGTACGTCAAGATTGTCCAATATAATGTCCCAAGGTAAGTCCCTTATGAAGATGCACAGGTGAATGTTTTAACAGCTTGAATACTTTTGTTAAAGTTCCTTATTTCTGCCACAAAATAAAAAGGATGCGAAAACTTTTTATAGCTTGTCTCACTGCAAATGAGACAAAGGCAAATTGTTGACTCCATTGTAACCTGCAGGTGATCAAATCTGAATCCGATTGAAAAATTAGCCCGGTTAAATCATGAAGCGTCCTGAGGAGGGGAGTGTTTGTTTTAAGGTGGCACGACAGCACCAAAGACCACTTGGCAGCCCAGGGTCGCATGGGTGGACAAAAAACAACCCTTCAGCTCGACAGTCAACCCAACAAGACTGCCTGAAAACAAACTCCGATGCATGACTTGATTATTTATTTAAAAACTAAACCCCCCTTGTTTGGCTGATGTGCAGCCGGCGGAGCCTCCTTAACTGCGTGCTGGCACTTGAGAGAGGGGAGTGCAGAGGAGAGGGTCAGAAAGATCGGTGGGTGGGGATATAAAACCCTTTTGGGAGAGAGAGAGAGAGAGAGAGGGAGAGAGAAAGAGAGAGAGAGAGAGAGAGAGAAAACTGAAAAAAAAAATCACGTGTTTGCAGATCAAAGGAGATCCGCTTTGTGGAGGGGGAGGAGGATGAGGAGGAGGGTGAGAAAGAGAGAGAGAGAGAGAGAGAGAGAGAGAGAGAGAGAGAGATAGAGAGAGAGAGAGCAGGCGGCGTAGTTGACAAGGCTCGCAGTGGTGAAATAAACACGCTTCAGCCCGGGCTCCGCTTTTTGTTGCACAACCCTTGACTCGCATTTTTGTCCACATTACCTTCACCCCGACTCATTAATCCGTGTGAAATTATGTCCCGATCGGCGCAGATCCAACCGGCAAGATGATGATCCTACCGAGCAGAGGCTCCGACCGCGTCCCGGACTCGGTGGTCCCGGTGATTGTGCTCCTGGTCGCCGCTTCTCTGGGCACCGCTCTGGCCAAGGATACCGCCTTTGTGGAAGTGGTTCTGTTCGAGTCCAGTCCCAATGGGGATTATACTACTTACACGACCGGTTTGCAGGGACGGTTCTCCAAAGCTGGAGCCACCATCAGCGCCGAGGGGGAGATCGTGCAAGTACGTGCAGAGTGGCTTTTTCCCTAGCCGGGGAATGAGCAGCCTCAGTGGGGTGTAATTTTACCAAGCTGCCCTTCTTCAAACTTTTTCCACAAGGGCTTGGTGGAGGGGGGGTTGACAAGACTTGTGCATGGTGTGTGTGTGTACGTGTGTGTGTGTGTGTGCAGTGTGAGGATGGAACTAAAGCTTGCAAGCATATGCGGTCACAAGATGGCTCCTATCTTGTGGAATTCATTCACGGGGAAAACATGCTCTTGCAGGTTATCTTGTTGATGTCTACAGCTCACTTGCTTCATGCACTTAATTGCACTCATCCAGAAGTTGGAGTGTTTGGGGACTGTTTGCCTAAAAAGTTTCCCCAAAATAAACTTTTTTAGCGAGCAGCTCTTTGCGCATTGACGCACAGCAATATGGATCCGAGACTCCTGTTTGGGCTTAGATCTAATGTTGCAAGTTGCATTGATTTGTGGCCACAGATCTCCTCAAAGTTACTTTTTAATAATGTTTGTTTTTGTGTGCAAAACTCACGCACACGTCCCGCCGCTTGCAGCCTGTTACTATGTATCAACGCTGCATTTTGAAGCTACATGTTTTTTTGGCTTATATTGAAGTGCTTTTTGAAGCCTAATGAAGAATTGAGTGATCATAGATGAAGGCTTCCATGTTGCACTTTTTTATTTCCTGGCTCCACTCAATGATAAAGTGCACTTGGCCCGAGCTGGTTATGTTTGGATCAACTGTTCAACTTTGATCGAGTAGAAGTCACCAAAATATGGAGCTTTTTTTCCCCCCCTCCAGAGCCAAGTGTTTTATTTGAAGTTTTATAATTCTTGCTTAATCTGCTTGGCTGCTGTGTGTAAGAGTTCAGGGTCCATTCATGCGCCAAAGATTTTCATGTTTTATTTTGCTGACCTCAAACATGCCCTGTGTTATTGGTGTTTGTGATGGAGGGACCGACAGATCCTTCAGCTCTTTAGGAATGATTGGGAGCCACTTGAATGTGAAGTTGTTTTTGTGTGGCCTGTGTCCAGCCTTTGAAGTTTAATCAACTTATTTAAAGGTAGCTATAAAATCCACCCTGCATCTATAGCACATGACGTTCATTTGGATGGTTGATCCAAAAAGTTCAGTCCATTGTTACTGATTGGAGCCTGCGTCACTGTTTCTGATGTCTAGTTAAATATTGGATCAGCAGGAGATGAAAGCTCAGGTGTCACTGCATGAACAAAAGCCTCACAAAGCGCAGCAGAGATGATGGTTGGGGTTTTTTTGTTTTCGTTTATTGTGCAAAAGCCAGTAGCTGCTGAAGTGTGACCTCAGACTGGAGAAACTATTGAGCTCCATGAGATCATTGGTCTGTGGTGGGAGGCCAGGTTACAATGCAGCCTGTGGAGGGAGCGAGTTGAGGGGCAGGGGTGTTTTTTTAAATGCCGCAAATACACGTTTCAGTTTAATCAAGTTCACAATGTTGCGTTAAGTGCGGCGGTGGCAAGACACCTCAGCATAAGCAGATCAGTTAAGACTGATTCATTTGCATGTTTGCTTTTCTGTTATATGCACTGAATTTCCACATCTAGTAGCGTCCCTTCTCCACCCCTTGCCGCTCTGCATCAACAACACAACAGCATCTTTTAAGTGCACTTGTGCATTTTTGTTTCCCTCAAAAATGCAGACTCTTACTTTGAAAGAAAGATGATATGCGGGGGATCAAAGTAAGGGATGCTCAGCACAAAAATGGCCCCTGTTTATACACAGTGATGGCCATTTGGCGCCACTCAGTAACCGCACAGAAATGTCGGACCTCAGCTTTACATTGCAAACCACATCTATTTAGGTTTGCTTTCTTTGCTAACATAGCTTCTGACCACTTAGAGGCAGCTTATATTTTGTCAGGCTATAATGAGGGGCAGTTTGTCCAGCACTGCGAACGGTCTTGAATTTCTTACAGCATATATTCTACGGGAGATTTATGAAAGTTGAAAATGACAATGGATGACAACCATACAACCTGAGGAGTATAATTTTAAACTTGTATCAAATTCCCCACTTGCAAATTCTATACTTGTGAAATAACATTGCAGCAACATGTTGGGAAATTGCTGCGGTGTTGTAACGGATATAGTCTTACACTGGAATTGGGTTGAACACAAATATTTAGGTTGTGCGTTCAGTTGTCCACACTGACCTCTCCAACCATTGCACTTGTCTACTTCTTGCTTTCAAGGTTTGAGCCTTCTTGTGTTCAGTGAATAGGGCGCTTGATTTGGTCTGCCTGAGGTTTATGGGGCCTTCTAGTTCTCTCCTCTGCTGTTTGAACAGAGTCCTGAGGGGTTTGCGTTACCTTGTGTGTGTGTGTGTGCAGTAATGGCCAGACCTCAGCAGGTATGGGTTCAAATACAGGAGAAAGGGGGGCTTGGCAACGTTCCTGAGCAAAGACCCAACCACGATCACCGCTCATACACTCCCAATTGGCCTTTGCTAATTCCCTAAAGCTAACACCGGCTCAGCTCTGCCTGAAGAGTGCGAAAAGTGGCAAATGCTGCTGTGGCCAAAAATAATAAATTAAGTTAATTTGCTTCTCACTCTGCGCTGAGGGGGGAAGCATGACGGCGCAGATCTGGCCACAGGTCCAAACCCCAGGCTTCCCAAGCCAGTTCCCTGATTGCCACAGTTCAACTCTGAAATATTAAAGTAATCAATGTCTCTTTAAATCATTCTGTCAAGACATGATTCATTGATTGATTTGATTAATGGATTATAAGACAGGAAAAAACAAAGACGACTGAATAAAAATGTCATGCAAATTTCATTATAAATCTGTTACCAAGTTCCATAAAAATGTCCTAACCTGACTTCTTCTCCCCCCTTTCATATTTAAAAACTTGATGTGTAGCAGAAGGCTGTCACCAAAAAAGGAACTTTTAGCTCCATTATTCATTTGAGGCTCTTTATGTGAACCCTGGCTGTGGTATCATTGCTATGCTGAATATGTCCCATTGTTATCTGAGAACACAAGTATTGAGGAGCATGCCCGTTGATGATATTGTGCATATGATGCAGCTTCTGTTGTTCTACTCTGTACTGAACTGGCAGCAGTCATACCCATCTGAATTCATCACTACCAGCATGAGTTGGAGGGGATGGATATATAAATACTGAATAATATTATTTTGCATCACCTGCAGTTTGTTCCCAAGTTCAGCTGTCAAACCCCTGTGCCAAGCAGAACATGCATAATTGAAATGACACTGTATCAATGATGACACGAGAAGTTTCTGAACTGAAATGATGAAAAGCCCTGTTCTGCGAAACAGGAGCTTGAGTTTGTTGGCATACTTAGCAGAAATATAGCAGAAATGGATTCACAGGAGAGTGAGTTATTGTATAGTACGAGACATTTGTCCGAGATACTATTTCAACTCCTTTACAATAGACTTTCAGCATATTTGTTCTTGACGGCTTCTCCTTAGATACAAACAGAGTTTTGCCCAAATGTATTGAAAGCTTGTTATCAATGAGTCCTCTCACACTTTCTAATTCATTATTAAGAGTGTTCTCTCACAATTTCACTGACATCATTCACAGATACCAGTAATGCAGGGTTGTCAGCGTACAACAAGGGTTTACATTTCATAGCTGCTGGCATATCATTTATATTCATAAGAAATAAAAGAGGCCCTAGAATAGAACCTTGTGGGACCCCACTAGTAATAACCTGAGGTTCTGATTTTAACCCTTCAACCTCATAGACTCGAGTTCTTCCCGTAATGTAAGAAATGAACCAGCAGTCTAATATGAATCACTGTGACAAAGGCCTATTGTAAATCGAGGAGGACGGTGCCAACATACTTTCACTTCATCAAAGTTTGAAACTGTGTGTGTAGCGGCAGGAATTTCAAACAGATGACTTTAAGACTGTATTTACAGCAGTGGCTCTTGACTCTGATTCTTGGCAACAAGACTGCGGCAGGTTGGCTGTCCTGCCAGGTAGTTAATTGTATTTGTCTCTTGTCCCAGATTTAAATACTTCCTGTTTTGACTACTACAATGAAAATGGCCTGGTAAAATGAAAGACCAGCAGGGTATTGGACCCAGAGAAATTAAGTGAAGAAACCCTGATTTAGAGGACTTGGACTTAGACTATTCAATGCTTTGGATTCATATTTTACATATATTAGAAGTTTTAGTGGTCTTGCTATACATTTCCACATACCAGCAGCAGCTTTGTCTTGAGCAATGGTGGAACAACCTGATTGAGTTACACAGGTGACACCTAGATTGGCAGTTTTTAACAAAACCAGCTGATAGTGCTCTGCTTCTAGATGTAATTTAATTTCTGGAAGGTGCTTGCGATGCTGGGTGCTCAGTCACACTTGCTAGCCACCATGTTTTTCTCATTCACATCATTGTTGACAGCACACACAGCTCTCCTGATTAGCACGCGTTTGATGCGACGGGAAACACCATCTGCTGCTCATCATTCACTATTGTCTCCTTGACGCCAAATCGTCTTTCCTGTAGCGAGATGAGCTGCGATGCACTGCATGAGCGCACATCTGCCTCTGATTTCCAGCGGGCCCGTGCTGTCAGCATGTGAGTGAGGAGCTGAGGCAGGGACGTGGCAGGGGCACCGAGAGGACCAGATGGAACTCGCAGCTTCGTCGGCCAGAACCAGAGGGAATAATGTGGCTTTTGCCTACTTCCTCTCAGAAGGGACACAGAGACGGGGACATCCTCTGAATCCAGCGTCAGGAAGAAGAGGCTATAGTTTCCCAACACCCATGAGCTGTTTCACCTTTGAACTTCATCTCCGTGCACATGAAGTGCCAGTAACTATAGCTGGGAGACTTCATGATGTGGTTCTTTGAAAGTGGCAGTTTTTTTTTTCTGACTGGATGTGCAGGGGGAAAGTGGTGGTTTTGAGCTAAGACAACGATGAGCTTAAATACTGGAGCTCCTACCTTGGAGCTGGCAAGAGTTGTGTCGCGCTGCATTTAGACTATAATGAGAGCTTTAGTGGTTTAAGGCATCCAGCGCGCTTTCTCACCACAGGCTGGAAACCCCAAGAGGCCATAATGGGCCGGTCCCAGACGGGAGGTGCCAGGGACCGGGCCACTCCCAGCGCCAAAGCAACAGTAGCAGTACACAAACGCTGGTTTAAAAGGTTAAAAGTGCTGCTCCCTACTTTTTTCCATTTATTGGCTTGGCGGTCGCAGCTGTATTTTAAGTGCTATCGTCTCTTAACCGCCACCCTGTTTCACTTTCATGTCCCAGCCAAAGTAATTTGAGGCTGCGTTTCTCCCCTTTTCGGAATAGAACAGACTAAACTGTTTTTCTCTTTCTCTTGCTTAACACCCCTTCCCACACACACACTCTCACCCCCCACCACCAGTCTGCTCTTTCTGATGCAGCCAAAAATTGTCATGCATCCTATATCGCCAGTGAATAAAATCAAGTGCGACTGGAACCTACTTCATAACCAGTGCATACTAATGAATTGCTAATACTTCATTTGTATTGTGGTGCCCTGGTGGGCATGGGGTCTAGGGCGCCAGCCATTAGCCCAAGTGTCCCAGTCCCAACCCCTGTCTCCCCTCATTTCCTGTAATTTTACTGGCAACCTGCTAATAAAGGCAGCAAAAATTCTTTTAGTTAATCATAAAGCCTGTGAATATTTAGAAATAATGACA
Source organism: Centropyge bicolor (assembly GCA_037975185.1). Taxonomy (NCBI): domain Eukaryota; kingdom Metazoa; phylum Chordata; class Actinopteri; family Pomacanthidae; genus Centropyge; species Centropyge bicolor. The sequence goes on along the minus strand of JBBMOC010000020.1, from coordinate 6,281,945 downwards.
GGGGCCCATTTCGTGTTCCCAGACGCTAAGATGACATCCTCAAATTGCTGCTTTGCATTCGATTAGCAGGATCCAGTTGATATCTGACATTGTTATGATCGTCAAATTTGTTTAGTTTCTTTAAATTGACCGATCAAGTAATCAAATAACATTTTCATTTGAAAAGAAAACTAATTGAATTTTTAGCATTAAACTGAAAGTACTGGTTCCCCTCAGTGATCATTCAGGTGTATTGAGCTTAAAAAACCTGTCGGATCTCTTAGTACTTATCCAGACCTCTTGTAATTGGCTACACTATCTCCTAAACCTGCAGCCCCTGTTTTCCTCTCCTGAGCCTGGCTCTTTTACTCTGTCTTCTCTGAGCTTCTCATTTCCACTCACTGCACAGCTCCACCTGGAACAAGTGCATGTTGGTACTGGTGGCCCCAGTAGCTATGTTAGTTTCCACTGGGCTGAGTGGCTGAGCTGATCTTTGATGTTCCACTCCAAGAGAGATTAGCAGTCAGCTCTGGTGCTCGCTACTGCTTTCTTTCCAGTATTCAGGCCTCTCCCAGGGGAACCCTATTCCCAAGTGTCACCCTCCTCCTGATCTGCTATTGATTATGTGTCCGAGTTCATTTGTAGGAACGTCTTGTGTTTGTTCTCTGCTTTACACTCCAATAATGAGGAAATGTTAATTCAGCTTTGCCCCGAGGCTGTGACTTTTTTTTTCTATGATGAGCGCTGGGTAATGCACCATAAGAGAATGTCACACTTTGACAGGTGAAAAAGTGATTTTTCATACCGCCTGTCTTCACTCGGGTTATTTCTGAAACACATTTGTAACAAGTCAAACATGAAAAAGACTCCGGAGTGGGGTTTTTTTTTCTTTCTGACTGGCCCCTGGTGTGTCTGTCTGCATTTGATGAAACAGCGCTGAAAGACTCAGTCCATCCCCTCGGCCCATATTTTTATCCACTGACACAGAGGGTCTGCAAAACAAAAGCTAAGGGGTCGAGGGTTATGAAATGACAATGCTCACAGTGGCTCATCCAGGCAGAGGCATGCTTTGTTGTCGGCCAGGAATGTGCTGACTAACCGTGGAAGGCCACAACGCCAGCCTCCCCTTTTGTTGTATGTTTTTTGCCAATAGACTGGGAAGGTAGCTGCGCCAGGAGTCCATTTCATTCTGAGCAATACACTCCATCTGCCTCCTTCTCCTCCTACCTCTCAATATACTTAGATCTTTGTGCCCTCAATCCTCTTACTACTCACATTTGTTTCCATGAAAGGATTATTAGAGATCTGTCCAACTCACCTAAGTTCAAGAAAACAGCGTTTCTTTTTGTACATCAGTGCATAATTATCAGCCTCACATGGCTAAACAACACAATGTTGCTTTCTTTTTCCTGCCCTCTTGTCATTTTGATTCATACTAATATGTTTTACCCCTAGTTGCTATTTCTCTGGTCATTGTTCAGGGAAGCCATTACCGGTCGTGTGCACGTGATCACTCTCGGCCTAATGTGTCTTATTAATGCTGTGAGGGTGACAGGCCCTCTGTCAGAAACTCTGCCATTTTTCATTTTCCCTTCCTTTGTTTCCTTTAATGGATTCCAACACAGCAGTGGCAAAGGTCATTTACAGGGGTGCCAGATGGGGACAAATCAGTTTCAGGTGGAAGCGCCGACCCCATCATGTTCATCTCTGCCCTGTACCTCCTATCCCACACTGGATTCTGGAGGCTACTTTTGTGTGGTGTGTGCCTAAGTGTGTGTGTGTTGTGTGCATGTGCACGCACATGTAGTAACTCCAGTAATGAGGAAGATCCAGGCTGTAACACAATGGGGCCAGAGGTATGATGGATTGGGCTTTCTTGGTCAGATGAGAACAAGCTGGGTTATCTCCGCATTTTTTTTGTCTGGTAGAGTGCTCCATGTCTCCTGGCTCCACAGTGAAGATATATCACTGCCTCGTCCCAGCTCCTCCTCTTCCTGTTGCTAAAGATGCGCCCTAGATTTTTGAAATGAAAAATTGGCTTTCTTTTTATGTCGTTCCTGCATCATGGGTATACCGATGATATTGGGGACACAGCATATTCTATTTTCTGTTTGTTGTCTTTTTTTGTGCAGTGCAGCTGCACCCAAAGCTAAGAACAATCACTGCCTCTGTAGTGGTTAGAGTAAGACCTTTGCCAGTATATTCTGATTTGACTCGTAAGAGAACTCCCCAAGGGTCAGGTGTTACTTTTCCTTTCACGAGTCTACAGTACCTTCACTAGCATACCATGCCAATAAAAGCTCTGTAGTACAGCCTTGGGCTTTGATAAAGCCTCCACAATTCCTCCTGTCCTTCCCCTTGACCCCCATCGGCAGCTCAGTCTGCGTCCCTCTCCAGCCCCTGGACCCTGATCAGGGAGGGGCCTGCAGGGCTGGGTGAATAGCTGCTGGGAGTCGTGCTGCGGGTGTAAACCACATGAATGTGCCGCCTGAACAGATAGGATCAGGCGAGGCGGGGAGGCCTGGGAGGCCGCAACGCTCGGCGCAGCTCCACGCGCTAACATCAAAGGCAGCGCTGAAGGGGGAGGTGGTGGAGGGTGAGGAGGGAAGAAGAGAGAGCGCGAGGGCCGGGCCAAACTCTTCAAAGGCCTCTCTGAGTAATGCCGGCCCTGATATGCGGCGCTGCAAAACTGAATGATGATGTAATTGCAGGCCTTCGAGCTAAATCCGCTCCCATACAAATAAAGGTGGAGGTGTTCCCTTGCACAGGCACGGTGAGAAAAATACTTTAAGTGTTAGGTTGAAGCCAGAGAGTTTGGAACAGCTCACAGGCGAAGGTGTTAGGTCACTTCCTGATACTATGCTAATGTAGGATCGCAGTGAAAAGTTTTACATATGCTTTTGATGGAGGACTTGGAAAGTGAAGCAGTTTTTTTTATCTGATTTCAGCAGGTTAATCTGCAGGGTGTTTTCTAAAGTGCACAACAGGTGGAACAGAGTCGAGTCTGTTCTTTGTAAAGTTTATACAGGGCCTGCGTGCCTGTGTGTGAGGCAAAGAGTGTGCACATGTTCTTCCCTTGTAATGTGTGTTAAACCAAGCATGACCAGAGATTCTTTCAAAATGCCCCTATGATCATCAGGTTGATAACTCATTGACAGCTCCCATGACAGTTCAGAGGCACACGCTGCGGGAAAGTATCTCCCTTGTTGAGAGCGCGCGGCAATAATTCACAGTTGTTGATTTGGTTTGCCAAAGGTTATTTGCATGCCTCTGATTGAAGTTCCCTTCTCCTCGCCCTTGTTTTTTTTTGATTGTATGTCCCTTTGATGTTAAATTAGCAGTAAACAGCTGCACTTTTATTTATTTGGAGTTCATGTGGAGGTCAGCCTTTTAACTCCTGTATCCTGGGTCAGACGCGGAACTCAGGCTCGCCGCACAAAGCCTTTGTTGGTGGTTGTAAAAAAAAAAAAGAGACCTCCTCGTTTTGCGCATGTTTAGCGTAGCACTTTTGGTCCTGTAATGACTATTACAAAAATGAAAATGAAACATTGTTTATGCCAAAGCTAGGACCACAAATAACAATTCTTTAACATTTCTTAATTTGATCGTTCAGTTTGTAAAATGGCTGAAAAATTGGTGAATGACTTAACAATTAAACAATTATAAATAGTTCTAAGTAGTTGGTAATTAACTTTGTTGTCCAATTAATCGATTAATGATCTAATGGTTTCAGTACTATATTCATAACATTACAAGCAACATTCTGATCAGATTGTGCTGTTGGCAAGTCATTTTAATTATTGTAATACATAATTAATCAGTGCAGCTTTATATAACTGTATCCACACTGGCCCTGTGTATCAGTGAAATAAGCTGGCAGGTCCACTGTGAGTTCACACGTCACATTGCCTCTGTTTCAGTGTTAGTTTACAGGTGCTCAGCTCTTCTAAAGTGCTGCTGTTAGGTGAAAACAACAATTCAACTTCATGCTGAGGGTGACGAAAGACTGCCCAAACCATCCAGCCGCAGATATTCTACAAAACACTGTGGGATACTGTACAAAACAGCATGTACTACCACTGAAGGAAAGCTTCAGGATGTATTTTCCGAATGCAGAACTTTTTAGAAAATTTGAATTGGATTTTTGTTGCAGTTATCATGTAGACCTTCTTTAGCCTTATTTTTAAGTTAGCATGTAGAGTTATACAAGACGAAAATGTAAATAGTGGATTAAGTCTATCTGTACTCGATATATGTATATGACTCAGATTGAGATTCAGAGTTTTAAAAAAACTTATTACAGATAGCTGTAGACATTTTAATTTATTCAATATAACATTTACACTAAATCTGTGCTATGAGTGACATAGAAAGTTACAAATGGAGTGGAGATGTCCAGACAATAACTTGTTAATGGGTATGACATTTTTCGTCATGCAAATTCTGTCCGCACTATTGCAGTCCTGCTACCCCACCCACCTCCACCTTCTAAACCCCCATGGCTCAGTGTGAACCTGAGTGTATATGAAAAGGTCAAGACAATTACTTCTGGCCAGCTGTGTCCGTTTCAGTCCCCTTGCAGCCCATCTGTTCACCCCTCGTTGTCCCTTCCTTACTATCAGGGAAAATGTCAAGGTATTTTTTTTCCAGCATATATTTTTTTTAATTTAAATTACAGGTCGCAAATGAGGGAAAATGGGCTGAACGACCAAATTGTTTTATGTAGTAAGAGAACATCATTATGTCGTTGCACTTTCTCAATCTCACCCCTTCTTGTCAATTTATCCAAATTTGTCCTTCTGTCATATGTCACTGTAAAAGCTGCACTTTTCATTTTTAGCAATTTTAAAAGAGGCACAGAGCAGATCTTGGCTATTCTTTGCTTGACAGTGTGTGTGCACTTTGTCCAAACAAACTTGGCTCACTAATGATAACTTGTCCTTGGACATGTCAAGGAATCTAGTTTCTCAGAATACTGTTTTGAGAGAAAGGACAGATCGAGTGGGAGAAGATGGGAATGACAGAAAAAGACGGGGCCAATACAGCCCTTTGACTTTGTCACATGCCTGTGGGATGCAAACGGAATAGCAAACTGTCACCCCTGGGGTGACATGCATCCCGCAGGCATTTCGAAGTAAACACATCCCGGGGATGTGGCTCTGAGATTTGGATAGTGGCCTCACCAGTTGGTTGGAAGCATCATTCTCTGAAGCATCTGAAATCTGTATATTGCAGATTTATTTATACAATAGATGGGGCTCATATATATTCTTAATAGGTATCATTAAAGAAATAGTTTAACATTTTGGGAAATACTATTAATATAATATTAGTGTATACATAATATTATTTGCTTTCTTGCTGTTATTCTGTTCATTATTTTTTGAGGTGCTGGTAGGTATCATTTGTCATTCTTGATTACAGGCTTAGCATATCAATAATTCAAATTGGCTCTGACAAAGCAAGACTATTTTATCAAATCTCAGAGTTGTAAAATAAAAACAAATCTGAATCAACTCTTGGTAATTAAAACCAATCTTCAGGAAACTGAAATTAGAAATAGATGAGTCAGTCTATTTGCGCAAATTGTTTCCTGTTAATATCTGCTATCGATCTGCTCAGAAACTCTTATGTGAGTTTTGCATTAATGGCTTCACACTCAACTGAGGGTTTATAGCACTGCTATCAAATGCTAACAGGTCGGTCGATTTTACAGTAAGAAAGCTTGCCCGTTCAGGCCATTTCTACATTTTTGTGATTTGATTTTAGACCAGACCATCCTTGTGCCTAACTTTAAACCGTTTCCTACTGGCAACCACATGTAGCATATTTGGGTCAGCTTTTCTGCAGCATTGCCTCAAGCTAAGCTCACGGACAGAGGATTTGGTAAGCTACTGATGCATACATTCGTCATAATTATTGTTTTGCAAAAGCCGGAGTTAGAAGCGCCCAGGCAACGGGAAAGCTTCAGAATTCAAATTAGAGTGTGGGATTGAGCTTTAAAGTTGTGGCTGTTTTCTGTTTTCGGTTATTGCATCCTAGAAAGCTCTGTCGTTTTGCACTCTACCCCCTGTTGGCTGCTCATGGTTGCTCATGTATTAAGCGTGAGTTGGCATGATGCATTTGTTCTCTGATGAGTTGAGGTGGCATGGGAGAGAGTTGAGGAAAACCCCTGAGTATACACTGCATGCTCCTCGTGGGCATGCAAACAAGAAAGCAAACAAAGCATTGCAGTACACCTTAAAGCAATTTCACTTGTAATTGCATCATAATGAAGCACAAAGCAGTGAATGCAAGTACATGTCTTTGTCTCATCATTCCTTCCCTCCCTTTCATAAGTTCTCTCTGTCTGTTTTCTGCCCTCTTTCTCTCTCTCTCTCTCTCTCTCTCTCTCTGTGTCTTCTCTCACTCTGTTAAGCATGGGAGGGGAAGGGGGAGGGGGTATAAATGTGAGACCACACATGCTGTGTCAATGTTTGCTAGAATAATTAGAGACAATGTGGGCCAATAACGGGAGGAGTGCAGTAACCTGAACTCACTTTGTTCTGCCCCGGCAGCAACACAAAAGCCATTCACAGATGCACAGATCCACGGGCTCAGAGCAGGAGCAACTGCACTTTTATCTGGCGCGGTGCACGGCTCCGAGGAGCTGCAGGAAAATGGACTGGTTTCTATGGAACCTGAACGGTCCGCTCTCACTTCACCTCGCTTTGTGTGTGCTCAAAGTGATGCTGATGTCACTCTAAAGGCCTTTTAAGCACTGCCTGTACATCCCGGCCACCACCCCAAAAAAACACCCCAACCCCTTGTCGCCCTCCCCAGTCGACCAACACATGGCCCTGGCTTAGAGGGCCCTCTTTAACCAGAGGATATCCGGCCACTCGGTATGCAAAGAGCCTGTGGATTCCTGACACGAGTGCTAGAGCTGGACTCAGAGGTGACTTTCAGTGTAGCCAGACAACTGTTGGATTAGCAGGACACTTTACGTTGACTCGGAGCCAATGGGAGGGAGCCGGGCCAGGAGCAGGGCGTACTTGGTCAAATGCAGGCTAATAGATTCTTTTGAGCTATATATATTAGTTTACATTTTAAGCATGCCAGCGCTGCTTGTATCCAGCCTAACTTACAGTAAGCACAGCAGAGTAGAGAGCTTCAAAGAGAGTAGTTCTCCCCAAAATGATATGTAACACTGAAGGAAAAACAAGACCTGAGAGAGAACCAGAAGTAATTTTCATACTTCAGCAACTTCAGCATAAGACTGAAATATTGTCTCAAGGCATGGGAGGGACAGCAATGCACCTATATGTCTAAAGATCCTCAAACAATGCGCGCTAAGTGTCGCCTAAGCTGTGGGTGTTTCTCTGGCTGGAGCGGACTGACCCGCTGCTGTGCTCACACCCCTGGGTGGACCAACTGGTTTGTCCCCTCCGGTGTCCATCTTGAAAGGGGACACCGCTATGGGATGCATACATCCCCCTGGAGGTCGCTGGTGTCATTGTGGCACCTGTCCCCTCCACTCTCAGCCCGTGTCAACAGCTCAGATTTATTTACATTCACTCTTGTTTTCCAGAGGACTGAACTGTAAACAGCAGGGGATTGGTTTGTGTCTTCTGGATGTTCGCCACATGATGGAGTTTGTGATTGCTGTCACTCTTTCTTGATTTTAAGACGCAGCGTTACCACAGCACACTTCCTCTTTAGTATGCGTTTTTTCTTTATTATTTTATTGGGGCAGTATTTCTAAATTCAGCATCAACTAGAAGGTCATTCAGTCTTGCTCGAGCTCTTGCAGAGCAAATGGTGCTTGGTGTTGTGCAGCAATATTCTTGTGTGGACACAGCTCTATGTTTTTATGCTGCTTTTCATGTCATGTTTATGGGCACTTATATGTGAACTTGATTGCAGTTACTTTTTGTTTGTTTTTTAAACAAACCGCATGTTTCCCAAATCTCTTAAGAAGCCGGTTGGGTTCAGAAATGCACTGTATAGAATAACTTGTCCTTTGACGCGTAGGACATTCGTATTTATTATTGTTACGTTTTGTTTCACAGAACCTCCTCTTCTCTGCTTTTTTAGCCTGGGGAAACACAATGGCTTTCGTTTTTCTCTTCTACCAAGTGTTCCCCTTTAATCATTTTCAGATTCTCTCTGCCTCCTTCTCGCTCTCCTCTCTCACCGCTTCCTCTCTCATCTCCTCGCCTCCCCACCCCCTGCTCCCTCTATCTCTCCTTCTCGTTCATTTCCACTGGACTGATGTTCTGTTCTCCTGGCGGCAATGTGGTCCTCATCACAGCTTGTGTTTCCTCTTATCTGCAGTTCTTTTATCAGTGGCCGCCACACATGCCCGAGAGAAGGGGTTGGTGGGGTGGTGGTGGGGGGCAGCAGTGGGGCAGCTGATGCTATCAGCAGGTGGAGATTTCACCACCGAGTTCAGGGGCCAGAGGAGGGCCAGACCGGAAGGATCTGACATGGGAACTTGCAATGTGAACTCCCAATAATGTGAGACCCACTGTCATTTAAACACCTGCATTTTAAGTTTTTTTCTTCAGTCATGACCATGTGACATAAGTGGTTTTCACATCAAACAATACAGACTGCAATGTTTCCTTTTCTTTGGATTTGTTTATGAGCAAGTTCAGGTTCATTTTTTTTTTCCATCACCTGTTCATGCAACATACCTGGACATGTTCAACAGCAAACGTTTATGCTGAATGTTGTGTGTAAATGTTGCGCTGCATCTGTAAGTGTGTTGTGTCCTGTTTGTTACTGCTGCAAGACATGTAAAAAGCATTACTTCACCCCATAAAAACTGCACCTGACACCTGGTGTTAAGCAAATTTGTAAAATTTTCATGAACTTGCTCCATGGATCTGCGGTGCATGTAAGGTCTTTTCACCACAGAACGCACAAATCCTTCATGTGGAGGGAGCGAAAAGCAGGGAAGGGTGGGGAGAGAACGGCGGGTAAACCAAAGCAAGGGCTCACAAAAGCCTAAAATGATATCGCTGGTGGATATCTGGATGCTTGGGATGCCTTGGATGGCTGTTGTACACTTTTGGCTTTGTCTTTGCGGGGATGAATAGAGGCCTCTGTGGTAGTGATGACAGGCTTCTCCGGGCTGGGCCCTGGCTGGCTGGCAGACTAGGTGCTGGAGGTCGGGAGACTTCGGCTCTCTCATAGGGGTAGAAGCCCGACAGGGGATGCTGGTCATCCTGGTTCTAGCTACAAAAGACACTCTGTTCACTGCCTATGACCAGCCTTTGTTATTGTGACATGCCAGGTACACTTACACACACACACAGGTTTAGCTGGGAGCCAAGAGAACATAGCATCAACCATGTCCCTCACCTGTGTTTGGATGTTTTGGCATGGCTATGGATAACTGGTCAACAGATGTTGGGTTTTCTGTGATTTTGAATTTTGACCAGATGCTCACTGCTGATATGATGGTGGAGGTGGAAATATGTTTTAACTCAGCAACTTTGGGGTTTAGCAGTAAAGCAACAGTATTTGACTGTTAGTTGGTTTCACATCAGTTAAATGTTTTGAGGGCACATCTACAATAGTGAAGAGAAAACTGAAAAAAAAAATATTTTATGCATGTACTTCCATAAAATCCATACAGATCACATCCTGAGGTCGGCACTTTAGGACATTAAATGTTCAGTGATCAATACCTTTATAGACACACACAAATTCATTTGAGCAAGTTTGACTTTGCAACTTTCTGAAGTTTAAGCTTTTATGGATTTTAGAAGTTGAAAGTAAAGAGATTATAAACAGTAGCAAGCAAAGTCAGATTCCGAACTGTAGGATGCTGTTAGCTGGTTTTGAGCTGTGTGCAGATGCTGCCTTCGAGTCACCTAGTGAAGTACAGGAGGGCGTTTCAGAGAGGGAGCTGCAATGGCTGTCACAAGAGGTTTCATCATCCCTCATTCTGCTCTAATACAGCACAGCTGGCCAAAACAAACGTGAGGTAAACACAGTGCTCACTGGACTGTGTGACTCACGCTCTTAACATGCTAGCAGCACGCCCTGGGGACTCTAATGGCTGAGGTTAGCTGTGGTCTTTTCATGTTTTTTGAATTATTAACGAAACAAGGAGAAGCCGTAAACGGTCCGAGGAGAAGATGGGACTTCCACACGCAATGCACGAAGAGTGGGAGCTCTCCCAGACCCTTCGCATGCCCTCCAAGTTTATCCCAGTCGCCCCTCTTGAAGATTCACAGAGTCTCTTTGATCTGTATGCTGTCCTCCCAGCTGGGAGGCCAGGGGATGCGAGCAGCCCTTTTAGTCTCCCATTTCAAGTCACACATTCCTTCCTTAAGGACCCAGAGGTCCTGACCCTGAGTTGCAAAGGAATTTCATATGCAAAAATAGGCCAGACTGCCAGGCTATTTGAATATGCACTCATCTTCTTCTGGTGTTCATCATCCTTGGATCCTCAGAATTAGGTATTCATCTTCAAGGTGTCATGGTGAGGCATATGTTAATTTTGGCTGAAGCAGTGACAGACAGACAGACCTTCACTGACCCTTTGTCTTCCTCTCTCCTTTTAATATTTTTTATCACGCTGATTATTCATCTCAGAAGGGTCTGTAATGCCTGTCAAAGAGCCAAAGTCTAGCCTAACAAATGCCTCGCTGTTCAATAGAAACATGGAGGTGGAGGTTGATAGTAACTCCCATTGCAGACTGGGCTTTAAAAATAAATCACATAATCACACTGCAGTATAAATCAGCTCTAAGCCACATTATTTTAATATGAGGCTCTCAAAGAGATGGTGAATTCTGCTGCATTGCACCGTTCAGATTTATTGTCACACAATTTGCCAAATCTGCAAATTCCAGTAAACCCAACAGTTGGCTTCAAGGGAAAACTCTAGTTGGCATTTCTGTGACATCCTGTCTGAATTACAGTAACTTTGCATGTTTTTTTCCAGCTTGTTTTTCGTCTCTGGAGGCAGTATTTGTCATGGCCGTCCCTTTTCAGAAAAGGGCTCGCAACCTGCAATCCTCTTAGATGTGGAGCCAAATGCCCCAGAGGTTACAGCCAGCTAAGTGGTTCCTTGTTTCTAATAAAAAACAAATCAAATAACATGGATCCCTAGGGGTTTATAACACTAGAGTCATGAACTCTTGGGCAGATAAATCTCTTCCAAATATACCCATACAAAGGCATGGATGTGGGAGGAACTTGTTGGCTTTGATTGTATAATTTACAAGCTTCAATGTGTCGAGTAGAGGAGGGGAGGGGGAAATCTCTGACCACTCAGCGATGGAACAGCCCTCTCGACTGTGAAATGACCTGATCTTTAGAAGTTGGCCATTACCTTTTCAAAGTGGCCTCGGTAACGCTGACGGCAGGAAGTGCTTGTGTGTAAAGCGGGTTTGATGTTTAACTCTTCAGGGGCGGTTATCCCCAGGGTCTGCTTATTCCCAGCCCTCGGCCCTCAGCCCCACAGCTCTCCTTCCCCTTCTCTCTCCGGCTCTGTCAGCTCCTATCTCTGGCAGCTCGACCAGCGAGAACGGCAGGAACAATACTGCATTTGTGCACCGCTCTGCACTCGGCCTGCTGCTAAACAAATGTTCGGAGGAGGAATTCTGGTGACTGGCCTTGCCCCTGGGCCCAGGCTGATCCCACAGTGACTTCATAAACACTCTCTGGGGCGATCAAAAGAACAAATCAGCCTTTATAGGGAGCTATATGGTAATGGAATTATTTCCACACCAATTAAAGTTTGCTTTTCTCTCCCCTTGCCTTCTTGTAGATTATTTATTTTGCTCCTGCAGCAGAAAGGGAAATGTTCTGTTGCTCAGGGCACAAACATGCATTTCTTGGGAGTTGCAGGCTCTGCAAGGGGTGGAGTGACAAAGGCATGACACTCTAGTTTATGCCACTTTCTCTGCCTGTAATTGCCGCTGATGTTGTGGTGATTTTTACAGAGTGGTTAACACGCCCACTGTCCTAAATAACTTGTTTTCCTGGTGGTTGGGGTGTTATTTTGCATGTTTTTCAATTTATTTTTTTTAGATGTGACTGAACAAAATCTTATGAAAATCAAAACCACTTATGTGGGAGAATCTAAAGCGTATCCCCTCTCACAGTGAAATGTGTGAAATCCACAGACCCTGTCCTCAGGCAAATGGTGTGGGCTGACGGGGTTGGAGATGAGGGAGATTGAATGGCCGGGTGACATATATCCACACCCAGACCTTCGGTCCTTGTGGCCCTGAGGTGACTAGTAAAAGGATCCGCACATGTGAGACAACTCTGGGCCTTTTGCTCCTTTTTCAAGTTTAGAGGAGTTTACCATTAAAAAGACTTGGTTCATCCAAATTACAAAACTCCACATGAACTTATCTTTCCTAAGACAACCTTTCCCCAGGTTTTCATATTCAATGGTATGTAATCGATACAAGCATAGTCGAAGCTAAGTAGCCATAGCTACTAAACGACTATGTATGCAATGATGTACTGACGTTTTACAGTGATGCAATGGCGTGGCTCTAACTTGGCTACAGGCCAGTGGAAAAGCAAACCAGTTCTTAGGAGGCACGAGATTTGAACGCACTAAGCACCAAACTAGCACCTGGTGCTTTTTTGGTGGAAAAGGAGTAAGTTAGAACTGAAGAAGCCCCTTGGATGTGAGGTGAAAAGTTGTGTCTACAACTAAGTCCAGTTGCCCCAGATTCAACCTTCCTTGGATAACCATGACCTGGATGACTGAGAATCTTCACAGACACATGCACATCTTTTCTCTGACCCACCTCGAAAAGCATCACTGACTCCACCTCGACCAGGCCTCAACTTGGCCCAGCACCTTTCTGCCTTTTTTCTCCGCTGATGGAGCCAGCCATTGAAGCAACCTCGACGCCACCCCCACCCCTCCCCAACCTTTCTCTCTCTCTCTCTTTACCGCGCGCCTGCACAATAGCCTTGCTCGGCAGAGTTCCAAGAACAGTGTTTGTCCGATCACCACTGCAGCCCCACCCCCCCTTTTATTGGTGTGTGTGGAGGGACAGTGAGTGAGTGAGTGTGTAGGTCTCTGTGTGTATGTGCACACTGTTTTTCAAGCAGTTGAGAAGGAGGTGTGGCTGGATCGTTATGGTAACTTAAATTGCAAATAAAAAAAAGCACTGAGCTTGATATCTGCGTTGGAGTTGCAAAATGGGGGGAGTTATATCGAGCATCTGAGATTCAGGAAGTAGAAGTTGGCATTGACGATGTTGGATGACTTGCAGTTGGAGCGCTTCCAAGTCTTTGATGGGAAATAACCTCTCCAGATTGAATCATCGGTACAAAAGATGAGCAACTGTGTTAGAAAATATCTGTTTTTTCAATTAAAAAGTCAAATGTCTTTTTGGTTTAAAAAAAAAAACAAGAAAGAAGTAGTTAATGAGTTCAAGGGCATTTGGGTAATTAATTAATTTCTGAGCTTAAAATACTTTTATGTACAACACTAGGGATGATTTGAAAATAAAGATTATGGCTTCTAGAAACCTGATAAAACATTCAGCAGTTTAAGTCAGTTCTCTTTGGGATAATGGGTACATTTTGGATGAATTTAGCCACTACGGTGTGGTGTTTTGTTCCCAAAGAGTTTGCTGCCTCTCTGAATCTGGACTGGCTTCCTCTTAATAGCAGAAGGGCCTGAGGCTTATTGGTGATGCAGTATTTAGAGCAGCCTTACATAAACTTAAAAGAATAGTTTGAAATGAGAATTTACAAAGAAAAATACTTCTGAAACCTGTGATGCTTCCCATTTTGCAACTCTGTATAGAGTATTCAGGGAGGAGAGATTTTGGATGAGCTGAGAGATTTGAAAGTGTACATCCTGTACTTGCCTTCTCTTATTTACCCCTTCAGTCTCCCCAAACACACACACACACACACACACACACACACACACACACACACACACACACACACACACACACACACACATACACATACACACCTCTTCTCAAGTCCTAAGTTTCTATACCCTGAGCCCAGCTGCTCTGCCAGGGTAGGGCCGTTTCATTCCCTTTTGTCCATGCCACTGACCTCCGAGCGCACTGGGAGCGCACCTCTGCGGGGCCTGGCCCATAGCCGGACGCTTGATGTGGACATTTTTGGAGCAGCGGGTCCCCCTCACCCGGGCAACCAGGCCCCTTTGAGCCCTTACCCCTCACTGTTTGCCCAGCCACTCTTTCCTCCTCGGCCAACTCTTCTTCTTTTCCCCCTCGCTGTGGGACTGGAAGAAAGCTTGAGAGACGGCATGTTGTTTTGTGCTCACTGCTCGGTTGTGCTGCTGGTGGCTGGCTTCCTATGGTGCACCAAAGCTCCCATTCACTTTGTCTCCCTCTTTCTTTGACCTCCCCCAGGGAAGGAACCCCTGTTTGATCACATTAGGGGAGAAAGAGAGAGATCAGTGGTGCTTTTGACATTCCCACTAGCTTTTGACAGTCTATGTGCTGCTGATCAGTTTGCCCGGCACCAGCAAGTGGCCTCTTTTGAATTTCTCCTTTTTCTTTTATGTTTTTTAGGCCAGCCATTGTGAAGCCTTTTGATTAGACTGTGTGGGTAGAGCTTAGCAGGACTGCTGCATCATTTCTTATTTCACACTTTTCTCATGATCCTGCTCTCTCTTCTTTTGAACAAGACTTGTGTTGACCACTTTTTCCAAATGTCAACTTCCGCCAACATGTATGTAGAACAACATGTGCTCTTAAGCGAAAAGAGAGCCACAGCGTGCGGATGAGCCTCTTTGTGGCGATCAAAGCTGAGGCACTCTGATGTTTTGGCCATTCGAAAAGCAGAGATGCGAGCGCTGCACAGTTGGTGAGAACTGTCGAAGTTTCTTCAAAAGCCGAATCTCAGCGTGGGTGTTGAGCAATTACTCGCCTTGATATTGCACTTTTCTTATCACTACTCGTAATCATTCTGATATTGTGGGCCCCCCTCCCTTTTGATCAGCAAGGCTTTTAGCAAATTTGTGAAAGCTGACGTGGTTTGGGGTATGACCACTTTACATTCATTGTGAGGTTATGCTTACAAAGAGGCAGAATTCGTAAAAGGCGTGAAGAAGAAGGCCTCTGGAATCTTGTTTTATTTATGCCAAAAATGCCTGGCCACAATTAACCAACCACAACCACACTGAATGTCAATTTAGGTCATTTTCTACCCTCACAAAAGCCCCGGACTTGGACCCCATGAAGCAGAAAAAAGCTGATGTAATGGGTTTAAGAAAATCTCCAAGGGGAGTCAAACCTCACCCACACACCCCCAACTACCCTCCTACCCTCCCCTCCTTCTCTGTCCAAAATCCCACCCCTCATCCTCCCTCCAAACTCCTCTGAAGCGCTCACCACCTTTGGTCACGACCCAAATATGGTCATTGTGATCCCCAAGTACATCAGATTTGAAACTTTATAAGAAGGGTTTAAACTTTTAGATAATACTTTATGATGGTCCCCAAAAAAGAGAGAAAAGTTTATGATCCACTGATTTAGTGTTTGGGGTGGGGGAAGGGGAGCAGGAGATGAAGGCAAAGGGACGGGGGAGAAAAAGAAAGAAGGAGGGAGGGAGGGAGGTGGGGGTAAAGAAAAGAAATCCCAGCCTTGGCACACACACACACAGACTCTCTGTGCAGCGTAAAGCACAAAAGAAACCTGTAACGCCTCCAGATTCCTTCTAGTCGAGTATCAAAGACATGCTTTGCTTTAGAACAAGAGACTAGTGGGTAAGATAGGAATGAGTGAGCCAGTGAACCCAGCACTGGCTCGGTTGGGTGCTGCGAGTTAATCTCTCAGATAGGATTTTTCCCCCTTCTTCTTCTCCACCTCCTCCCTCTCTTTGGGGATATCGGTATTACTGTGTAGCCCTGAATAGGGGGACTTGTCTAACCTGATCACTGGTCAGAATAAACGCTGGGAGAGGCTCTGAAAACACATGCAGAGATGGTTGCTGCTTTCAAGTTCAGAGGTGGGATAAACCTGCCCACTGGTCCTTCTGATGTCTTTGACATAGCTCGTGTCTCAGACCTCCTGGAATAGAAATAAATAATATTAAATGGTTCTTTAAATGGAGGCGTCACAGGAGCTGCGTCTCCTGGAATGAGATATTTTGTTGATGATGATAAAGTCTTTATTTACAGCATGTCTATAGCTTAAAGTTGAATTCACTTTGCAGTCGACATAAAAGCTTGAACATTTTCTGGTATATTCTCATTTGACAGCCAGTATTGTCTCTACAACTAATGATCTTCATTGATTAATTAATCTATTCTGTCTCTCAATTACTTGAATAGTTGTTTCCTGAAGTGGTTCTTAACTAGTGTGCATCTATAGTATGGCTTGAGTGATATTTGGATTTTGGAAACCGATACTGATATTGATATATAAGTGGTACCATAACAAAGATTGGTTGATAGTATTGACTTTGCCAAGGTACCGTTTGGCTCTAATAAACCTCCACAACCACATACTCCATATGTATTGTGTCTGTTCCTGTGTCCAGTCCTTAAAGGTACAACAAAGAAAACAATTAGCAGTTTGGAGAGCATCCAAATAGTTTCCTCTGCTCCTGTTCTTGCCATCCAGGATCTTCCCTTAAGGAATCTAAGTAGGAAGCCAAACGATGAAACCCCTCTCTCCATCTAACCACCCCTAATTCCACATCTCTCCATAGCTTTATTCCTGGAAATGGCCCTGGCTGTGTTTATTCACATTCTCATTTCCTCTGGAATATCATTAGCTCCTCAGAGGGCCTTGAGCTCCTGGATTGAGCTTTCCTCTTGTTTCGCCCTCCAGGTTGTCATGAAAGGTGATCGTGCAGCCATTCACAAAACCAAGAGAGCAAGCGAAAGAAAGAGAGGGGCAGGGGGGAAAAAAAGGCAGTCACAAGCGAGCCAAAAAATAAAAAAAAGATGAGAATGTTTCCACTTGTGCCAGTTTTCACATGAAAAATAAATCTATCTGGCCCCCCCTCTCACCACTTATTCTCCCATGTTTTCTTTAAAGGTCAGTACATTTGAAATGAAACCATGAGGTTAATTGGTGGTGATACTAAATGCATTCCTCATGTGGTTAAATGGTGCTCCCACTTTTCATCTCCTTCCCCCGGGTGCAGCATGACCTAAGCCATCTGACCCGGAAGTGATGTAGGTGAGCACTTCCTCTGGTGTAGTTGGAGCCCCAGTAAGTGTTTCCTAAAGAAAACAAGTCAGAGGCGGCCGAAATCTGAAACCAGCGCTAATGCTGGCTGCCTCTCCACCTTGCCTCCCTCCCTCCCTAAACCCTGTGGTCAGGGTGAAAGCAGAGGTAAGGAGGGAGGGAAGGGGGGGAGCAGCTCTTACTGTACAAAACCCACCGTCTGTGCACCAATTCATTTAAGTGTGTGAACATGTGCATATACTGTAAGCCCTGCTCACATTCCTCTCAACTCTCACTGGTGGGGAGCTGCAATCCTCAGCAAACACACTGTGCAGCGTAAGCCAATGTTCTGGCTAGCCTAGCCTCGTCTAGCCACGCCCTGACAGACACCGGCATGCATGGCCAAAATGGGTTGTTTGTGCAGTTGTTATGTGGAAGGTCATTCACTAAGTTAAGTGTGTGTGAGGACAATATGAACCTGACCTTTGCAGAAAGCCCCGTCTGTCTCCCCTCAGAGGAGCGGCAGGATTACAACGCTCCTCTGCCGCTCTAACTGTCACATACTCCATGCAAACACACACACACTGTATATATATCTGTGTGAGAGTCCAGCAGCGGCGTACACAGTCGCTCTGATTTCATATTTCAGCTCTCCGCTGTGATATACCAGGGCTGCTGAGCATATCTGACAAGTGACTTTGGTCATGTGAAGTGTTTGCCATTCCCCTAATCTAATATCTCAAAGCATCAGGTTTTAGGCGGTGGGGCTTTTGATTGCGGGCCAGCTGCTCGCCTTGGACATGTTTGATCTCTGCAGGCCACCTCTGCCGCCTCTCCCACATACTGTAAATCCAAATACTAACATTTCACATGGAGAGTGGCCACATCCAAATCACTTTTAGTTCCAAGGCCCTGTACTGAAGAAAGAGCTGGACAGTTCTTCTGTATTATCATCCAGTGACCTTTCGCAAAATCATATTGTGTTGATATGATCATCTTCATCGATATTTTTGAGACTGAGCGTACCTACAAAAGTTCTCTTTTACATGTGGTTTTACAAGATTTCTTCTGGTGTAGTGCATACCAGTGGAATATTTAATTGCATTCAGCAATATTGTCATGTCAGTCTTTTGCATACGCTTGAGATATCAAGATATATACTGAAACATGTTCAATGGTCCCTTAGGCACCAATTTCAACCAGCCTTAGCAAAATTCCTGAATTATTGTTAAAGTGGTGTTTTAAGGTCTTTAGAGCTGAAGTGATTGATTAATCAGTTAACAGAAAAGTAATCTGCCTGTTGATTGATTTATTGATTTGTCGTATTGACAAGACATGACAGTAAATATCTTTGGGTTTTGCTCAACTGATTGGACTAAACGGGACATTTGAAGACATCAGCGTGGGATTTAAGAACAGGTGAAGAAAATTCTCCACTACTTAATTTAAACCAACAGTTTGAGCCCTCATGGTTCATTGGTTTTAACACACTAAAGTAGAGGGGAGAGACTAATTGAGGCAACACTTGGTAATATATCCTTCTCACTATCGCCCCAAAGTTTGAGGACTGGACAAGGTTGCCGCCATGTTGTCCACTCCAGAGGGCAGGGTGGGAGCAAGATGAGGGAGGGGAGGCAGGGGTAATATGGGCTTCCTATGCTCTAATCCTATTCCAGCAGGCCGAGCAACAGCAGCAGCAGCTTGTGCCGCATTCCACAACTTTGGGGGCTTTTTGGGTGGGGAGGTGAGGAGGGGAGGGCGGGCAGCATTCCTCCATGACCGGGGCCATCAAAGACGCAGCGCAACATCAAAGGCCACTCAGAGCCTAGGTGTTGATGACTGCAATCCTCCCCTTGGTCCACTTTTAGCAACCTCAACCCGTCAGCCCTCTAGCACACGCACACATACAGAGCGGGCCGACTGCGCCAGGTATGTGCACCCTCCAGGCTCCCTCCTTCCTGCCTGGGCTCACCAGCCAGTCTACAGCAGCATTAATCATAGCTCATTAAGAAGTGACATTGACTTTTGTTTTTATGGTGAACATTGAAGAGGAGCCGGGTGCGAGAGATGGTGCTGATGTGTGGGGAGGGGGGATGTAATCGACCTCTGCAAAGGCCCAATGTGGTGTTGGGACAATGGCAGAAGATTGTTGTGTGATGAACTATGTAGTGCTGCAATGACTAGTGAATTAATCATTTCGTCAGTGGTGAAAAAGAACAGCAATTTTAAATGATTTTTGTTTTTAATCGTTTGGCAATTTCAGCTTCTTGAATCATTTTTTCTCTTTTAATAAAAATTACTATTAATAATAAAAATTGTAATTATCTTTGGCTTTTTTGCTCTGGATCAGACAATACAAGCATTTTGAATATGTCACCTTTGGCTTTGGGAACGTATCTTTGGCATTTTTCTCACTATTACTACAAAACAAATAGTTGATTTAGTTATCAGTTTTATTGTATTGTTTTTGTGATAGAATACCTTCTGCTTGTTTTCTGTAGAAAATGAAATTGAGTTGTCTTTCAAAATGACATTTTGTGGAAAATGTGTCAGGTAAAAAAAACAAAACAAACGTGTACTTTCTCCTCTGCAGTTGTATGCTGTATAGAATTGTTTATTAATGAGCCCGATTTCCCTTTGCTTGTTACACTGTTAGTCGTGCTAATGAATTCACTGTGGCACCTTGATGCTGACAAATAATTTATGCGTGTGTTCACCTACTTCCGTAATTGTCCTCATAAGGACAGCAGCCTCCTATGCAGGGAGACAATGCGTTTGTTTGCTGTTGTTACTTTATCTTTGCACATAGATGCTGTGATCTCTTCAGGGAAGGGGGGGGCAGTTGTTTCCACTCCCCCCCTTCTCTTTCCAAAATGGTGGCATCCAGCCCAATGTTGACCCCTGAACTTTGTCGGCCCATCCTTTGTTCGTGTCACTCTGGGTTTTAAAGACTGAAGAGCTGAAAGTGACACCAGGGAGACTTTTGAGTGCGCACACACACACACACACACACACGCCATTGACTGTTTCGGGATGCACTCGCACAGAGTTAATAGAGTCACAAGCTCGGCGTCCTGCTCAGTGTTAAAGCTGTCAACCCCACAGCCTTGTGCTACATATCAGGACATTTACATGATATTAGGTGTCCTCTTCCAGCGTCCCCCGCTCACAGTGAAACCATGACACTTGTTTGCTTTGCCCGTTGCTATGAAAATGGCGTGGAGGTGATTTTCGGGGAAGGTTAAGGAGGGGACAGCGAGTAGTGGGGGGGGGAGCAAACAGACAGATGATGACTGCGCTGAGGCTCTCATCACGAAGCTGGCTTGCTTAGGGCGCGCCAGATTGTTCACATCGCAAAAACGTAATTGATGTTCTCGCTTTGGCAAACGTCCCTATTTCACTCGAAAGCATTGTTTTTTTTTTTCATGACGCTCCGCACTTGTATTGGTTTAGACTGCCAAAATAAAAGATGGACGTTTGGCTAATTGTTCCTTTAGCCTCAGTGGAGAAGACAAAAGGCAGGAAGTCTTCATTATTTGAGAGGAAAAGCAGAGGGATCCCTTTACGGTGATAATGTTACAGGAGGTGGAGTGTCAGCCCCACCTGTAGGGCCCTCCCAGCTGCTCCACTGTAACTGGATCCCGCTCCTTCTCTCCTCAAGGCTACCAGCCTCTCTTTGAAGTTATTTCTAGTGCTGGGAAAGAGGGGCAGAGAGTGACCGAGAGGGGCAAAGAGTGACTGAGAGGGGAGGTGTGTGTGTGCGCGTGAGTGTGGTGTGTTAGTGCATGCATTTAAGTTTGTGAGTCTATTTGTGCATGCTATACATAGAAGGCTGCAATTCAAAACTCTTGCTCCTTTCTTGTGCTCGCTTCCCTCCTGTGCAGTCTGACATTGAACCTCTGGTAGGAGGTGAGGATAAGACATATTGTGTTTATGAAGTAAATGAATCAACCTCACAACAAGCCCCGAAGTCGTTTTATTTATAGCCTAGAAAACAAACCGCCAAATACCTTGATTGACAGTTTTTCTGTGCAGAAAATTGATGGAACAACTTGGAGAGCAGTGCAGGAACATTTCCGAAGTAAGAGTCTGGATGTATGAAGAATTTTCTTTCTCACTGATTTTGCTGTAAAAACAAGCAGGAATATTTCACATTCCCTACATTTTTGTCCTCCACAAAAGTCTATTTCTGTAAACTAAATGTATAATCATGCATATATTATTTTGACATGATAATTGACATACCCATATTGGTACAGCCTTTCTATGTTTATCTGGCCAGATATGAAATACAACCCTGATTCCAAAAAAGTTTGAACACTGTGGAAAACACAAAGAGAATGCGATAATGTAGTAATTTTTTTTTAAATCCATTGAAACAGTACAAAGACAATATATTTGGTGTTTGACTGCATCAACTTTATTGAGTTTTGTAAACATCTGCTTATTCTGAATTTGATGGCAGCAACATTTTTCAAACGAGTTGGGACAGGAGCAACTAAAGACTGAAAGTTTTGGACTGATCCAAAAACACCTGTTTGGATCAGTCCACAGGTAAACAGGTTCATTGGTAACAGGTGATAATATCAAGACTGGGTATGAAAGGTTCATCCTGGAAAGACTCAGTCGTTCAAGAGCAAGGATGGAGAGAGGTTCAACACTTTGTGGACACATGATTGTATAAAGGAGATTAATACATGGACTCAGGAAGACATTGTTGTCACAGCTGTGAGTAAACACATTCGATTGCATGCAATTGCTTTAAAACCTACTTGGTCAGACAAACAGACAGAAGCAATACCTGACCAGACTTGTGACGTCTTACCACTGCCAGTAACCCTAACCTATCTGCAGTCAAGGACACACTGTAAATCCTCCTGATGAGGTCTGAGTGTCTTGTTAAACACGTACATCCCAATCTGCACCAGAAGCTTAAACTCCCAGAGCCTAACCTAAAATGACTTGCTAAGGAGAGACTCCCTGCTCCTGCCTGCTTCACTGACGATTCTTCAGGTGCCATCTTTTGGATTAAGGCTCTGTGTCTAAACCTTGATTTCCTTCCTCTGTCCTCTTGACACAGTGTCTGAGCTCTTTCACGGTTCAGACAGTCTATGTCTGTGGGTAAGGTGTGATAATGAAATGCAGGAGATGTGGAGGGATGAAAGCAAGAAGAGACATTCCACATGAACAGATGGCGACAAGACTTTGGGAAAATTTGACCTCTGACTTATGGCTG
The DNA here is from genome assembly GCA_037975185.1 of Centropyge bicolor. Classification (NCBI taxonomy): domain Eukaryota; kingdom Metazoa; phylum Chordata; class Actinopteri; family Pomacanthidae; genus Centropyge; species Centropyge bicolor. Next base: position 6,259,592 of record JBBMOC010000020.1, on the reverse strand, counting down.
TCAATCAGTTGTGACTTGCCACATACTTCTTGCCAAATATGTACTTACATCATCATCGAACATACAGTTATGAATGAAAACGCACCACATTGCAGTTGTTTGTGAGATCAGCCCCTTCTTTTCATATTACTGCAGATTTGATTAATGTTTGTCTGCTGCCATGTTGTTATTATTGCGAGCAAGTTACCAGGTTTGTAGATGAAATCTTACTGTAAGTATGTGGCAGCTGGTGAGGCCATGTTGTAGACTGGAAAACAAGGCAGTCAGAAGTATGTGTGTGTGTGTCTGTGTGAAAGAAGTTTTCACACATACTTTAAATTAGGATGCCACTTTCGCCCACAAGCGCGCGGCAAACACCCTCATCGATTTCACCCTCCATATGTTTCCTGGCTGTCTGAAGAGCGTGCACTGGCAGAGAGAGGTCATTTGTGTCCTTATCACCAGGAGTGCAGAAGAGGACTTGGGGGGGTTAAGTGCCAGTAGGTCTGTGATTGGTTAAAGCTCCCATGTCTGTCCTGCGGGGCACATGGGGTTGTAGTTGACTGCGTCCTGATATTACCACAGTTTGATGTCAGGGAGGGTGCAGCAGGGTGGCTGCTGGAGGAACTGGTGATAACATGATGATGATGTTTTGCAGGTTTGTGTGTTTTGGCCAACAGTTTTATTAATCTATATTATTAGTCTGGTGTTTTTACTGTTTTGCAGCTCTGAAATGACTGATACAACAAATCAATTTAATTGCAATACTTAAGAGATTGTCCTAGTCATAGGCTCTTTGTTTTATTGGTTTTGTAAAGTGATTGGTGGATTGATCCTAAATTAAAATAATCATTACTTGCAGCTGATATGAATGAATGAATGTTTAAACTGCAGGTTCAGGCAGAGACAGAGAGCTGCAAATTATTCCTTTACCTGTATGGATATGTCATTACTTTGACTGTACGTGCGACACTTGACATGACAGTCATGTTATTAGCCATAATATCTCTGAGAGTGAACTAGTGTTGATTGAAAGGCAACAGATTAAGTTTTAAACATGCACAACAGGTGGTTATAGGATCCAGCCGTACTGACTGATGAAAGCTGACATTTCTGTAGTGTCTTTGTTTTTCCTTCCAGAACATCTCTGAGTGTTGTGATTGTTATAAAGACGGCACAGGTCCCAGTGGAGACTTGGTCTGTGGCCTGTGATCATACATACCCACCCAGCCGTCCCATCCCCACAACCACCCGCCACCTCCATTGGCAAAACTGGTGTGTTATTCCAGGCAGTTGAGAATACTCCCCCCAAATAGAGAGGGAGGCTGAAGCCCAGTGCTGGGGATGAGAAAGTGTTGGTCGAAGTGGCTGTGGGGAGGGGTGTTGGAGGAGGTCGGAGGGGTCGGCCGAATTAAAGGCCCGGGGAGGTGGGCGGGATGCTTCTTCACTGGGGTGAATGAGTTCACAGTGCGCGGTCGGACGGTCAGTGAGAGGTGCAGCCGAGTTACCCCTCGGTCACCCATGATGCGTTTCAGGCTACACACCAGCCAATACACACGTCTGTGCTCAAACAGTGAGATACGTAAACACATGCACAGCGCCGAGGAAGCAGGTGGGTGCGAGGACTGGCGCCGTGCCCAGGTTTTTCTTCTTTTTCGAGATTGTGTGTGCATGTGAAATAGGTGCCAGCTCGTCTTCCAAAATTCATAAAGGAAACTTATGAACAACAGATGTGTCCGGTTAATCATTTAGCCAGCCTTACAAAGAACATCTTGTAAAAATGGTCTGAGGCTGGCACCGGCTTCAGACAACAAGGCAGCTTTGATTGTTACAACAGACACTCATCCTTGGTGTGACCTAAATGCCATCACAGGAAGTGTTGCAACTCAGTTCTGGGTAAAATATTGGTGCTTGAGATTTTTTAAAAAGAGTTGATTTTTCAAGGACTTGCATGCAAGGGTCTATATCTGCATCCCGTATAGATCAGTTTAGCTCAGGGATCATTCCCCTCTCCAATCCGCCTACTTGCCTTTGATGTTTTGAGCTCCTGGTGTGTTGTAGCAAGGATGGCTTGTTGTAATGCACAGCACATTAAGCACCATGTTTCAGCAGGATTTTGTACCCTATGAGCATCATTTTTTCCTCAAGTTCACAAGGCTTTCCTGGCCGGTGGTGTTAAAAGCAAGAGAGGAGCATAATCTTTTTGAAATTTCTGCTTTGTCACAAAGAAATCCTTTTTTTAGCCTAGGGGATGTTTCATGTGCAAGTCCAAACGTTTGGAGAAGTTAGAAAGATTTCAAAGGCGTTCTGAAGAATTTTTAAAAAGTTAAGTAAAGTGGCAAAACAAACTTGCTGATTATTATTTTTTATGTCGACCATTACTGCTTTTCATGCTGAAGTGAAAGTGCAAGTGAGGATAGATTTTGTACAACGTGCACAGCTGTGCAGAAAACAGGCTCTTTCATGCATATAGCATGGTGAGGGCAGGGGTGGGTGACTGTTTTGGAGTTGGGGAGGGATGAGGGAGTAATGGGGGTTTGTGACCAGGGCCACCAATAATTTAGAGGGAAAGAGGAAAAGGGGGTGCGGCAAGAGGAAAAGGGAAAAAGGGGGGGGGGGGGGGCAGAAGAAGTGGTTGTTGTATGATCAAAGGCTCGGTGAATTGTGTCACAGACAGACGGAGAAGAATGGCGTTGGATGGTGTGACTTGCATTTTGATTTCCTTTGAGAGCCCAGGGGGGGAGCCGGGGGTTGGGGGTAGTGATGGTGGGAGTTTTATAGAAGTAGGTCCCTGTTTTGATCCCATTACCAACTGTTATCAGGTCACTTGTTCATGGTGGAGACAACCATAAAGGACTGGGTGTGACAGAGTTAAAGGAAAGTTTCTCTCAAAACCAACTCTTTTCCAAAACTAGCATTTCAGTGTTTTATCCATCATTTCAGGTTTTTACAATTTTTACAATGTGCTTAACAGTTCTATATGAAATAAAGAGCCATGTAAATCCGACATACGAAATTCAGCAATAGCGGAAAGAAAAAAATATTACGAAATGCCTTGAGTCATAAATACAGTATTTTGAAATGAAACAGAAGAGGTCACTGCTGAATGATTAAGAACAAAGGAACACCATAGTATGAATCAGTCATCATATTTTACTATATCCTGATGGTCTCACATTAAAAAGCATCCCATGTGAGCACGAACTTTCTCTACAGGTGGTTTTGCAAAAAGGGGTTGGGCTTGGCAAGGGGGGTGTGGCCAGCTTGAGTGACAGGTGGAGTTCAAATCCCTGCCAGGATTTCATTGAGAGTGTGGCCTCTGTAATGGGATATTCATGTGAAAGGCTGCCTCCCCCAGGGGCAGAACAAGCAGGGCAGAACAAGAGTCGCCCCCTTGTGGCACTTCAGGGGCGCCGGACTCTCTTCACCCAAAACCCTGGGTACGGAGGAGAGGAGCTAAGTGGAGCAATGGGGTGTTTCCAGTGGGCTGAGCTTGTGTGATTTGGGGCCTAACAGGGAAAGCAAGCAATTGGAACACAAGAGGGGACAGTCTCTGTCATTTTGTGTGTGTTTGTGTGTGTTTGTGTGTGTGTGTGTGTGTGTGTGTGTGTGTGTGTGTGTGTGTGTGTGTGTGTGTGAAGGCACGTTTGCATATGTGCTTGTTACTCCTTTGTGTGCATGGCCAGTAGCGGTGACCCACTTCACTAGATCACCCTCTCTCATCCAAACCAATCTCCTTTTCCTTTCGCTCCCCATCCCCACATCCATCAACGCCTACGTCAACATCTGACAAAAAAGAAAAATCCCTGTGGTGGAGATAATGGTGCAATGGCCAGCCTCTAAAATAACAACATGGTCCACAACAACAACACTGCCCCATTTGGAGTGCAAGAGCCCCCGCACAATGGCCCAGTGTTCAGGACCCAGGGGCGCAGGCGGGGCTCCCCGCTGCCATCCAAGCTGTTAGACAAGCAGGAGAGAGAGGTCATAATCACACAGCAAGTAGCGCTTCACTTCCTGGTCCTCCTTTCATCAATTCACTGAGACACATACAGAGTGAGCCCCTCTTCAGATCCCCTCCTACGCTGACTGTCTCTGCTTCCTCCTCAACAACCTGCTTGTGGTGTCGTATCGCACATAAAATTCAAAATGTTACCTCAGTTGACTTGGATGTGCGGTATGCCTCAGAGAATTGTAACAGTTATGGAATGATGATATGTGGGAGGGGCAGGTCGGGATCTGCAGGTTGAATGGAAACCTGACTGGGTTACGCTCTTTTATCTTTGTCTTTCCCTTCAATTTTGGCGTCCTCCAAAGGCTGAGAGGGAGAGCTCGCTCTGAAATTATCATACCAAATGCGTATGTAATGTATACCTGCGGTGCCTCCCTGCTCCTGCAAGCCCTAGGCTAATATCTGTCTTCCAAACAGTCATCTAGAGTATGGCAGCTCTCTGCTCACCTATGTTTACCAGAGAAAAAACAGCTTTGAGGAAATGCGCAGTGAGACCATGACATGCAGGCGGATGAGGCGACTGCGTCCTGTGGAATTCGTGAAACGGTGTTTTGAGTCAGTGTAGCCTCGATTCACGATGACCTTCTCCCTGCTCTGCTGAGAGAATGATCCATTTTGTTTCGACAGACAAACGTTGTGGTTGAAAAATGGAGCCTAATCTTTCATGTTTCGTCATACTCGCATTTGTATTTGTGTGGGAGGCCTGAGGAGGAGGAGGATTCAAGGATGAGTGTTCTTCTCTCTAAAGGTGCAATTCAGAATCTGAGAGAACGTGTATGTGCAAAGTGTGTGCCTGCATGTGTCTTTGGTAGTAAATGTTCCTTTAACTTGGATAACTTAAAAGCTTGTGATTTCTCCAATTCAGCATCTGCTGTTCGTGCCTGCCTCTCCACGATTAAAACCGATGCCAGTCTCTTCATCAGATTTCGTCCCTAAGGCAGAAAGAAAAGATGTTACTCTGCGGAGCTCCATGGCGGCACACGCTGTCCACATTCCTTCCCTATGACTCTTCAGTAGTTCACCTGATTTGCATTTGACCCCCTTACTCTTAGCTAAGTCCTTCGCAAAAATCCCTTAGGTCAGGGGCTTGACCCCTCAGCCTTGTGGCACTGAAGTGACGAGGCGCCTTCTGAATATCTCTTCAATTGGCCTGCTGCACGACTAACCTGCTCCCAATGTGATGAAGTGGGGTTCAAAGGTCAGGGGTCACCAGAGGGAGAAGGGTATCTCAGGTCATCAGCAGTGGCCCAGGGGCCAGAGTGGCCAAGGGTTCGGCGCCACAGTGCTGGCTGATTGGGGTGCTATGGTCATTGGGTTAATAGGATAAGTGGCCTGCAGGTCAGTTTGGCCCAGTTTTAATGCTAATACAGGAGGCTGTCTTTGCACTGTTGCCAGGGTAGGGAATGGATCCAGGATTTTGGGACTCCACTTGGTTACAGTTTTAATCCAACCTTGTTTGACCAGATCAGTATTTCATCCTAGTGAATGGTTGACAGCCACAGTTGTCCTCTACTTTTTGCTTTCATTTTGTGTTTGTGTGTTTCATGTCTTTTATTGCAGTGTTCAGTTCAAATGATGGCCTGCTGTGATTGTTAGCGTAATCTGTTAACTTCCCTCATGATACAGATCCCTCTTGGGACTGCATACTAGCACATATGCAAGATTGAGGATCAGATAACAGCCTCTAGCTCTATTCTCTTAATGTGAAAATGTGCAATACAGATCTGGTTTTTAAAATTCTTATTCTTTGACAGCATGTCTTACATTTAGCTACTCTTCAGTCTTCTTCACCATCTTCCCCCAGCAAGACATCTCAAGTAAACTAACGCAAGTGCTTTGAGATGAATGCTTTGAGATAAGTGCTTCTGTTAGTTTGCAATTAAGGAGGCTACCACCTCTTTCTTTTTTGGGCCCAGTGAGTGAGTCAGTGATTGTGATGTCTGCTGTCCTTTTAGCTTTAATTGTCTCTCAAGACATCATCTAGGTGCTTGCTCTGGAGAGCTTTTGGCACAGGGAACTGGGCCAATTTAGTGGCCTTAAGTGTAACAGGAGGACAACTCAGGACAGTCTGATAGACACTAACCAGACAGTGTGTGTGTTTATGTGAAATGTCAGCATCCACTTTTTAATTTAATAAGAGAAGATGAAACCTTGTGCATGTGGACACAATGGAAATGGCAGCAGCATTAATCATTTGCAGGAGTAAGAGTGGAAATGCACTTAATGCACCGTTCCTTAAGTAGAAATACAGTGAAAATGTGCCCCATCAGCAGATCCATGAAAGCACATAAATCCCAGTTTTTGCTTATCTGCTGCTGTTCTTTGAGAGCTCTAGTAGAATGCCCTGTATGTTTAGATCCTGCATGATTTTGCCACACACAGCAAATACTTCAGAGAAGTCTAATACTCTTAAGCTCTTGTGTTTCATTATGGAAAATAGGTGGCAAGTGGATTATAAATTGTCGTGCTCCCTCAGACGAGGGGTCAGTCTGTAAGCCAGTGATGCCAGGACTCCAACTTGATGCTTCGTGTGGGGCAGCTTTTGATGTTTCCTTAAAACAGTGCACATGGTTCCTTTCTTTGTTGCATTAGGAACCCGAGACACAAAATGCTGTTTAAATGTGACTTGCATGACACGTCTTTTCAAAACTTTTGACCTGTTTCTGTTACATGGGTGGTAGTTGCAGTTTGAAATTCTCAAACTAAAACATTGCAGATTGTCATCTTTTAGATTTGTTTTAATATAAATACTCTCTCTTCTTTCCAGATGCATCCTTTGGGACTATGTAATAACAACGATGAGGAGGACCTATATGAGTATGGCTGGGTCGGAGTGGTAAAGCTGGAACAACCAGAGCTGGACCCCAGTTGTCTCACTGTGCTGGGAAAGGTAAAGAACTGTTTGTTTACTCCTTATTACCTGTGGAGTGCCAGTTGCCCACATGACTTGCACAGGTCATGTTATTTGACACTGATGTACAGGAATTAATACACAACACAGATAGAACAAGTGCAACAGCAACCTCTTTACAAGAGGTCAATGAAAAACATGCACCACACTCTAAACTGCACTTATCACTTTGCATTCACATGATTAAGTACTCTATGTGCATGCAGTGTGACATGCATTAAGGTGCCACTGTAGATTAGTTGAGTCATGCAATGAATTTCCATCTTAGCTTAGGACTTGAGTCATTTTGACACCTTAATGTGATTAATTTCCAGACTGTTAGATGTAGAGTATTGCTTCATTCATTGCATGTTTGAAGATTGTCCGGCCATATTCAGGATAAATATACTATACAGTTTCCAGACAGGCCAGAGTTTCAATTTTTCACAGCTGCTGTCTACAGCCAGTTTTCACATCCTGGGACATGAGGACACTGAAAGAATGATTAATGGATTTCTCTTTGCCTGTAAACACAATCAGTAGAGCTATCAGATGTATTGGATGTTTGGCCATGAGATTTTTGGCGAAGTGAGCGACGAGCAGAAATGTGCAGACAGCATGGTGTTTTGTGTATATAGATGGTCCCCTCTGCTACACTCACGCTAAGGACAATTCTTTCCCTTGTACTTAATTAAATCCTTTTAAGGATTTATCTTTGATCTTTTGTGGTCGCAGAGACAATTCACGGAAGGATGATTTTGTTTTATTTTGTTTCTTACTTCCCATTGCTGGGAGAATGAGGGTGAACTGAATCCCTCCCTTGTCTCTCGCCGCCCCCCTCGTCTCCATCCTCCCTCCCTCCTCCATTGCTCCCAGACCCCTCTGGAGTCTCCGAGTGGTATTTTATCATGCTTTAATTAAGTGTTCCTCTTAATGGAATGTACCAACATTCCCGGGAGGATGAGGCAGGGGGGTGGGTGGGGGCTGGCTATAGTCTCATTTATCCTGAGCATGCCCAGTGACAGAGAGCAGCCATTCATAATTTAAGGAGCCCTTGTGCCGTATAGACATGCTAATGGTGCACTTTCTTTCGTGATGGTCGCCGCTACCTAGCTGATGCATAATTATGCCGAGCCCTGAAAACTGACCTAATGCTCAGCACTCAAACTGCTCTTCGACTGGAGCTAAGAATATATCGTTGTCGCGGGTGGCTTCGCGCACCAGTAAACTTACTTCATTGAGGTGATGCATGCATGGTTGAGGGGTTAACAGTTCCAGATGGGAAACCAAGAAAATTGACAGTAATACAGACATGGTTTCAGTCTGTAAGAGAAGAAGTACATCAGATCTTTAATGGTTGGTAGCGAATGTTCAAAGAGGAAACTGATTTTACACGTTAAAGTTTGTTCACAGATCTACAGAGTATTACTGCATGTGTGAAAAAAGTTGTATAAAGCTTTTTGTTGCCCCAGAGGGAGTTGAGCCAAGTCTGATATATGGTCTCAAGTGTCACTTAAGTGACGGGCACACTGGGACTGAAGACAAATTGAAGAAAATGAAAAAAATCTGGAGGTTTACAGTTGGAAAGAAATGAGCTTACCAGACCTCTGTAGCTCCCTCCTCATCTCTGCATCAGACTGCATTAGCCACTATTATCATAACACAGTGTCTGACTATACTGTTCCCAGTTGTATTGTGGGTAATTTGGGCACTTGATTTTGACAAGGAAGAAGAATATATGAAATGACAATGATGATATCTCTCGTTCTGGAGCATCAGTTTTGATTCTGTCCATTGTGAATCTGACATTGTTTTAGGAGTGTAATGGTAAATCGGTGGTGCACGCTTGTTGGTAATCATACCAGTATGGTCCATCAACCTGATATCTTGTTTCCAGCAACAGACATTTATCATCAACATATGCCTTTGATAGGATGCTAAGTCAGGTTGTCAGTTTTGTTCAGTTGTTATGAGATCGCTGTTTCAGAGGACGGTCAAAGAGAGAGACAAGAAAGATCAGAGAGATGGGATGGATGGGCGGCATGATCAGGCAATAATCGAGCGGTTCACATCAATGTTGTGGCTACATGGCGTGTACCCTAGCCAACTGAGCCACGAGTATACCCGAGTACCAGAAACCCACACTTTCTGCTCATTGAAATTATCAAAGCACAGTGCTAATGAGCTCACCATTTTTATATATTCTGGGTTTGATGTTTTTCTAAGGCAAACTGTAGTGAGGATGGCAAGAACCTTCCCGGTGACCTTTTGGCCTCCAGCCAGCTCCCCTAACCTCTAGATCACTCTGTTTCCTCTGTTTTTATTCAGCCGCGACTATAATTAGAGAAGGGAAAGCCCATTGTTGCATCTTGACAGACTCTCGCCCGGGGCCCGAACACAGCTGGGGGCTTTGCGTTGGCACAGCCGCGTTTGCCAGGCCAGACAGTGCAATGTTTACCCCCTGCCAGTCTGCTTACTCTGCCCAGCCAGTCAGCCAGCCATCCAGGCCACCATGCCCAGCCCCAGTCCCAGTCTGGATACTATGCCCACTCTTACACACTCACCCCGCCTGGTCTGGCCTCATGCTTGGCAGCCCCCACCCCCCCCTCCTCCCGCCCTACCCGACTGGCCCTTGACTGAACCCAAGAGCCCGCTCCACTTTGCTGCCACTTTGCCACCAGCAGTGTTGGAGTCTTGTCTGGTTGATTTAGATTCCATTCAATTACCGAATCACAGCAAATGCACAGAATGGAATGGCAGGAGAAAAATGTTGTTTGCGCCCTTTCATGTCTAAATATAAAGTGTCTAGGAACACAAGGCCCCCAGCTGTGCTCAGGAGCTGGTCAACATGTAGCGACGGGTATTGCCTCCTCCATTTAGACTTGGCTGAATACAAGGAAGGGGCTTGCATTTAAGTTCCATTCCTAAGTGGCTGATGCATATGGTCATCCAGAGGAAGAGGAGGAGGATGAGCTCCTACTGTGACAAGAACTAGACCAACCACAGTAGGATGATTTCGAATATGTGTAGATTTGTTGTCCAAGTTCCTGCAGCTTGTTCAATAGCTTCAGAACTACTCATATATTGACCCGAATTTCCCCTCTGGGCGATCAATAAAGAATTATCTTAGCTGGAGCTTTCTTTTAATACAGGCTTAAACTTTTGCTGCTGTATGTTTCTTTTCTGATTTACAGCTTTCGGTCTTTTGATATTTTCCTTACTTGCAGGTTTTTGGTTTGTGCTTTGAAGAAATTCTCCACAGGACGTTCCTTACAATGGCGTTGTTGTCAATATTGCATCAATGTGATTTTAGCTTGTACGACATTAGTCAGCTTAGTTATCCACTTAGATTGCAGATTGCACTCACTGCTGCAGAGAGATGCTATGAAATCAGCAAACATTAGCAGTAGCGGAAGTGGAGGAAAAGAGGTCGGTCACGCCGGCCTCTGAAGTCCACGTGCGAACCTCACCAAAGTGCTGGTGTGTCATATATATGTACACAGTTTTTTCCTGCCCTTCCTGTCTGGTTCCTGTGAGAGCTGCAGGACTGTTAAACCCCTGACTTCTGTGTGCCACAGCAGTAGCCCCTCCCCCAGCAACAGGAAAACCATGTGCAAATTGGTTCCTACTGTAGCTAACTGTGTTAGGAGTGACACTCTTTGAAGTGCTTTAGTTGTCTGAGTTATGTTCTCCTATGAGGACGACACTGCAAGGTGCCCTGGTGCTAATAGAACACAGTTGCAAGTAGTTGCTTCCCTTTAGTTGCAGCTTATCAACTTGTCGCTTTCTTTGAGGTGTTGATAAATGTCGTAAATCTTGCTTACACCTCTGTACAAATGTATCCGTTCTCGAGTCGAGCTATTTATTGCAGTCAATAACATATTTTGGGTTGTCATTTCCTCTATGCTGCCTGGCTTTCTCAGAACTGGCCTCCCTCCCTTCTTCTCTACACTGTCTTTCACACACATGCATTGCGATTTTTGGCAGCTCCTCTGGAACATGAAATCATGCCACTGGCTTTCATTTGGTGGCGCAGGCTGGTCGGGGTCTTTGTCACCGTGCCAGTGAGATATCTCTTCTTTCAAGTACCGTGGTGTCAGCCCAATGGCCTCACGGGGCCTTAGCATGCCGGCTTTTCCCCTTTCATCCTCCTCGGGCTCTCATGACATCAGCCCCCCCACCGGGGTTACTGGGGGAGGAAAGGCAGAGAAGTGGAGTGGTGGCGGATAGAGAGAGGAGTGGGAGTTGGAGGACAGAGGGAAGGGAAAGAGGTTGGGGGTTTGGCTTCTCAAGGAGATGACGAGGGTGAATGTGTCTGGTTTGGTAAGTGGGTGGCTGGGATTTGTGTCTCGCTTGGTACAACTTTTCTTTTTTTTTCTTTTTTGGTAGGCACATAAGCAGAAAAATGCGACCCATCCTCCCACACAGCCCTGCAGCTTGTGTAAAGCAAGTCTCTTGGCTGGCATAGCATGTAAAACTCCCTGGTATGTGCTTGTTGTGTGTGGCCTGGCGCTGCCCTTGACCAGCTCGTCTCTGAACCGCGATCAGTTCCACCTTAAACACCAGCCAAAGACAACATTTCATCGCAGCGGAGCGCAACTGGCCCCAGACCAGCCGCTACAAAGCACTTAAAAATAACTAGAGCAACAAGAAAAGTATCAAGATCTTTATTGACATATCCTCCCAGAAATAAAGCTAGCTACTTTAAAGTTTTTGCCAGAGGCACACAACCATAAAAAGTGTATCCTGTGTGGGAAGCTCTGTCTTTGACACACATACAAACACACTCTTAAAACCTCAGTTGCCATGGAACAATGTGAGGGAGCAGAGGAGTGTGTCTCTGTGTCTTTTTCTACCGTGGCCCTTAAGTTGGCACTATGGGACGGCAGGCCAGAGCAAACAGCTGCTGCGCCTTAGTGCTAAGTGGCTTTTGGACTCTAACCGTGTCTGGCATCTCAGCCAGAGCTGCTGAGAGGGCGTAGTGTGTGTGTGCGCGCGTTTGTGTGTGTGAGGAATGACAGGGATACAGAAAGTACACGAGGGCTACGAGGATGGTGTGTGTGTGTGTGTATGTCTGTCTGAAGAAGGGAGAGACCTGCATTAAATGAAAGAAATGGCAACAGACAGATGAGTGTGAGATTGCGGGTGACTGGCTCCGAGCCTGCGGCCAGGTTAGCTGTCCTACACACTCAGGTGTGTGCTGGAGGTCGTGCCGAGGCCACGGCAGTGCCAGTAGGGTGTCAAGCCGCAGAGCTTGTTGTAAAGAAGCTTCAATGCTGGATTGAACTGGCTGCATCTTGGCCTTGTTCTCAGACCACTTCTAATGCAGCGTGTTGGCCTTCACAGACAGGAATACTGTCTGATCAGTGGGTGTATTTGTTGATGTGCGTATATGTGCCTGCATTAGATCATGCACTGTTTATCAGTCTTGATAAGAAGAACTAGAAGGCTGGCAGATCAGCTTGTGTTTTGATGCAGACGGCTGCATGACTCACCGTGTTTCTCTCTCATCACTCTCTTCTCACTCCTTTCCTTTTTCATGCTTTTTCTCTCCTCTCTCTACAAAGACCTTGGTGAAGCTGAGAGCCTTGATAATAGAAAGGAAGAAAATTGCTGTAGTTTTACACTCTGCCGAGTCCAGAATGTTTTGTTAAATTGTAGTGAAGCCTCAATAGTGATTGATTTACAATGGCGGCTTTTGTTCGATACAGATGAAGCTTGTTTTTTCCCCTCAGAGTTTTTAAAAGAAATCTTTTCATAGCAGAGCCATGAAGATGCAGGATAATAATAAGACAATTTTACCCTGTGCTTGTGCTAAAAATTATTGGTCTTGCTTCCTTTCAGTTGTGTGCGGCAAATTGAAAGTCAATTTTTGGTTTTTAATTCCAGGCAGCTGACACTGGCAGCTTTAGCATGAGGTATAATGGAGGTTAATGTTGGAGTAACTTCATAAACTTTTCGGCCTTGTCAGAGTTTTCACTGAACTTTGGGTTTTCTGTCATTGAAAGATACGTTTTTGTCAAATTCAAGGCTTCTAGAAAATAACGTTTTCCAGACATTTTTACCACATTCAAAAAGTTTTAGGCGCTCCCAGTTCTGAGAGATTTGACATTTAAATTGCAACCACACACTCAATAAAGTGCCGAATGTAAGGTGAATGAAAAAAACTTCAGTCCAGCTTGGGGTGAAATGCACAAGCTAACTCTTTAGCTTCCTCCCTCCACCTGCCCCTCGCTCCAAACCCCCTGAACAAACACTTTGAAACACCGCAGCGTGGAGGGAGGGATAGAAAGAGAAACTGAAAAAGAGAGGAGGAGCAGCAGGGAGAGGAGAAAAAAGGCAGAAAAAAGCTTGTGAAGCAGGGAGCACTCTGGGGCCTGCCTCTTGGGCTCTCCTTTCATGTTTGTGTACGCCTCAACTTGCTGATATTATCTTGGCCGCTCTTCCTGGCGGGGTGTCGGGAGAGGTTTCCACTGTTACCAGGCAGGGGCCTCTCTCTCTCTCTCTGGTTCTTTATGTCTCTCTGCCTCTCTCCACCCCCCTCTCTCAGGCTGTGCTGGAACCCTCACCCACCTTCCAACTTCAACCACCCGCCACCCCCGCCACCCCCTCCACGCCGAAATCTCTCTTAAATCACCGCTTCACCACGTTTCACGGCGCTCTGAGGCGCCCGGGATCCCACTGCGCTCGTTTCCATGGTCACTGGGAAGCTCCTTGTGTCATGTGGCTCAAAGTGAGCCGTCCCTGGGCCGAATTACCCAGCTTTCAATGGGAGGCCAAATGACCATTATTAGACTTCACAGCTCAGGCCCCTATTTAAAGAGAGAAGAAAGGAGCCCTGGGGACTTAAGATGAGAGAGAGATGGAGGGACAGAGACAGGGTGAAGGAAGAAAGTAGAGAAGGAGAGCGAAGAAGAGGCGAGTGGAAATGAGAGGAAAGAGAAGAAAGTGCACTCAGCACCACTGTGGACTTGCTCCTTTTTTTATTTTTCCCCACCCTTACATCGATTTTTGTTCTTAACCACAATTGGTATTTGAAAGTCAGACACCAGCCACAACTAAAGCTCCCCTGTCTGTCAAACGGCACCCAGAGAAGACGGGGCGGCGCTGGATCAAAAGATGTGCCGTGGAAAAAGTAAATCTTAGAAAAGATAGGACCAGACATCCACCCACGTCAACCAAAGCCCTGTCTTTTCTCTCTTCATCTCTGTCTAAGCCTGTCGCTTTGTAGGGGAATGTGCTTGTGTGTGTGAGAATCCGCGTGCCCTGCGCCCCGCTGTGTGTGTCAGGGCCTTGTTGTCTTTAAGGCTCGGGCCCACAGCCTGGCACGGAAGCTGGAAACTGAAGCCCCCCGGTCCCCGCACGGCTAATCTGATGCCTCGTCCCACTACAGATGATTCCTCTACTGGAGGGTTAGCAGGGGTGAAAATGTCATCCTGCTCTTGTGGTTTCAAATTTCTTTTATGTTCCGCCAGGGTGGCAAGGTTGGGCCCACTGCAAGGAGATGGAGCCGGACTGGTGTGTGTGTGTGTGTGTGTGTGTGTGTGTGTGTGTGTGTGTGTGTGNTGTGTGTGTGTGTGTGTGTGTGTGTGTGTGTGTGTGTGTGTGTGTGTGTGTGTGTGTATGAGGGCGACATTGGAGCTGCCGGTGCTCTGAGACAGTGAGGTAATGGAAGGAGAGAAAGAGAAACATGGAGAGGGGATGAAGAATGGCAATGCACCTGGCAGACGCTGGAAGAGACATTAGGATTTTAACTGAAGACCAAATGTAACAATAAAATTTAGATTTACAGACATCTGGGTTGTTGGTTGTCTGCAATTAAATATTACTTAAAAACTGTACTTAAGGATTTGTTACCTGGGGTATAGCCTGGCAGTAGGGGGCTAATTGGTGACTAATTTGATGACCAAATATACTGTAACAGGCAGATGACTTGTTGAGATAAGACAACAACAAGGTGTTATATTGGGGTCATGCTTGAATATTGCACCATCCTGCTGCCATGCTTTGTTCAAATCCTATTGACAGCCACAAATATCCTGCTTTGATCTTATCTTTATTGGGACACAACATAAGGAAAAGGTGCAATACTATGTTTGTTGAAGAGATGGACTCCCGTTTGACCTTTTTGTTTAGCAATGGTTGGCTGAATTTCAGACCAGTTTTTGCTCTTTTGTGCCCAGTTTTACCTGGAAAAAAAAAGATTATGCCTCACATACTATTTTATTCAATTATATTTTAGAGGTAGTGATAAAAGCTAGTCATGAGAAAGAAAGCAATGATTGGGGGAAAAAAGGTTTATTTTGTGAAGAAATATGATGTATGTTTTTTTGTCTTCCTGTCCTGTGCCCTGTCCTATATGATTTAAAAGGAAACAGCACTGATTTTTACCAATCACAGTCTGCTTACAGGTCTTGATGAATTTTACTGCATATGTGAAAAAAATTGTACAAAGCCTTTTGTGTCTCTAGGTCATGTTGTTTTGTGGGTAAAGTAGACGCCCACGGAGCAAGTTCCTGTGGCATGAAATAGATGTCATCTCTGTCCATTAGAGTGTGACACTGTTATAGGAGTGCAATGCTAAATATGCTTGTGATGCAGTGCATACATTTTCACAGACTGCTGCTTTGGCTTCATTCTGTCATCAAAACATTTTCTGTCTATATTTCAACTTTGACATTGATGGATATAAAAGGACAGTCTAAAGAAAGGTCCTGGTCTTTTCAAAGAAATTTATAAACCCTTCTCTCCCTCAGCACTTTCTTGTACATGTTTGTCTGATGAAATGAAATGAACAACCAAAGGTTAAGTCAGCCTCCTTTGCTAGCCCGCTGCTAGGAAGACTGCACAGTGGGAGATGAGTACTGGAGGAAAGGAGGCAACGTGGGGGCTATAGGGCCGAGTCCCGACCTGCTCTGCCTTGTTTGCCCAGGGAAAGAAGGCAGCAGCAACCCCCCTCCTCCAGCAGCCGGATCGAGTATTACAAGAGAGAGAAGCTACAACAGCAACTTCTCTTTCATGCAAGCAGGGACATGGTCTCCTAAAGCAGCTTCAAGGCAGAGAGAGATTAGAGAAAAACCGTATGACTGCAGACGAATTAAGGGAAGGAGAGAAGTGGCTGTTCGGTGAGACGCCTCAGCTCGACTGAATTCACTACATTTGGATTATAGTGCATGTTCACACTGTAGCTTCCTGGGTAAAGGGAAGCGTTGCTATGTTTCATTTTTGTCAGATTCAAAAATGTCTCATAATAATAATTAAACTTTCAAAGTTTCTGTAGATATATCGGGTCTGTAGATATGAGTTGATCCAGTCCACCAGTCAGCTGTCAATGGCAGGTGCACCTGTATGTTTGAGTCTGGTGGTTGGTCGTGAGCTCAGGAGGTGGAACTGGCTGTTTTGTGCTGAAAATAGATTGACTGAGCGAGCACTTACAGCTTTCTTCACGGGAGGCTATGTTTGTCTGTCGTCTGTCTCATTTGACGGATCTGATGCGCTCTTATTTTAATCAGTACAGCAGTCTACACAGATGGTCTGTCAGCTTTGTTTCATTCACCTGAAGCAAACCTTTACATTTCAGTCTGTTTCCTTCATTTTAATTCACATAACTGCAGTGATTGTCTGTTGGGCTTTAAACGCTGCCAAAGCACCTGTGACCTTTATCAATCCTGTGCCTGAACGCATCCTGTGTCCAGACTGAAGCTACTGCTGCTTTCACTATGCAACATGTGTAGACAATATTGTGTTAGCTGTCAGCAAGCCCAACCAAGTTAGAGAGAAAAGCATGTGTGCTACAGCAGCAGCAGCTCTTAATTCTGGGGCAGAACAAAGTTTGATTATGAGTGTACAAGTAGTGCAACGACAGTAAGTTTTCTTCAGAGCATCATTGATTTCATGGCTGTGCCTTAAATGACACTGTTACATACAGTCATTGGTTCTTCACAGAGACAAAGTATAGATACATTAAGATTGCATGACATTAAAGCTACCAAGGAAGAAATAGAAGCTGCCAATAAAATGGTAAAAATAAAGTGTGTATGGTTGAAAATATTCCTTTAATGCTCCCTGAGACTGCCCTATTGCTTAAACTCATCTGACCTGCTGTTTTCACATCGGAGACTGTTTGCAGAGTTGTCTATATCCTCGAAAGTTGAAGAATCACACTTCACATTTGATCTATTACGTGCCAGGAGACTTGCAGCCGGTGAGCATAAATCTAGCGTTTCGCTTGTCTTTACCTGCTCCAAACTTTATCGTCTTCCCTGCCCTCATCTGACAGCTCTCATCTCATGAAAAATATGGTAATTCAGAATTTTCAATACCAGGAAAAGTTTCCTCCACCTTTGAGTGTTCCTTTGAGAGCTGAGAGGCAAAAAAAAAATCCAATATCAAAATTTCAGATCGTTTTTCTTTCGCGAGATCTCTTACCTCATGTATCAAAAATCCAGCATGCATTAGTGTTTCTCAACTTAGTGTTGTTCTCTAAAACTTATTTAAACCTAATAACTACAGACAATCTAATTAATCTATATCATGTTTTGTGCTTTCAAAATACAAAAAAGCAACAGGTCATCAGTAATCGTTTCTAACCAAAACTTCCCGTCGCTTTCATCCAAAAGCTCCTGTTTAGATACTTGGATGAGAAGAAGCACTTAAAAAGTAGTATTCTTGTCCCTTGCCGGAAAGCTTGTTTATTTTCCTGTGAATCACAAAGGTCCAGAGCCCATAACCGGTAAGAAAACAACATGGGAGGGACAGAGGAAAAGTGGAGGAAATTTAATTAGCGGTTGTCCATTCCTCCGGGCCCCAGCGTTTGGTCTCGGCAGGGCAGAGCAGTGGGCAGCAGCAGGAGAGGAGACTAAAAGGCTTCTTGATAAGCGGTGGTCTGAGTCAGTGCATTTTCGTCTGTGTGTGTGTGTGTGTGTGTGTGTGTGTGTGTGTGTGTGTGTGTGTGTGTGCGTCTNTGTGTGTGTGTGTGTGTGTGTGTGTGTGTGTGTGTGTGTGTGTGTGTGTGTGCGCGTCTGACGGCACAAGACATCAAACTATGGAGAGAGACAGGAAATGCTGCCTGTGGTGCACAACAAGCAAGACAAACATGTATATTTAGAAAGATGTTTAAATGCTCTGCATTTCAGTCCAGCACATGAACCTCATGCATCATTTATTATTTATCATATCTTCACAGCACACAAAACTAATGTAACGTCCCGCTGTTTCATTTCATCACCGAAATACTTGTGATGGAAAAGGAAAAGAAGATTGAACGGACGGACACATTCAACTCGGAGCTTGTTGAAAGTTCTAAAATGGTCTGTTAGTTCATAAAAACCGCAGTGTTTCCTCTGAAATCCTTCTTCGTGGCCACATGATGACAAGCATTTAAATGTTTCGGAACAATTATCTCTTTGTTGTGTAACCCCGATGAAGGCCTTCCGCCAAAACATTTTGTTTTTTTTTTACCCAAAAAAGTCTATAGTTTCACAGTGTTCATCATCCTCCAAGAGTGGCTGATTTTTGCCTCGCATTCGTTGTAAACATAGTAAATAACGTGATGTGTTCATGTGGACTTAATATGGCTTGACACCTGGGTTGTATCAGGTGGAGTCTATTGAGTTGAAGAGAGGCGCTCCACCTGTGAGCCAGGTAACAATCAACAAGACTTTTACTTCCACAAAATAGCTCCTCCCACTCCACAACTATATACATGGACCATTTTGATTACATGCTGAGTATAATGCCATGAAGAGCTATTGTCAAAACATTGTAGCTATATATATGATATGAGTTTGATATACATATATATGTGTGTGTGTGTGTGTGTCTTATGATGAAGGAGGGCGAGTGCTCCCTGGTACACCTTTCTCTGTCTCTCGCTCTCTCTCTCTCGACTCTTTAATGGGGTAGGCTCTTTGCCAGGTTCCACTGACAGGCCCCCTCAGAGGTGCCCCCTCACACACACACACACACACACACACACACACACACACATTTTGATAGCACAATTCACTTGTATAATTCTGGTTATGCAATGGTGGCTGAATGGCCACCCCACATTGTGCGCTGAGGCAGAGACAGAAATGGAGGGGCGATGTTACTGGTTGGCAAAGATTAGGTGAAGATGAGGAAAAGGGAAGAGTTGAATGAGTTTTTAGAGATTTTTAGCTTTAAAGAGACACTCACGTGGAGAACTTGGCTGAGTAATGGTAGAAGTATCATCTCAAATCCTCAGGCTCCTTGTCTGATGTGTTATGTCTGTCCCCCAGAGAGCTCTGGTTTTTCCTTCAAAGCTGATATTACCACCTTAAAAGGGGCTTTTCACACCAATCCTGAAGATGGCCTCTTGGTGAAAAACATCCTCCTCTAAAGGAAATAAATTCAGGGGACCTAGTTATAGGGTTTGTCGTCTCTCTCTGCGTTTGTGCCACAACACTGTCTTACCTGTGGGGATTTTCAACCAGTGGAAAGAAGAGACTTCACCCATGGGAACTGATTTCCCTCAGGGATGACAACACAGGGGGACAGATCATTACTACATACTGTGTGTTTGTGTGTGTGTGCGTGCGTGTGCATGTGTGCGCACATGCTGGCTGGTCATGTACATGATGTACAGCACAGAGGCAACCTCGGGGATCAGTGTACCTGGGGCGGTCCTTGTCTTTGTCTGATAGTGAGGTCATTACATCCGCTCCAAATCTCTCTCTCTTTCTGTCCCTCTGTCTTCACGGACTGGTGTGCAGTTTACCCACAAACCCCTATGTTTCTGCGTATAGAGACCACTGTGCCAAACCCTGCCCTATAGGCCTGTCTGTGAACACACCACCAATACCAAAACTAACTTGCTGCCTTTCAGTATCTGAAAAATATAAACTTGTCTTTCTACAAAAGACCCCAACTTTGATACCAGTCCTATCTATAGTAACTAATAAAAGGCCATAAATGCTTATGCTCATGTGCTACAGGTCTAAACTATAGGCCTGTGGCTCACACTTTATGCACCATTTTCATTCACACCATGATGAATGGACAGTTGTCAAAGATGTCCTGTTCTTTACTTCAGGGACAAGGACTTTAATATTTATTTAGGATTGCTGTATTTTGCAATTTGGGGATATAGAGAAAGAATAAATTCACATGGATGCCACAGGAGCAGCAGCTAGTATAATAATATCTCAATTAACTCATTGCTTTTGGTTTATAGCCCACAAATCTGCTTACTGTAACTGCCTCGATCTGCAGTTCCCAGCACAGGACAATAAACAATCAAATTAAGACAATGAACGCTTCCTGCCATCACCAAGCGGCAGACATGATGGAGAAAGATAAATATATAATATAATGAAATATTTACAATAGCATTTAAAGACTCTGATATTTTTCTCAGGAGTGGAGACCAAGACAGATCTATAACAACAGTGAATATTGAACTTACTCAGGTCAGGTGGCAGAAACAACTATAAATGAAGAGGCAGCTGTCTGCTAACACAATTATAGTCCTCTGATTTGTGGTGTACCTCTTGGCATGCTGTTCTGCCCACTAGAGGTCAAAAATCAATTAATGCAGCCTTAAGGACAAATTGTATCTTTAGAACTGAGCTCAGATCAGCACCCTTGCTGGAAGACACTCCCGGTCCGCGTTCGCTTTCCGACTCAACCTCTCATCTGCAATTTGATATTGATGGCAGTCACTGAGCTCACTGAGAGCTTCAAGTGATTCTTTCCCCTGTGTGTTTACGTTGGGTAAACTGTCCGTTTACATGAAGGCGTCCGAATGGAGAGGAGCTGGAGGAGGCTCACCGGCCCATGTCCTCCGCCCGCATGACACACAAGTGGATTTTTATGTGCTTCGTAAACATTTTTTTATGCAGTTGGAGAAATGGTGGCCCGGACATCCCGGGACTCCTGTAAAACACTCCAGCCGGGGGCTTAGCAGCATTCAAGTGAATATTAAACAGGAATATGGGAGAGTTCAAAAGTTTGGGAAGGTGGAGGGAGAAAACGAACAATGACTTGTTTCAAACTCCAAAGCAAACTCAGCCACAAGAGAATGTTTGTGCTTATTTTTTACCTGTTTTTAATCTGCAGCTTCCTGGCCGTGAGTCATAACCTTAAACATGAGTGGAAGGGGATTCATTAAAACAAGTTATTGGCAGGATTAACCTCAACAGGGTTATTTGAGTTCACATTGTGCCCTTGTGAATGGGTTCAAAAAAATTTTTATGTGTGTGTGTGTGTGTGGGAACAGGAAAGTCCTAATTCACAGTCATCGAATGTCACGCTGCCGGTTCGATTGCGTCACATCTCTGTAAATAGAATAAAAAGATCTGACAAATTATGGTCTGTCAGTGAGGCGTTAACATCACACAGCAGGTGATCGGGAAGATGGTGAGAAACGTGTTGCACGAACGGGCAAAATGACCGAATCCTGCGGTAATGAAAATGTCAGGATAATGACATCATGTGCAAAAGTACAACATGTACAGGAGAATAAACGAGGAAGAGCCGCTTCAGACATAGTTCTCATTTCTTTCTGCGGGCTGCACGAGTGTCCAATCAGATGACGCAGAGCCACGTCGAAAAACTTAAGATTTTATTTTAGTTGAATGTAAATAATGTCTTGGCTCACGTGCCTGCTCAGAGCGGGAGCGAGGAAGGAGAAGGGGAAGAAAAAAAAAAGAGGGCCGACCACATATAAGAAAATCCATGGGAGAAAAGTATGCCTTTATCTTTTAATAAACCGTAAAGCCAGGAGGCAACATGAAATTACAGCATAATAGCAGTGGAGAGTCTTCTGAAGACTTAATTGCCTTAATTATAGCAGTGCGGAGAGAGAGAGAGAGAGAGAGAGAGAGAGAGAGAGGGAGAGAAAGAGAGGGAAAGGAAAGCATGAAGAGGAGGAGGAGGAGGAAAGAGCAGCAAAGAAGAAGAAAGTCGGAAAGAAACAGGGAGTTATGTGATAGAGGAACTCGTGCGTGAGCCAGATGTTGCAGGTCCAATCCAGGTGTGTGTCTGTTTGCATGCGAGCACGTACCCAACCTTCTGTTCCACGTGCACATTTACACATGTGCACGCACACATTTGCAAATGCATTCTTCTGAATCCGTGTGTGTCAGTATGAGGATCCTCGGCCCATGTGAATGATGAAGTGGGCGCTACACCGAGAAAAGTCTCTTTCCAGACAAGTGAAAATTTCTCTCCCTCAGATCTTACAAGCTGGCAGGCTTACTTAGGGATGCTAAACATAGCTTTCATTTTCCTCTGTGTCTAGACTGGGTTCTCAGTACTTTCTGCTGTGGTTTTTTGTTCACTCAGGGAAGATTGTACCCTAATTCTCATGCCCCAGAGCCAGCGGGAAGTTTGTTTAGCCAGCAGTATTGTGAAGTACCTGTGAAACCCCTCCCTGACGTGCACTTCAGGTTGAAAGTTTAGTTGATTTTTGAGCATGGAAAGGACACAGTGACAATTGTTGTGGCAGCAATTTTACAAATTTTAAAACATGGGTGACAAATCAAGCGCAACAGATACATCTTTTTTTTGTAATTGTTTTAGCAATGAAAAAATATATTCAATGAACTCTCTCCTCAATGAACAGGTTCTTTGTCTTGTCTCCATTAATAGAAGAAAGATCTTTTTGTTAAAAATGTCAATACAAAAATGGCAAATATACTCCAAGTCCAAGTACAGCTGAATGTACTTCACATAGCAAGAGTGAAAGTACTTGCAGTAAAACATCTGCAGTGAGTCATATGTTATAATAAATGATTTAATTACGTTGTTACTGATGCATCAAACTGGACCTCCAACAGGTCACAAGCCAAAATGGTTGGGAATCACTTATAGCTTATGTATATATTTTTTCTTAATCTGCAAAGTCACCAGTAACTACAGCCATCACATTTGTACCTTTGCTACTTTCCACCACTGTTCATTTTGTCTTAATGATTGTGCTTTTATTTACAGTTACAGGTCTGTTGCATAAAGCTCAAATTACACGAACTCCTACTTGCCAAACAGTGTCTCTGAGTTGGCACCTTATCACTGCCTTGAAAAACTGGATTCTTACAACGATCACATCTGTACGTCTTGATCTCATTTTTAATCATGAATGAGAAGATCAAAATGTCACCTCACGTCGACTTCACTCTGACGAGCTTAATGAACAGACGCTCTTGAAATTCTTGTTCAATGTCATTGAAATCGGCATGAATGAAAGCTTACGTTTTCCGGCCTGCGGTTCATTGCTTTGAAAAAGTTTTGCCGCAGAACTCTTAATGCCGTCTCAAATTGGTTGCACAATATCTCCTTCCACAGGAGCTCTGCCACTTGAAGTTCTATAGCCGGTTAAGAGTCGGTGAAGTAAACAGCATTTTGGTGAAGTAAACAGCATTTCCTCACTGAAGGGTTTAGTTTTAAGCAACGTGACAAAAGTCCTGAGAGGAAGAGAAAACTTATATTACAACAGTCACAAAGCAAGAAGAATTTCTCCTTCCTTTGGTGTCCGAGGTTGTAGTTTTTTTACAGGGTTGGGAAGGAGATGTGTCATGTTTTTTAAGAGAGCCAGTTTGCCTGTGGGTGCATTTTTGTTGTCGTCAGGCAAGTCCCTGCACTGCAGCGCAGGCCTGCCCGAGTGGAGATTCTTTAGGAGGGAGATCTCTTTCTTCTCAAAGTGTCTTACCAAGAGCTATTAATTATTAACCGGGAGAGCTAACATCAAAGGAGCAGACTTGTGCTGAATTAAATGGGGGCTGGAGCCTGGCAGTGCAGAGCTGAGAGAAAACTGGGTGAGAGGGAAAAGCTGAGCGAGGTTTCGCTCCGCTCGCTTTTGAACTTTCCCAGCACAAAAAAAAAAGTGAAAAGAAGAAAGAAAAAGAGCGATGTTAGTTTATGTAAAGGAGGCAGGACGAAAGAGAAAGTTGGAAGAGCTTGTGTTTGTAGCGCGTCGCCGTTTTAATGTTTCAGTGTTTGACAAGGCTTTCATACGCTGCTGGGAAAGATCGAATCAGTTTGCAGGGTTAATTAGTCTTTAATGAGTGATGAAAGCCAGATTCATAAACATCTGTGGATTGAATCAAGGGGAAGTCGAGCTGAGACGCAGCTCAAGCACTTTGGAGTCGGGATGCGCGTTTTCCTGAAGCTCCAAGTTGAACTGACAAAGCGTGGTACATATGCCACCCCTTATATTAAAGGCCTTTTGTTAGTTTACTTCTATTTCCTGCTGTGACTTGTCCATGCAGAAGTAGTCCCACTACTAACAGTGAAGAAGACCCAGCCTGGCCTACACATGTATGTTACTCTAAAGTATATCATATACTTAGTATCATTATTGACTCAGTTATTGACTCTGGAGAATGCAAACACCTCTGGTTATCTTCTTCTTCTGGAGGAAAGAAAGAAGCTTTGAACAATAGAAGACTGCCATGTATATTGAGCTGAGACGTAGGTGAGGTACTTTAGCTCCACATGCTGCTACATTTAATCATTAACCTCTTTCTAAGGACTCATAGTGCACACAGGGAGCAGGGGAAATAATGGACAATGAAATCTAAGATAGTAGATTTAATGAATAACAATTACAAAACTGGATCGTATTACACTGCAGGCCACTTGGCTTTGATCAGCTGTACGAGAGGTTAGGAAATCAGCACTTTGATATCAGGTTTAAAACAGTTGGAAGTACAGGAATTATAATTGATTAACAAGTTTACGACAGACACAAACGGGCGTCATAAAGAAACACTGATGCTTTCACACAGGAGAAGAGCAGCATGAGCACGAACAACGTGTCAGTCAGAAGTTCTGGCCTCCAGTTGCCAGACCGAATTGAACACCTATGGGAAAATGTTTGAGCAAACACATTTTGGACTGACATGTTAGACAGCACCCTCCACCACCATCATCAAAACACCATGTGAGGGACTGACATTTGGAAGAATGCTGCATTTCCCTCAGGTAGTGCTGCTCAGACTTGGAGAATCTATGCCAAGAGTTTTTTCTGTATATTCTGTAGAAAATCATTCATCAGCTATTTCTGTTTTCAGAGACGGTGCATATTAATCACTGTAAACATGTCAGAATGGGCCGAGAGGCTGGTTTTCCCCCTCTAGTCCCCGACCAGGTGTGAAGCCTGGTCCCTTCCTCTTTGGCCCAAAGATGCATCGACTTGCTCAACATCCCATTGTCGAGTGCTGGTATCTCAGAAATCGACATAATGTGTTGTGAAAAGAGCAATTGCGCCTCCCCCGCACATACCACTTCTCCCTGTCTCTTCCCTGTCTATCTGCCCCCCTGCAAGCGTCCGCCGACTGGAGCGGTGACACTCTCCAGCCAGAGTCGCAGCACTGTACATTGTCACTTTGATCTTCACCCCCCCCCCCCCCTTTCACTTCCCTCCAGTTATGAAGAGCGTTGGCAAGAGCCCAAGGGCACTTGATAATACCAGGATATGATCCCAGCTGCGCTATTTTAGATCATGTAGTGCAGACATCAAAACGTTGTCTAAATAGGGCACCATGAATCAAGCTGGGTGAGAACGGGTTGTAGGGAAAAGCAGGAGTTAAGATAAAGGAACTTTTTTTTTTTTTTTTTTTGCCCGACGAAGGGGAAGCCAATTTGGATTCTGCGAGGAGATACTTGGGGTTCTGCAGATCCAAGCATTTCCTTTATCTTTTGCCTTTAGCAGAAGTCTTCAAAAGACCTCTGTGCTCTGACTTTCCCTGCTCTCACATGAAAGGAGCTCACATTTTTAGCAGTTGGAAACCCATGATAACTTAATACAACTTTTTTTTTTTCTCTCCTGAGCGTGCACAGCAGAATTCGATTCAAATTCAGCTCCATGTCACGCAGGGTTGCATCACACGGAGCTGTGCATGCATTAGTTCTTGACACAGGGATGAAACCGTTTTCGTCTCTGTCATCCTGTTAGCGTAATGTGGTGCAGATTCACTCGGGGTGACATCATGACGACTTCGGAGAAATGGAGACATGGACCACATGTGCATCCTAGCAAATATCGGCAATGGCATGTTTACTTCTGTTGGTTTTCTGTCTCATTTCTCTCTCGCTGGCTCGTTCCAGATGATCTGCATGGGCAGAGAACTCCCTCTAGTGTTCTCAATCTGAATGTGAAATCTCATATAGTTGAGAGTGTGGTCGACAATGTGAGCATTTCTTTCCCTCTGCATATCTAATGATTGTTGTGTTGTGTGTTTGCAGGCGAAGAGAGCAGTGCAGCGAGGAGCCACGGCCGTCATCTTTGATGTGTCAGAGAATCCGGACGCCATCGACCAGGTTTGTGCACACCTAAAAATTACCCAGGCATCCGCAAAGTCACGTTTCAACCACACTGAAACGGTCTGTCTGTGAAAGACACTCTGCTTTTTCATCAGCGCGCCCTGCCCTTCTGACTGACTCTGTGTGTGCTGTTTGTACAAACAATGATCTTTCTATCTTTAGTCCTGTTCAAAAGCATGCGGATCAGCCTTGCTCATTCAACCATTCGGGGCCTTTGAGCTCTCTAACTTGTGTTTGGAGGAGCGCACAGAAAATGGATATGCAGGTTCAGCTTTCACTAGACCATGACCGAACTCTGTTGATCTCATAATTGAACAGGTAGCGCACATTACCTCATCCCCTGAGACTATGGATCTGTCTTTGAGTGCACATTTGGGGGGGAGCACACACACGGGGATCGAGTAAGAACAAAGTATATTTCTTGTCTCACACACCCAGACACTCGCATTCCTCTTTCTTGCTCCTGTGTCTTTGCTGTTAAGAGGTATAATACACGAGTTGCTCCTCTGAGCGCCTTTGTCGCAAGAATTCTCCTGTGGTATTCATCCTCGCCACGCCAGGCCTGGACTTGCAGGTTTTTCTTTTTTCTTCTCCTTCCCTCCCTCCCTCCTCACCTCCTCTCCTCTGCTGCTCGGTCGTAAAGCGCGTAGCTGAGAGATAAAAGGGATTGCGCCGAGACCACATGAAAGGCATCGCTGGGCGGCTGTGTTAAATTCCCCCGAGAGGCTTTTCCAGTCAGAGCGGCCCGATCAGCAGAGACAGGACCCACAAGGCCGAGGGGCAGGGAGGAGGAGCTTGGGAGGAATTAAGGTCCCAAGGCTGAAATTAGGAGAAAAGCTTTATGAAGTTAATGTACTTGACCTTATTTTTTTATCTCACTTAATACTGTGTGCGAGGCCAAGTGCTGCTTGTGGCTGAAACGCTCTTTGTTTTGTTTGGGGAGAAGTCAAGTTTGTGATTTCAACTTTCTTGAAACTGTAATACACTCAAGTGCATTGTAGCACTTATAGGTGTACTTTTGGTGTATTGTTTGTCAAAGGACAAGCTGGAGTCTTGGAGGAGTCATTCCTCAAAGCGGGAGCGGCGCACCAGAATCGAACGAGACATCAAAAGTCTCAAAGTCTATACTTTCAAACCAGAACACAGAGCATTTCACTGGGGAACATGACGACAGCAGAAGAAATAGAAATGCGAATATCCTCGGTATTTCCCTTGGGCTTTTCAAATTACAGATTCCAACCAGCAGACGAGTGGGGAGAACAGAGAGGGAGAGGAGGAGTAAAAGAGCATGTCAACTGACTCCAAAGCCAGAACGTACCATTCATTGACTGTTTCCTCCTGATCCCTCTGGCAAACTACGACCACAGTTTCCATGTCTCGAGCCTATAGGTCATTTTCCCTCTTTGGTAGAGGTTCATATATACCTTTAACACATGCATTTGGGCAAAGTTCACAAACTTATAATCAAAAAAGTTTGGACACTGAGTGAAAGGTAAATAAAAACAGTTTAAGTGTTTCTGAGCCCATGGATTAATCTCCTTTCCACAATCATGTGTTTGACAAGGTGTTGAACCTCTCTCCATCCTTGCTTGTGAACAGAGTCTTTCCAGGATGAACCTTTCATACCCAATCATGATACAATCACCTGTTACCAATGAACCTGTGGAATGATCCAAACAGGTGTTTTTGGATCAGTCCTCAACTTTCACAGTCTTTAGTTGCTCTTGTCCCAACTTGCTTGAAACATGTTGCTGCCATCAAATTTGGAATTAGCAGAATCCATTTTTTTCCTCGTCACATTTGAGCACTTACAGGGTAAAATTATCCAGTGTCTCACAAGAAGCAAAGATTAATTAGTTTTTTTCTGTTTTTTTTCTTTCAAATAGATAAATTAATTAAGAAATATTTTGAAAAATAAAACAAGAATAATGAATATATTCAATAACAGAAAAACAAATATATTAAATAATAAATTGTGTTTACAAGTAATTTTTGTTTTAGTGATAATCAGATCAAAACCTGCATCAAATTGTATGTGTTTACATGAGAATTTTAAAGGGACCGTTTAAAGGCTGTTATTGGCCAGATCAATATGTTTATTTCTGATGCATTTTTCTCCCTCTCTCCTCTTCAGCTCAACCAGGTTGGCGAGGATCCTCTGAAGCGGCCGGTGGTTTACGTGAAGGGCAACGACGCCGTGAAGTTGATGAACATCGTCAACAAGCAGAAAGTGGCTCGCGCTCGGATACAGCACAGACCACCGAGGGTAAGGGCTCCTGCCAAAAACCCCAAAACTGCTCAGAGTACATGATGCGCATGTGTGATGGAGACTAATCTAAGGCACATGTGAGGAGCATGAGGAAAGAGGTGAACATGTTTGTCAGGCAGAGCAGCGCAGAGATTTTTAGATGTGAAGACAAAAGAAAATTCCAGCTGTGAGATTGGACCCTTTTCCTTTCTTCTGTGCTCCTCGCTGCCCCCGAGGCTGAGGGCTTTTTTTGCAGCACTGTGGGAGATTAATATGAGCCGTTCAAAGAGCCTGTTTGTTTGCTTGGAATATTTGATAAGAGTCCAGTACACTTTGAGGTCAAATGACTTGACATAATGAAAGCCAGAGAGAAGAGACTGTCCGATAAGAGCTATTTTTGTGATAAAGAATAAAACAGTCTGTTCATTCTCGAGTTTGTGAGCAGCTGGTTGTGGATTACATTTACTGGAAGTCATCAGCCTGTAAAGTCAGTCGATTCATCATCAGTTCATCTGCAGATCATTTTTCTGGCCAGATTGTGAAATGTCAGAATCAAAAAGTTGTATTTAATTTACTGGGTTTTGTCGGACTAACAGTCCAGAGCCCAAAAATATTCAGTTTACAATGATTATAGAACAAAACAATATAGTAAATCTTCACATCAGAATCAGTTTTATTGCCAAGTATGTTTTCACACTTGAGGAATTTGACTTGGTGCTTTTTAACATAAGTAGAAAAATATTAAGAAAGAAAAAAAGCAAGTATGTGAGAAACTTGAACCACATTTTGCATGTGGCTAAAATGATTACTTTATTAACAAAATAGGTGCCCGTTACTTTTCTGTCAACTAATCTGTTAATCGAGTAAATTGTTTCCGAGCTAATTTTAAGAGATGTGGAAAATTGACGACGAGAAAATGATTCTAAGACGGAAATAAATTTGAGTGAATAATCAACCATGTATTTACTTAAAAAAGCACCATCAAATTATGTGTGAAGGTCTTTTTATTTGCATAATGAGGAGTCGATTGAGTCACATGACTGATTGCTCTGACAAAGCTATAATAAAATATCTTTAACTGTCTGTTAATGGAAATGAAACACTGCAACTGTTTTCAGGCCAAATAACCCTTTTTGTGACTCCTTTCACCAGATGCATGCGAAGATTATGTGACAAATTTGTGTTTGATTTGCCTCCTTCTCCACAGCAGCCCACGGAATATTTCGACATGGGCATCTTCCTGGCTTTCTTTGTGGTCGTGTCGCTGGTCTGTCTCATTCTGCTCATCAAGATTAAACTCAAGCAAAGGAGAAGCCAGGTTAGTGTTTAAATTACTAACACATTCATCACCACTAGAACTTGAGGAACTTTATTTATCATCCCATACCATAGTTACATAGGCCTGTTCTGAGAAACACACCCAAATGCACAACGCCTTGCCCTGTTTTTCCAGTTGACGCAACTTCACTTGGAGTCACAGGCATCGAGTCAGGCAACAGTAGCGCCGCTGTTGATTGATTGCTCTCGCGTGTTGACAAAAAAGTGGAGGCTTACGCCGGGTGCCTGAATCAGGATAAGCATTTAATTAACACTGATGAGAGGGTGGCTGCCAGAGCCCAACGCACGGAAATGTCACAACAGAGCAAAAAACCTGTGGCGGCATCCGTTGAGACAGGTGTAATCCTGCCAGCACACGTGTCTATGAGTGTGTGTGTGTGTGTGGGTGGATAATGGGTGTGTGTGTCACAGCAGTAGATGACTTGGTCGTCACTTCCTTTGGTGGTTAATTAACGGCTCACACCGGGGGCAACATTGTCACATGTAACGAATTTTTCCTTCCCGAAATGTGAAAAATTAATGAGCTTCTTGTGGAGTAAATATTGTTTATACAGCCTTAACATTTTCTATACAATTTAACTTTAAAGAGTCGAAAACATTTCAGGATACTTCTTCTTTGCCCTCAAAAGACTGCAGTTAATTATATACTGAAAATAGGGAATTTTAATTCCTAATATTTCATGTCATGACTTTCAAGGCGCAGTTCGTTGCTCTCTTGCAGACCAGGAAGTCGACATGTCCTTAAAAAGTCTGCAATTATCTAGATGTGAGGCAACATAAAGGGGCACACACCCTCCAGAGACCCTAGTTTAGTAAAGCCTGAGCATAAATAACAACAACAACTAGTAATTCAGGCTCTAAATCACTATGTCTGCCACACATGTGAAACATAAAAAAAAAAGTCGTTTTCTATTTGCCGACTTCAGCCTCCACATTTTAATAAGTAACATTTTTAAGGCAACACGAAGCAAATTAAAAGAGACCAGAGAGTCAGAGCCAGAGAGAGTTGTTAATGCATCAGTCAAACGTTGCAAAATGATGAGCTGTATCAAGGGGCAAAGTCTCAAATCATGACATCAACCCCCTCACATCAACATCAGCAAACACTGACGTATAGACATTAAACAGGATGTTTACTTAAAAACATAATCACTGAGTCGACTCAAGTCTGCTGACAGTCTTGTCATTTTAAGCTCTTATTTTCTTCATTCTGCAGAACATTAAAAGTGTCTTTCAAAAGTTAACTGTGGCTCGTCAACGTGCAGATGTTCCCGCTGACCCTGTCCCACCTTCCCCCCCTACCACAGAGCTCCATGAACAGAATGGCCATCCAAGCCTTGGAAAAGATGGAGACGAGAAAGTTCAAGGCCAAAGGAAAGGGCCAGCGTGAGAGCAGCTGTGGAGCCTCTGATTCACTGAGCAGCAGCTCCACCTCTGACTGCGCCATCTGTCTGGAGAAGTACATCGATGGGGAGGTGAGACAAGACACTTTGTCTTTATCAGTTAGGGACCTTTATATATAAACCGTATGATTCAAATAATGCTAGTGACTGCTATAAACTGTGCCCTGCTTTTAAAGACAAGAGACTTAAAAAATAACAAACATAGCATTTGCATCCAAAATGATTTGTGGTTTAATAATTTATAGTTAAAAAAAAAAAATATGAGGGGCATAATTAACAGCTTGTTTGCATGTTTTTCCAATTTTTCTCTCACCAAAAACTTTTTCTGCTTTCAACTTATTTATTGTAGCAGATAATTAAAATTGAGCTTTTCTTTTAAAATCTGTCTGTTTTTTAATGATTTATTTTAAAAACAAAACAAGTGAAACTCATGATAAAAATACATTCATCTGGTGAATGCCTTATAGCACCATGCGTGCAAAAGTGGACCATGTGGGAGCCAAACCTCTTAACTGTGGCAGTGTTTGTGTGGTCATCTACCCACTGAGCTTGTTTTCTTTTCATTACATATTCTGTAGACATGAAACATAATGCAGTGATGTGGACAATAGAATGGAAGTTCCCCTGATGTGCTCGGGGACCGCAGTCCCGAGATCTTCAGTGACGTTCTTTCCGCCGCCTTTCAGATG
This sequence comes from Centropyge bicolor, assembly GCA_037975185.1. Lineage (NCBI taxonomy): Eukaryota > Metazoa > Chordata > Actinopteri > Pomacanthidae > Centropyge > Centropyge bicolor. Next base: position 6,227,746 of record JBBMOC010000020.1, on the reverse strand, counting down.
TTTAGTTCAGTCTTTCAGAGCACCTGGAGAGATAACGGTACCCAGGGTGCATTGGGTTGTGATTATGCTTCCTGTTTTCCCAGTGTGGCCTTCTTTAATCCTTAAAGCAGTCACTGTCGAAATATGCATCCTAATCTTGGACTTTGAGGGTTTACTGTAACAGCATTGCTCATCCTTGACACGGACGCCTGGAGGGACAAACCCCAGTGCCCACGGGGACATAGCTGGTGCATGTGTGTGTGTGTGTTTTTTGTGGTTATGTGTCTCTTCGCTAAGGAGGAGAAGAAAACACAACAAAGCATGGCGCCAGTATTGCACAGAGGAAGTGGCGATATAAAAGGCTGAATGGCATCAAAGCGGTTTTTTGCAGTGAACCAAGCAACAAAAGCTTGGGTGGAAAAGAGCCCAAAGATGAGTCACATTAAGCCATAGAGTAAAGTATTTATGGCTGTGAAAGAGCTCTCACTGGAAAAGAATATTATAATTCACATTTGCGGCGCTCCTGTTTTGTGTCTTGGAATTCCTCCAAGTCAATTCTCCATCTGAATACAAAGCGCTGCATTCTTTTCATATCAATCCTCAAGTGTAAGCCTCTTGTTTGTTTTGTTCCAGAAAGTGGTGACATTGAGCATCAAAGTTGTATTTGTACTGCGGTGTGGCATCTCGTTAAGAGTTTTGTTTGTGGCATGATGTGAAGTTGGCTCCTTTAAAAACTTGATTAGACTCACAACCATCACCACAGCTGACACTTCTGTATGGTTTTGCTGCCCCCCTCTGGACATTCAGATGCTCTCAACCACACATTTAGTCACTGACAAATTAAAACACTTGTTGTAGTTCTTTCTTTCGTAATTTAAGATGGAAGTCATTAACTGAGTGAAATGTATTTTCTTGCCTTTAAAAATAAGTGTCCTTATACAAATGTAACATAGATTACATGCAGCCACCTCTGTAAGTGTGATTTATAATAGTTAGACAAAAATACTGAAGAATTGAACAGACTCGACTTAATACCTTTATCTTGACCCTATGTAAGCCATTTAAGGTGCTACCATGTTGGATCAGTAATCCTTAAATTCACAACTAATATGAGCAAGTTTCTGTTTAGCATTTCTCTTCAAGTAATTTATTAGCTATTGTTCACTTGGACATATCATTCACACCTCAGTATGTGTGGAATTTAATTTAAGGAAAACCTTCATGTTAGATCTCTGTTTTTGTTGTGTTGTGCTTACTGTATTTGCTCCTATTTGTACTTTGCAGATGACAGCACAAGTAAAATCTGACTTTTAAATCTTGTATTTACCCCACAGGAGCTGCGAGTTATCCCCTGTGCTCACAGATTTCATAAGAAATGCGTGGACCCCTGGCTGCTCCAGCATCACACCTGCCCCCACTGTAGACACAACATCATCGGTGAGTTGATGCATGACCTCTGACTATTTTGCGTTGATGTTTAGATAAAATACTCTATACTGTCAGCAACAGAAACGATTATTTCACTGAAGGTTCCCTGGGTTATGAAACACTCAAGTTACTTCATTTACGTTTACATTTTCATTTACTTACATTTGTGAAATCCTAATTGTTTCATAATTTCTTTTCACAGAGCAAAAGAAGGGAAATCCAGGACCAGCATGCATGGACCCTGGCAACCCAGTCCACGGCCGGCAGCGGGTGGTGCTGCCAGTCCATTATCCTGGCAGGGTGCACCGGGCTGGCCAGGTGACAGCTTACCCCACCAGAACCAGTATGGACCCCCACGGCAACCCCATCACCGTGCTCACTGTGGACCAGCACCCAGACCCTCAAGGTCTGTACCCACCCCAATCAACGTCTGCCTTTCTCCGGAGCTACCACCCCACCCTCCATCTGGACCACTCGCTCAACCCCCACCACTGTGGATTAGAGCACCGTGGACCTCCCGCCTACCCAGCACAGCCGCATCATGCTGCTTTTAAACGACCCAAGTTCCACGGTCGCAACTTTTCCCGAGCAGCATGCTTCTCACAGTACGAGACCATGTACCAGCACTACTATTTTCAGGGGTTGACTTTCCCTCAACAGCCAGAGGGCGGCCAAGGGCCTGCTACAGCAGGGCAGCTTGGTGGAGCAGGAGGGGCCCACAAGGGCCACCACAGCAGGGCCTTTCAGCAGGGGCTGCTATACCCCACAGTGGTACACATGGCACCGGCCTCTTCTTCGAGGATAGGTGATACTGGCAGCACTTCTGGCCTGAGCTGTTACCATCGCTCAGTGTGCAGTGGTTACCTGGCTGACTGCCCTGGTAGTGACAGCAGCAGCAGCAGCTCAGGTCAGTGCCACTGTTCCTCCAGCGACTCCATGTTGGACTGTACTGAGGTCAGCAACCAGGGAGTGTATGGTAGCTGCTCTACGTTCCGCAGCTCACTGAGCAGTGACTACGATCCTTACGTCTACCGGAGTAAGAGTCCGTGTAGGGGCTCCACGGGAGAAGCGGGGGCTGCGGCTTGCACCACAGTTCCCGCAGAGGACTCGTCATCCCCTGCTCCCTTGGGACATGACTGCCTCCAGCTCCCTCCCGGAGCGTCGGGATATAACTCGGGGGACCACCTCTCCAACTGCAGTTTGGAGCCCAACTACAGCAGTCGCTCATCACTGGAACCCAGGGAGAACAGCAACACTAGCACTACCTCAGCCGGGGCTCCAGAGGCCACTGGAGCAGACAGGGGGAAAGGGGCACAGGAGGAGTCAGGGGAGCTTGGGGCTGCAGCCTGTAGCTGCTGCTTCGAGGTGCTTCCTCCCAATGTGGAGTGCAAAGGGCAGGACTCGGACCAAGCTGGGCCTCTGGCCGCAGGACGCTTTCACAGGGGGGTAGACTTTCAGAGCTCAGCCTCCAAGAACTACTTTGCTCCTGAGCACATGTGCCCTTCCTCAGAGCAGGTGAGCTACGAAGGGCTGCCTTGCTGCTTCTACAAAGAGATGAAGGTCCACAGGGCCACAGCAGGGCGTTACACCGAGGACTATGCTGTTAATGTGCAGTATGCGCATGCAGACACAGAGGCCTGCTCTGGACAGGGCTGCTGCGAACTCAACCAGAGAATACCCATAATTCCTGAGGACACAGATTGTGAATTGGGCACAGGGGCAGAGACCCAGAGCAGTTTGTTGCCCATTAGTGTCACGGTGGAGGCAGAGGTGCGGACAGGGGAGCGGCACGAGCCCAGGGAGGGGTACTTCACCTCAGGACAGTTTAGAGGTCAGCCATACCCTCAGGAGGAGGAGACCAGGGCTTTATTCCACCCTCAGCTTTCTGCAAGCCCCACTGCATTTGGAAGCAGTACTTCAACAAATGAGGGAGGTCTGGGTTTATGAGTTTGAGCCCAGATAGAAGGGACTCAGTCAAAACTATGTATTTGGTACCATATCAGTCAGTCAGTCAATCATTGAAACCCTCAGCTGCCTTGTTCTAACCTTGCTCTCTGAGCGTTGAATGTTATCATCTAAGATTGTGTGGATTTCTACTGAAAAGGCCTGTCATCTCTAGATATACAGTGTATCAAGTTCATTCCTGTGGCCACAAACGTCTCGGCACCAAACTATTGCTACCATAGCACTGAGACAACTGATAGCACAAATATGGATGGAGGTTGTTAACTGAAACTAGAAGTGGGTTGGTACTGGCATTTATTGGCAGACCATCTGCTGCCATCAAGGGTTAGGCCCCTTCAGCACGATGTAATCAGGGCCAATTTCTTGTGAGATTTTTCTTCAGATTTTGTCAAGAACAAGTTATAAATGTTTTGTGCAACATCTGGGAATCTGAGATTTTTCTCTACAAAAACAAGTACACTCTTAATTCGCAAACATCTACATGTAAATGTGCGCACACAAACACTGACTGCCTATAAAGCTTCAACCACCAACTTAAATAGGTTGTACGGACATAGCTATACCAAAACAGAAAGACATGATTGTTTGGGGTTTTTTGTTGTTGTTTTTTTTTTTTTTAAACTTTTTTCAAGAGCAGGGAAATGGGTCTTTTTAACTGTCTATGACCCACACGTTTCTCTGAGGAGAAGAAGCTATATATTACAGAAAAATGCATAGAAATGTGAATGCAAGGCTGACACTGGTCTCAATTTAATACAGATTTTTTTTTTATGCATTGCATTTCTGTCCAGTGGTGGCCTACCTGTATGAGATGTGCCAGAGCAACATGAAAGCCTTACGCTGGTAAGCTATTTGTAGCAGTATCTGAAGGCGCTGCACCGCTTTCAGTTAAACTCCAGACTGAAGCGACAGTGTCTCGGGGGTCAGTAGAGTTCTTCAGAAGTAGAGTGTAGTACTCTACGTCTTGTTTGGAAGCCCTTAAAAGTGTATTTTTGCTCTCACTTACCCAATTTCCTCAATGAGGCATGCTCTAATAAATATCTATTAAGGTTCTAGCGTGTATCAAAAGGCCAAAGGAAAGTAGCTGGAAAAGACTCATATTTCATAAGGGTTCCTTATTGTACTGTGACTTTTTTCTTTTTTTTTTAAACGATGCAGTTATACATACCACAGCGTATCCGTTTGAATCATATCGTGCCATGCATAATACATACTTGTGATATCAATGCTTGTCATTCATGCCTTTCTGTTTGTCCTGCAGACTGTTTTTATACTGTTTCTATGAAATATACACATTCTCTACACAGAGGAAAACTTTCTGAAATAACCCTATTTATAAGTTAACCCAGTGCTGTAATCAAGTGAGAATCTAATCTTGCCTTTTGCATAGAGATATGTACCTACTGCAAATATAACATTTTGGGGTACTTGAGTCACTATTTAATTTTTTTTTGTTATTGTTTCTAGCACTTAAGAAGATTAAAAATATGTACAAAAATTAATATTTTTTAATTTTTTAAGAATATAATTATTTTCTGTCATTACCATTACAAATGTTTTAAAAAAGGCTAGAAATCAATCTTGTGTATATTTCTGTACCTGTATAGCAAACACATTTCATAAATGGAAATATGTTCTCTGAATATTTATTTACTAATATATTTATCTTTAAGCCATGTCTTATGTTCGGAGTGTATGAACGTTTGAGTTATTTGGTTGCTTTTTATTTTGAGAAAAATCACTAACATGAGACTTTGTATATACATGGTAATTGCACACAAGACGATTAAATCTTCTCTGACCAAAAAACTGATTTTAAAACTTTAGTACCATACAGTTTTGTAATTAAAGTGTACAAAGATCTGTAAAATATACAGTTTTATTCAAGTAACTCATGGTGTGGTGTCCTCTTTTCCATTATTTGCCTTCCATGTTCACACTTTTACCTTATTGCTTTCTAAATGTTAGTAGTTGTAATTTTATTATCATTAGTAGTAATAATTAGTTTGCCTTCTGTAGCTTTGAGAATAATCCATTCAGATACTAAGATCATCTTTTGCAAGTTTTATTATTAAATTCCAAAGTGTTACAAATGTACAATATTCAAAACTGGCTGTACTCACCTGCTTAAACTCTCTTGTCTCAACATTGATACCACAGAGTGACATTTTGGTTTTTAGTACAGTTTTCTGAGCAGTTTGATCAATACAGTCAATAAATATTTCCACTGATCTGACTTCTGTCACTGTGCAGTGACATCTGCAGAGAGGAGCTTTCAGGCTTCATGCTCTCTAAACAGTTTGTCATACACGCAGAAAAGCCTGAAATGCAAAGCCAGTCTGTTTTTTAAACTATGCATTCAGAGTGCATTTCAGAGCTTGAAACCAGAATGAAGAGCCACAACTCCGCCAGTGAAGTTGTAGTACTGCACACAGTAGAAACCTGCGTCCTCAATCATTCCTTTAAACTCCTCCTGCAGAAGGAAAAGTGTAAAGGAAATGGACTCACCAACAGTGACACTACTGCACATAGACTGATATTTGGCATCAAATTGTTAAAATTAGTGAAAATCTAACTAGTTTAAATAAATGTCAATTTAGTTTATTAACTCATTGGTTAAGTAGTTAAAGATAATCAGCAAAATTAATGATTGACTTATCACGTAAAAAAAAAAATCTGGTTCCAGATGTCACCTTGGACATTGAATCAATCATTAAACAGCTGATAAAAAAATGAATTTGTGAATAACTGCAGTCATAGTAGCAAAATTCATAATATCTGTACAAGTAAAAAAAAACTGCCTCTACTGAAAACATCTTAATACAGGAAAAATATTAAGCAAAAAACCATCTAACTTTAGGGGAGTGGAAAATTGTATAATAAAATCTGTACACTCAAACAGGAATAAAAAATAATTTAAAATAGGCCTAATTTGGAGTGAATCAGGTCCAAATTGAGAGCAGCAATAACAAAAAAATAATAGAAATGGGGAGACAGAAATAAAGAATCATATTTTCTCACCTGGTCTGGGAACTTGCGGATACTTTCTACCAGGTACTGATACGATTTCCAGTCCCCAGCAATCACTTCTCCCAAAACTGGGATCATCTGGAAACTGTATGTGTCATAGAGCCTGAAAAACAGCACAGGATACAAGTTAACACAGGAGCCAAAAACTGCTTTCTCAGAGCTGGACACTGTGGCTTTTAAGATCTTTCATACATGGACTTACAAAGTCTAAGTTTGCAATGTTTTCTTACAGAGGAAAGGTTTGTTTACATGGAGTAAATCAGCAGTTAAAAAAAGCTTACTGATCATCAAGCCAAACCCTTAAATTACATATGTAGGAACTTGCTTAAAGAGTTAGAAATTACTGACTGGCTCTTTAAAACCATTGCATGCAAGATGTTTATATCTGTAAATCCTTCTGCTTTTGGGGCATATGGGGAATTATTAGATAATCACTATGCACTGGCAGCCTCACCAAGCCCCTCCAGCAGAGGTAGTAAACCTTGAGTCACAGAGCAACAGTGTGCAGGTTTCAGTTCAATTCTTTGTCTCAACAGGTGATTTCACCAGTGAATTATTCTACTTCAGTTGAAGAAGTGCTAATCAGAGGGTGGAGTCCTTGTCTAGAGTAAAACCCTTCATAGACTGTTGGCCCTCAAGGTGGCCACCCATCCTCTATGGTCCCCTGCAGCCAGGTCACATTTAACATGCTGAATTTGAGGTACACAACCAGAAGAGAGCAGTGTTTGTCCAGACCACACAGTAAAAAAAGTTGTTAAGTTTCTCAAATGTGCAGATTATAGAAGGACACAAAAGTCATTCAGAAACATTAAGATAAATTATAGTAAAGCAGAGGACAAGTAATTATGGTAAGTGCCTCAATGTAGCAGGATTTTCTTTCAGCAGAATTAACTGCTTTTCTGTAAGTATCCACAAAAAATGCAACATGAACCACATCTAACAAGGAATACAAAATCAGCGCTCCCAGAATTTGATGAGAGTGAATAATAAATAAGAATAAATTAATTTAGCCCACAGATTGTGGGCTTGTTTCTGCAGAAGCTCGGATGAACTATGCAGTTTGTCCATAAGCAGACATCAATCTCCAGGAGCAATAACAAGCTGCAGTAAAACATCTGCAGGGACCTTCTGAGACTTGCAGGCTCATTCATATTCACACCAATTAGTGAACACTCCTCCTCACCTTGCCAACAAAGGATTTGTCACTTTGCTGAACTCTAAACACATGAACCTGCCACCAGGCTTCAGGACCCGCAGAGCCTCCTGCAGTGCCTGAAGAAAGAGAATTGATCAGTGAAACCACAGAAAATTCTGACAATCAGTTAACTCACTTATCAGGTAACAAAACTTTTTTTTTCCATAAATTTATGACACGTTTATGCTGGAAAATGAATCAACAGTTTAATCAGTAATGAAAAAATAAATGTTAGTTGCTGCTCTGAATAAATCAAACAAACTAACAATAATGTTAGTTGCTGCTCTGAATAAATTAAACAAATAGGAAAAGTAACCTTGATAACACGAAATGGAACTCAAAACAACTTTTTAAAAAGAAATTAAAGCACGTAAACAACACATTCCATACAGATTAATTCATGCACATACTATCCAGATAAGCACATTTTATCAAACAGAAAAAATAAATAAATAAATAAAAATAGACAGTACTGGTGTCTATAAAGCCGCTCAATGTCCCAATGAACGACACAATGACTGTTAACTCTGTTCCATTAACAGGCTGAGATCACAGAGCTGTGGCACCAACAGTACCAGACAGTTAGTGGAACATCTGTGCATCAGCTGCAGTAATGGTGACATCAGTTACCTGATCTATATGGGTGACATTTCGAATGCCAAAGGCGATGGTATAAATGTCAAACTGGTCATCATCAAAGGGCAGCTCCTCTGCGTCCCCCACAACCCACGAAAGACCTGATAAACAAAGACACACAGACGTATTTTGATGCACTTGTAGCTGTAATTCCAGTTCGGTTTCATAATCCAGCAACAATTATTGTCATGCATGGCTGCCCAGAAATCTCACACACTTATAATTAAAAAGTTGTTCCATTTCTGCTCTTACCAGTTTGTGTACTCAAGAGAGTGATTTGGAACTGAATGTCTATTCATGCATAAAATTATCCAAGACTGTTGACATCCAGTCAAGTCACAGATACAGAGTTTCGGCATATTTCACAGCACACTAGTTTTCATATTACCAGCTTCATTCTGCCTTTGATCGTATTTGATAGGAATGCTTACGTGAGACAAACAGAAACCTGATATCTAGGAGGAAGAAGTTATCCAAGTTTCACCTTATTGACACACTCACAAGTCTGTTATCTCCACAAGTAAATATGAACCAACTTGTTGCCTGGATGACCGTACTAAATGTTATGGGTTCAGTTTCTCCAACTTATTGCCAACCAGAGCAGCAACATCTTCTCCATTCTGACTTTTATCAGGTTGTCACTCTTATCAAAATTTCTAATGTTTACAATCATAGAGCTTGGTTTTCTGACTGACTGACCACATCACCAAATGCTCCTTTACAGACTGATGACAATTATCTTTATCAATACCGGTGTCAATATGCCAATGAGTTATTATTACCGATACCAAAACATGTTCATATTATATTCATATCTATATCTACTTTAAGGAGTAAATACAAGTTGTCTATAAAACAGCCAAACCTCTGGAATCACCATGTGCTATTTTATCTACTCTTCCCAAATAATACATAATATTAAATTAGAACAATTATGATTTAAGTCAGAATGTATCTTGTAGACCAAGCTACCAATATCTCTGTGTTATTATAGACCCATTTCAGTCTGTTCCACACAGAGTTCAGGTTTGACACACAGCCCTACAGACAGTGATCAGAAACCTGGATAAGATGTTTACATGTTACAGTATCCTAGTTTCTTTCAGTACAGCTCAGCCAAAACATCTGGCCCTCTCAAAGCAAGGATAGAGCTTTATCCAGGCTCCTGTAATCATAGGATCACAGCAATGTGAACGGGGATATCCCAAAAACCTGATCTGTGTACATATAAACATGCTCAATAAATCCTCCCAGATGAGTGAAAAAGCAGGGATCTGATGTCTTGCTCTGAAACACTTGAAGCAGTTTTACAGTCTAGAACCTACCAGCACTGACGCCCATGCTGTCGGCTTTCTGCTTGCCAACTTTCAGCATCTCCTTGTTGATGTCACAGACCACAGCCCTGGATTCCTGGGGCCTGCCCTCATCCTCTGTAGAGTAATTGTGGGAAATGTCCTCCCACGACGGCGTCTGCATGGACCGCGCTGCCCGCCGCCTCTGACGCTCCTGCTGAGAGCGAACATACTCCAGGAAACGGAAGGCGATGTCACCTGCAGGGGGGGGATCATCACAAACACAAGTGTGACACCAGTTGGGGTTTCAGTTGTTTTGAAGAGGTGCAAACAAACTGCTTTACCTGTTCCTCCCGCCACATCCAGTAGTCTCACCCCGGGCTGTGGGTGCATGACATGTAGCAGCATGTCCTTCCACACTCGATGAATCCCCAGACTCATGGCATCGTTCATAACGTCGTACTTCTGAGCCACATTCTCAAACACCTTGTACACTGAAAAAGTAAAGAGAGGGCATGTGTGTCATTGGAAGCTGTTGACAATGTATTTCATGTTTATGATCAGCTATATGTAATTAATTTGAACGTATTTAGATATTCTATTGTACTTGTGTCTATTGTGTTTTACTGCATCAATATACTTTAGATGTTCTTTTTTTTTTTTCTCTTGTTCCATTGTTGTCAGTTTTATTCTGTTACATTTTAACTGTATTTTTTACATTTGAATTGTCAAAAGTTGAACTTGATGTCATCAAAGATAGTGTTGTGATGCGTTCAGCTAGTTCAGCTCTGTACTCTGCAGTTGTGGTCAAATGTGATACAAAAATAAATAACTAAGTAAATAAATCAACAAACTGGTGAATGCTCTTCATGTTTATGAATTTAATTTGGCTTCCTGTGAAGCAATTCCAAACTCTTAGTAATCTAATAATGGGATGTCTGAAATTGCCACGCATAAAAATGGTCACAAAATAATTTGTACATGGTTCATTATGTGTCTGTATGAGTCTTAAATTTGTGTGTAGAAAATTATTTGATATTCCTACCATTAAATTATGACACTCACCACTTTAATGAAGGAATGTCTCTGCATGTTCAAGACTATAACTAAATGCTATTATTTAATATTCTACAAACATCAGTCTGATAATGCACAGAATATCCATATTGTACAACTGATAAATCCTGTTTCCTGTTCCTACAAGCTTCATCGAAAAAATGACAAATTAGATTTCCTTGTCGACTTATGAAACAAAAACTGCTAAGATTTAAAACAGTGTGCTAATTACTATCTACCACTTTTAAATTCGGGATACATATATTACACAAATCACCACTTAAAGAGGAAGGAATAACCTTTAAAGCTTGCAGAGGTTTAATCGAACGAACATGACACTTCATGTGAGCCGAATTGTCCAGCACAATCTAACCATCTCAAACATATCGCACATCCCGTCCCTCGAGGTTAGTTCGTTCAAAGAGAGAAAACTAACTTTAAAACAGCTCTATTTCTGAATGGAGTCTGTCATCCTGTTCTGTAACTCACCTCTCTTCGCCTTCTCGGTCTCCGGCACCGTTTCGAAACCGAAATGTGTACTTCTCTCTTCGGCTGCATCGCTGAAACACCGACAGGACGACGGTACTGAACAGCAGCCCGACCGAGCTGAAACTCCCGCTGCGGACACGTTAATATTTCTATGAGACAAACGGATCGCCCTCCGGACCAGCAGCCTCACGGACGCCGCCATGTTGGATGATTACACAACTGTGCGTCAGTCTGTCGTCATCCACAGGCGACAGCAATAGACTTCATTATAGTATCAGATATAATTTTATATTAAAGACAATGAGCATGACAGAATTTTACACAATAGGTAGATTAAAAAAAAAACTGAAAATGTTTTGAATGTTTCAAACTAAAATTGCATCTTTTCGTTTTTTTCGTTATTATTTTATTATATTTGTATATTGACAATATTTGTCTGAAATGTAGTGGAGTGGAAGTAAAAAGTTTCACAAAATGATGATAATCAACTTTTTTTGGTTAGTTGATTAATCTGTTGTATAAAATGTCGAAAGATTACCATATTTTAGCGTGCATTTGAGGATGGATGGTTACAGTGTGAGCTGTTTGACTACACAGCTAATGTTACCAGTTTGATCGCAACCTTTGTTTCACGCCACACCCATAGATTGTATAAAACAGGTCCCCAATTTCCTGTCTGTTTCTTCAGTGTCCTTATCCAATAAAGCCAAATTATAATATTAAAAGAAAAAATCCTATCGTTTTTCTCAGAACCCGAAGATATTATTACAGTCACTTGCAGAGATTTTCTTTTAAAAAATACTTTTATTTGGGGAGCAATTTGGATTCACTTACTTCTCAGTCAAGGGCACTTTGACTTGTGAAGAGGAGGAGCAGGGGATCGAATAACCAGCTGTGCAATTAGTGGCCAACCAGCTCCACCATCTCAGATACAGCCTTTCCAATTTAAAATATTGTAAAATGAAAAAAAAAAAATTCTAATCCCCAACCAGTGAATTTTGAACATGAACATTTTTTGCAGAGTAAACGACTTAAATGATAATGCAAATATCTAAATGGTTCTCAATTATTTTCAGCACTAATCAACTGACGGCAGAGGTGAAAAAGTTGTGTATATAAACAGCTTTCAGCAGCATTACGCTACAATAATAGAAAGAAAATCTTGAGCATTAAACAGGCCAATGCATGTAGTCAAAACCACTGAAGGGCATGAAAGTGCGTTAATTGCACCAGGGTCAGAGGCAATATTACAGAGCAAGACGGATCACAACAGACAAGTTCGTGCACAGCCAGTAAACCTCTTTCACACACTTCTTTTTCAAATCTATCAAGGGAGACCAGCTCTTTTTTTTCCAACAGTACCTCTCTGCTAATCTACCTGACTTCAGTACCCTGAGTGCAGAAAGTGGCAGGTATTGTCTCCCATTCTTCTCACTTTCTCGTTCTGACAGTAACCAAACACTGCAGTGTATTGTCCCATTGTTGCCTCAATTACTGGTCGACTCGGGTTCAGTGGGCTCAGCTTACATTGCTCTCTTTTCCCTGACTATGGGAAGGTTGACCGGAGGGGGGTCTGCAGGCCAGGCTTTTTCACCAGGACCCAGAGGAGTGGTGATAAGGCTCAGAGTCTAGTTAAGGATTAATGTTTCAGCTGCACAATTGCTATTGTGGAAAAAAAAAAAACCAAAACGTTTTGAGGTCAATGGGAGGGAGTGTAGAAGGAAACGAAGATTTGATATCTTACTGCAGGTGTATGGATGGCAGAACCTATAATGGAGGTCAAACAAAACCTCAGCTAAGAAATCTCTGAATTTGTTATCAGATGTATTTTGAATGCGATCGTTCATCTAACGTTTTTAGTAACATCTCTGGTTGTTTGTGGCCAATAAACATGATTTTATTACCAAAGCAAACTTGCACCAAGCAGGGAATGGGTTCAAACATTATATCACCAGTAGAGGGAGAAAGAGGATCAGCTACAATTTGCTGCCTCTATTTTCCTGTACTGGAATGTGTGTGTTTCTAAAAAAAGATGAAACAATCTAATGTAAGACACTCACACACTTGATGTCTTGTAAGGCAGAAAATATATTTCGAAAATCATATTTAATATCATGTAGCAGGCTGTGCATCTACTGCTTTCCTGCACCTACCATATGATACACGTTGTGTTCCTGCAGTGTTGCCTGTGTCGTGCTACCTGGAGTGAACCTTTATCTTTAAGTCCAGTTTTCTTGTCCAGTTTTTTTTTTTTTTAATTCTAATTTAGTTTGCAAAATGATAAGAATGAAAAGATATCTAAAGACACGTTTAGGGAGAGAATCTTATTTTTGTTTTTGAGTTATTGGCTGGTTAGTATGACACTGGAAGACTTACTTTTTTTTGGAGTTCACTGAATAATTAATATCTTGGCTTTGAATCTTGGTCAATTAATCGAATATATTTGTGTGTGTATGTGGTGGAGTCGGTAGTCGGTGATCCTAGTGTCAGAGATAAGCCGGTAACACGGCTGGTTTGTTCATAACTGCAGTCAAATTGTTGACATTGACGGTGGTATTTTTAGTTGCTGGCGTAAAATATTGTTTATTGATAAATTCAGACTTGTGGCGTGCGCTCTCCTCAGGACTGAAGGGATGTTGATGTTGGCACATTATTGCTTGGATAATTGCCTTCATGGCCTCTTGTTTTCTCGCTGTAAACTAGTACTTATGGCCAGTAGTTAACACCAGGCTGTGTGTGGTGATCCTGGTGTGGACGTTTTATGAATATTCTGCTGCTCTATTCTGCTGTAGCAACACCTGTGACTGCAGAGACTAAAGTCCCAATGATTTAATTTTATACTGAAAACACAAATTAAAGATAACACTGGATAAGCCATGATGTATATCACGAATAATGAAAGTTGAAAGTGTGAATGTGTGATTACTTGCTAGAATGTGATTTGTGAATGTGACAGTATATTCAGCTCATTTGAAGTTACCACATGTGTTTTATATTATATTATAGAGGGTCTGAAAATATCATCTGTAAACAATTGTTGTAGGATTTTTACATTATTAAAAAAAATGCTGTAGAATGTGGATTAGCCATGAGCATCACAAGTTCAGAGGTTAATTGATTTGGGATTCTGGAAGCCCTTTTTTATTTCCTTTAAGTCCTTTAATTGTCCTCATTATTGCAGTTGTACTTTCATAGGAGATGATTTAGTAACACTTGCAAACTTGGAGTTGCCGTTGTCTTGCCAACAAATAGCGAACACATGCGGGTGCTAAATTTCTCAGAAACAAAATCAAGCCTTTCAACAGTTTCAGAGTGAGCCCGAGATGAAAGAAACACAGGCGCACCTTTCATGAATTAAGAAATCATCATTGCATACGTCTCAAGTGTTCCAGCTTATTACACGTCCTTCCATGTTTGTGTTTTTTCATGGTGTTCCAGTTGTAAATCTGAGCTCCTGCTGTTTCCCTCTAAAATGTGCAGGTTGCATGCTTGACCTCATCCCGGAGGGGAACCAATAGGTTACACATGGCACTCCAAATCCTCCCTCCGTGTGTGTGCATCTCCAAACAGTCTGGGAGTCATTTCACATATCTGATAAGTATTTAGCTCCGCAGAACAGGAGAAAGAGGAGAAGGGGGTGCAGATGTCCCACCATGCAAACACTGCAGCCTGGGTCTGTTTTTTTCAAATGGAATGGTTTCAAATGGAAAAGTGAATGGGATTAGCTTGATCCGGGTTTTGTGGCACATATGCTTCTCAGCCACTTGGGTACGTAATATTGTGTGCGATTATGGAATAAATGGTGTTTTATTAAGAGAACAAACCAAAACAAAACAAAAAAAACAAATAAAGAACAAGCACACACAAGTTTAAGAAACATGCATACAGTGTTTATTTTGCAACCAGGACACATTAAATAAAACTACAAAGGTACTTCACTTATACAAAAGATAGATTATATCCCATTCACATACAAAATAACAATAATTTACTGTATAAATTAAACATTTCACTATTTTGCTATTTACAATTTGATGAAAACAATGTTTTGGCCCCTCCAGATCATTTCCCACAGGGCTTCTGGTGTTGTTTTCACGTCATCGAGCACTACGGGACATTCACATCAACGACAGTTCGGGAAGAGACTGTTTCCGCCGCTCAGAAGATAGCGTGGAATTTTCCAATTGAGTGGAGGACGGGACAGAAAATGGGAGTTTGCATAATTCACCAGGCTATCCAAACAAATATGCCCTTGTTAGATTTTAACTGTCAGATTTCGTTAGCTTGTGTTTGATTTGAACGCACATTAATTTCCCATCGCTCTCACATCTAGGCCCTCTTTTCTCCTTCTCTCCACGCATGGTCTGCTCTGAACATCACAGACCCAGGGGCATGTGCTCTTGTCTTGCAATAATTAAGATGAGTTACAGTTGAGCAGACAGGCAAGAATATAGCACAGAGTCACATTTTTTAACAAACGTCTCACTGGGAAAAGAAAGGTTCTTCATCTTTTTATGGGCCTCAGATTCTGTCTTGAAAAACCATAAAACTTTTGACTTGAATGTCACCATGAGGCTGCGTCATGCTTTATGTTTCAGCTCAAGTGCTCAGGTTGCTGCACAAAGTACTTTTTAGGTTTCTTTTCTTGTCGCTGAAACTGAATGCAAAAGTGAATAAGTACTGTTTCGTCTTGTAAGTGGAAGCAAATCTAAGTGCATGGACAGTTCGGAGCTCTATCCATAAACGATTAGAAGATTTTCGGGGGTTGACTATCTGCAACGACTCCTGCTAACATCTAGCCCCACAACAGGAAAGGCCAATTACTATGCCAATGGCGAACTAGTAGATCTTGACCTTTCACAAGTAGTTTAAATGTCACAGCAATGCACAGAAAACCATCACAGCTGCAAACCTGCTGTCAGCTTGTGCATAGTACAAGTGAGTGCTTTTGGTTCTGTTTCTATCTGGGTATATTGTTTGCGCTCAACCTTTTGGCCTGAAATTGAGGTGACAAGTAAAAGCTTCCAGGTCTGCAGTGTCTTGTGGAATTTAGGCAATTTACTGCTGTCTGAAGAGAGAAAAAATGCATTCCACCTTTGAGCTAAATTGAACAGTACGAACAAAAAGCACTTTGACGGGTCTCTCAAATGCTTGGCCGGGTCACCAAATGAAAGAGCGGGCATAAATATCATCATTCCCACACTGAATTACATAATATACAACAATATTCACCCCACCCCCCCGTAATCAAAAGACAACTTAATGTGAACAATATGTTCAGTAAATGTCCAAGACTACATATAAGAGCGCACACAGAAATGAAAAACAAACATTTCCTTTAAAGCCTTGTCCGTTACTACATGAAGAGTCCTATTCCCAAAGACTATGTGTTCATTTTGGAAACAAAAAATGTCCATCATGTAAGAAAAATGTAAAAGATCCAGTCTGGAGAGGTGTTCAGTTGAGTGTACTATGTTTAAAAAAAAAACTAATATTCAATGCTTTCGATCACTGTACAAGATGTGGCATCGTTTTTCACTTTACGTTAAAGTGGTGGAAATACTATTTTGGACTGAAACTCTTCACGACCACGCTGATTTTAAAGAAGTGAACACTCTTGTGAGGGACCCCAGTCCACTCCGTGAAAGAAACAGATGTGAGGAATCTGAGACAAGGGAAGAGAAGATCCTTAAGGCACTTGAACACCGTCAAACCGGAAAGACTTCCACCCACAACCGAGCAGAAAAAGCCCTCAGATCTTCCCAAGCCTCCCTAAATGGCAGTTTGTCTGCAAACTGCACCACCCAACCCCCTCAGTGAACGACGGTACTTCTTCTCTCCACCCAAATCCACATGAGCGCTGAGTGAACGAGTGGGCGAGCGCATTCTCTTTCTCTCTGATCTTTTCTTTTTTACGGTGAGTGATTCATCCCCTAAGTGCTGTGATATCTACCTTCTGTGTGACCCGTCTCCACGTCCTGCTCCCCGCTGCTCAGAAAGCTAGCTGTCGCGTGAAACACGTCCGAAAGTAACTTTGCATATGGAATCAAAAAAGACAAATAAATACACGACTCTTTGGGATGGGAGGATTCTGGTTTTTGGCTGCACGTGATCATCGTCCGTATGAGGCAGTTAGAAGAGTTATACAAAAGTGATAAGCTGTTGAGTGTTACAGCACATGTGCATCAAAGACTCCACTTCTTCATCCTCTCCTCGATACTGATGAAGATTTGTTGCCACTCTGAAGCACCAAGAAGAGCTAAACCTCCCTGTTTCCTACACTGAACGCAGTGACAGTGAACTTAGCCGTTGTTCTGCACCCGGCTGTGTTGTGTTTTCACTGCAGTCTGGAAGGGTTTTTTCGGAGGTATGTTGATTGTTAGGGACATCCGTGGGCGATGGAAACGGAGCCTCGCTGAACCAGAGAAGCTTCCCGCATTGTTAAAAGCGTCCTTGAATCTTTGTCAGAGCTGCAGATCGTCCTCCATCTAATCCTTCGCTCTCCTCTCCCACATTGAGGTCACTGACAGCCCTGCCTGTCCCCCTCCTCCTTGGTGCTGAGCGGGATGGGAGGGCCCAGCCACTTCGGCCCACACGCCATTTAGTAGCAGTCACTCAGTCAGTTGTCATTAGCCACTCAGTTGTTGGCTTGTTAGCGTAGCGCCTCATAGAGTTTCATTGTCTGAGGGCCTGGCATCTGACGGCCCTTGTACAGAGTAGTTGTGGGTGGCGGTAGCGTTTGGTTAACGGTGGAGCGCAGCAGTGCTGCTAGTTGCCCACCAGGGGGCTGAGGTCGCCGTGGTGGTTCTTTAGCTTCTTCTTGAAGAGGGAGATGGTGGAGGGTCGGTACAGGATGATCCAAGGCTCAGAGGAAGCCGTGCTCTGGCTGCAGCTGTCCGAACCGCTGACCGTTGGGATGTTCGGGGACCTGAGAGGGACAATGAGGAGGAGAGGAAAATTCCATTTCAATTCAGTTCAGTTTAATTAAAACAGCACCAAATTACAACAGAAGTCATCTCAAGCCACTTTTCATATATTCTTTATAATATCAGACAGAGAGGAAGGAGAGAGAAAGAGAGAGAGAGAGAAGAGTGAAAACTGTAGAACAGGAAACAGGTGAACAATGCAATGCATGTTAAAGAAGAAGGTGATATATAAAAGGTGTCGTATTGCCCTCTAAGTGTGTGTTCCTTATGTTGCATGGTTTATTTTCTCAAACTCAGGGCAGTTACAGTGGTGGATGCTTTTATAGGCTTCATTATCTTCCGTTTGATAAGACGCACTAAATCTACCACTATTACTAGTCGAAATCATATTAAACTAAAATCAGCAACTTTACCTATGTTAATGACATACATCATGCTTTCATTGGCTGTTTGTCTAGATTTCATTTGAATCAGAAAAACATTTAATATTGTGCCATTTGATGAAAAACTGAAACTCCTACAGTGTTTTAAGAATCATCATGCGCCTGAAACTTGATTTTGGACTGACTTGAAATTCATTTGTATCTATTCAATTAATTTGGAGGGAGAGTAAGAAAATTGAAAGACAGACAGAAAGAAAAGGATTTGTAAGATTTTCATTTTCAATTAAGGAAAAGGAAAGAAATGTTCTGCTTTAAGAGAATGTTTGCTTGCCAATTTTTTTTTCTTTTACATTCTTTGTGTTGCTCCTATGGGTGAGAATCATAGTGGTAGTAGCAAAAATACTATGTGACACCGTGGGAGACAGGAGCACCAATCATGGACTGGCTGAATGCAACTCGAACAATGTACCAGTTTGAACTGACATTTTGTCAGTTTCTAAGTTGCTATAATGACAAAGACATTCAACATATTGGGACTTTAACCAGGTGAATGTTTTCCATTTCTTTCATCTTTTTCCAATGAATGCTTTGACATTTGATGCTTGGCTGATCACACACACACTTCCAACATCCTCATACTTACTTGACTGTGATGTGCAGCAACAGCTTTGCCACCATGGCTATGACTGTCAGTATGAGGAGAGCAGCCAGAGCGTAAATGGTCCACACTGCAGAGAGGGAGCGACACAGTGAGACATGAGACATAAAATCACACTAATGTAATCAAACTGAAGCAGACTGAAAGCATTACAAGAACAGAATGATTGAAGTGCTGCTGGTGCACCTGTTAGCAGTGTTCAGCCAGCAGATTGTCAAGAAATGGTGATGCATTATCATTGCACATCTGTTTTCATCTGGTTGAGAAATACATCAGATAGCCCTTTGAGACAGAGCGCTCCGAGTTTGAAAAGAATAATATTTGAGTGAAGTAAAAAAAAAAAAAAAAGCAGAGAACACATCAGGACACCCTGCATAGCTTTGACAAGAGGCCTGATTGTGATCAGCAGGGAGACCCAAAGTAACAATAGTTGTGACAGGAAAAAACAAGCGTCACGTAGCTTTACTTCTATGTATGATCATAGGGAGTCACTATGGGCTGAAGCTTCCAGAAGCCTCTCATCAATCTAACATGATTTTAATACTTGCAGAGAAACCAGGTCATGCTAAATGGGAGCACTAGCCAAGAATCCTCCAACAACATCCCTGCAGAGGTAGAGAGAGGTGCTGTAGGTGCAGTGTATCATGGGTGTTAACATACTAGCGCTGTGGCCGGTGGTCTCGCCGTGTCCAGGCCACTGACCTGGCATGTTGTGCTCCGGTTTACCGGGGCTGGACGTGATCACGTAGAGGATGTGGGAGGTGTGTCCGTTAGAGGTGCTGTTGGATCTCTCGGTGACGCTGCCAGCAAGGTGAGGCCCCGCCGTGCTGGAGACGTCCTCTCCTTCATCCTCGTCATCTCCTTCAGCCTCTGTTTCTTTGGGGTCTTGGCTTCTGAGCGCTGGGGAAACAAGAATAAAATGTAAGGCCAATATTCATCCTCTTTTAGCTCTGTTTTTGCCAGAAACAACACAGATGAGAGCGGTGAACCGAAACAGTAAAGTTGCATGACAGAAATCCAACGCAATGAGCTAAAAGAGACAAAAATCCTTCATAGAGCTGAGAGGAACTTCAGAGTTGGGTGATCATTTTCTTATCATCACTACAAGCACATACAAGTGCTCATGTAATCTTTTGTTAATATAAAAATACTGAGTATTGCTGCTTTACCAAATTTACTAGATACTTTAATATTTGTCAGTAACATCAAAACACTTTTGCAAATGTATACAGCTTTTTAAACAGCTCTAATTTGCATATAATTATCCCTGAATATTAGATAATACAACAAAGGAACAAGGGTAGAAATAATTTTAGGGAAGATGGAAGCCATTTAATTGACATTTTCATTTCTCAAGCAAAAATATATTTTGTATATTTTGTAATGCAATGTATAAATGTTTTCTCGGTTCTCATTTCTGTCACTTTTTGGAATACTCTTATACTTTATCATGTGGCATCTCACCTCTTTAAAATGTAATATATGTGTGTATGTATTATAGACTTTCTTGGCTCCCAGGGAGAGCAATGGAGCGGTGAGGGGTGTGTCCTGTGCCAGGCACACAGAAGAGGAAAAAGTCTGCCATGCTGTTGTAATTTCTACAAGTTGAGCACACATATCACTTAACGGCCTTTTAATTATCCCTGTGGGTAAACTGGGCTGTGGCAGCAAGCACGAAGTAATAGGATACATCATGTTGATCGTGTTGTTGAAAGTATATACAGCCGAGTCACGGGTGAATATTTAATACCAGCAGCATTTGTTAAGAAACAGATCGGCTTTGCGAAAACACTCGAGCGTGCTCTAAACATGTGGTGTTGAGAGCTTTTCTGTCCGCCCAAGACATGATTCAGAAAGTGTTTGCAATAAATTCTGTTTGTTTTAACCTGCTTACAGCACCAGATGGGCAGAGTTTGCTTCATAAAACAAGTGCCAGAGAGCGTGGACTATTTCGACTCATTTATGTGTTCCCAGGGGAAGGCAATATCCTAAATAAGATCTCCTCTGCCTTTCATTTACTCCTCCTAAACATAGATGTGATTTATTTAAAATTACTGTGTGATTTTGAGAATTTTCTTCTCCTGCTTCTCAAACGCTGCTTCTGAGAAACAAACTCTGGAAAGTGTCATGCTGATATTTATGTGTCTCGCTTGACTCTTTCATTATTTTTCTTACGTCTTAATTTGCAGTAAGGTTTGGTAAAGAGAAACATCTATAAAAATCTCGAAACTGCTCCTCAGGGGGTAGGAAGCAGAAATAATAAAGAAAACTTCCCACATGTTCCACATTAATATACTTATAATTATAAGCTTGGGGCCACATTCACAAAACATCCGAAGACTGAAAGTAGGTTCTAATTAGCTGAGTTAGGTTTGGTTAGATTGTCTTTTGGTCTCACAGTGACTTTTCGCTTAAATCCTTTTTGTGCTAAAACTAGCTTCTAAGTCGAAGTTAGAGTCGGCCCAGAGGACTCCTAACTCACAAGGAGCTGCTCATTGTTAATAAAGATCCAGTCAGCTCATCAACAAATCAAAACAGTCCAATAACACCGGAGATGATGGTTTACACAATGCAGTTTGCAGCACTGATGAACTATTTCAGCTGTCAAACAAAAACATGCTTTTTTCAGACCCCAGTTTGTTCAAAGGTTCATTAACTTTATATTAAATAACCACCAAACGAAAGAAACACACAAATAAAGGTGATTTCATGGCAATTACTTGATTGTTCAGTAAAATCTTATGTTGACTTGTTTTGTCAGCTGGAAGGAATATGCCAGATACAATATACTTAACGAGTCAGTATTTTACTTTGTTTAAATCTGTGACAGAGATTTTAAAAGTAAAACATTTCTTATGAAAATTTATTCTTACCTCTTGTAATTAATAATTCATTTCATATTCACTGACAGGCTACAACCAGTCACCGTAGACATAGAGCATATGTTCATTCATGAAACACGACATCATCCACAGCAACGGGGTCTACCCCACTCATAGGTAAAC
This sequence comes from Centropyge bicolor, assembly GCA_037975185.1. Lineage (NCBI taxonomy): Eukaryota > Metazoa > Chordata > Actinopteri > Pomacanthidae > Centropyge > Centropyge bicolor. The sequence goes on along the minus strand of JBBMOC010000020.1, from coordinate 6,205,704 downwards.
TTCACTCCATTACGAGGACCCCTAGTGGTAAGATGAGATACTTAGAACAAAACTAGAACTAAATGATAAACCCCACCCATCTCGTGTCCCATGTAGGTTAAATCAAACATCCAGAACTACTTCTAAATACTATTTGATCCAGGCCTGTTCCACTCTTTCATGAATGGTGGTTGGATGTTAAAGCAGCGTGGGATTTTTTTTCTCCTTTTCATATTATAGCTCGACCCGACTGTGATGTTCCCAGAACGTCCCACATGTTCCCCATTTGCAAACAAAATAGCATGCTTCAAACCCGGGCTCAGTTGAAACCCTTTGCCATGCTCATCTGAGAGTGTTTATCCTGAAATTACTTGTTTCAACCGCACAGTGCTCCACAGAGGAGATACTAGATGTATGTAGTTCTGATACTCATTTTAACTGTCGTCTCCCTCTTTCAGTTTCAGTTTTTTTTCTCTATACCTGAGTTGCTCTGTATTTTTCTCATATTTCTGTTAAAAAACCCTATTACCTCAGGAGGTGACCTTTTCTCATATCATATCTCAGACTCCATTTCTTGGCTGCACGACGCAAAACAAGAACCAAGATGTGAGCAGAAAGGATTGTGCCTGTGCAGAGTTCAGAGGATTTTGACCTTCGAATATTGTTTTTTACTGTAACGCCGGTGGGCAAGAAAAATGACAAAGGATTACAAATGGAGGCAGAGAGGGAGGAGCGGGGACAGATTGCCTTCCAGTGAGGCGAGCTGCAAGCTTGAATGTCACCTACACTGAATTATATCAGTGCACTACTCTCTGGAAATTAATCTATTAAATAATTTGTGGTGCATTCAGACTATTCACAAAGACACTCATTGTGAAAGAACATAATATGAAATCAAGAGGACAGATTTCCTTTTTCCACATTAGTTTGAAGTGACAAGAATTTGCCGTGTGGTCTTCAACTTTCTGTGAGCTTTCGTTCCTCAGATTTATGTGCGCTTGACAGTGAAATCATGGCGCGATACATAGAATCACAGTATTTTGTATGTAGGTGGCGTAAAAACTTGTTGCGCAATTCACCAATGAACACACTCTGGAGAAGCCAACCAACCTGCTGCAGCTTGATAACAGAGTGAGTTCCTAGAAAAACAAAGCATTATTTAAATATGCAGCATCACCCGGGGCTGTGAGACATTGATTGGCAAATGAAAAGAGAAAAAGGCCTGGCAGTGGTGTGACAACTGCCGCACCAGAGCAAACAGGTGCTGCTATGCAAAGCTCCATCATGGAGCCAACCAGTCAGCGTGCACCTGATCATGCAAATGTGGCTCGTTGAGTTTGAACGGGTACTGTAGTTTAGGATGTTTGCTAGAATTCAAACCAAGCACTGGAAGCCATTTTCTGTCATAGGCTTTGACACATTTTACAAAACTATTCTTTTTTCAACACTGCTAGAACCTTTCTCACCAAAAATACCAAAAAGCAAGTGAAATCCTACCTTGGTAGAGCAGAGCAAATCCCTGGGCCTGGTTGGTGCGGTCTGAGTAGAAGTACAGTATGACGAAGTCGCCGGTGATGTTCACCAGCTCCCGTGGTGGGCTGCGCCAGTCGAAGCGCGCCACCACCTGGTTGGTGTAGCCGTCCAGTAGCTCCACCATGTCTGTCTGGTCGGAGATGTCAAAGAAGGTGAAGTTGAAGAGGATGGCGGAGGATCCGGGGACCTGGATAGTCCAGTAGCAAACACGGCCAGCACCATACTTGTCGGGGAAGTCAGGGGAATAGATCACTCCTGATGGAGAGGAATAGTTTCCACCACAGGCCCCCACTCGAGCTGGAAGAAAGCAAATAAAGAGGACAGTCAATGATACTTGCCATCAAAGCTTTGAAGTTGTTGGGAGTGTTAAGATTGGTCAATCTTTCAACTGATGACTGGGTTATTTTTCATACTACTGAATCTGATAGACTGGATCAGCCCCAATACTGACTTTATTAAGTAGATGGATTATGAAATAACCTGACCTGCCAGATGGTTTATTACACAAAAACCATCTGGGAGGTCTTCCTTGGAAAAGGGCAGGCAATTTAAAAAAATACTTGGCAGGTGATTGGATGAACCATCAGTCTATCACTGTGTATCACAAGCTTCCTTCAACCAATCAGATCAGCAACCCTATGACTTAGTAGGACTCTTGTCAAAGTTGGGAGAAGAGGGAAAAGCCTTCAGTGCCGTTCTTTGTGCTTCTTACAGTGAATAAATACTCTCCACCTCTGACATAACTGATTCGCATAGCAGCATCTACGCGAACCTCTTTAGGAGCCACCTAATTTGCACACCTAAAAAAACATCCATGGCTGCAAGTAGTTCTTCATAGGACACTGATTCGTCTGAATGACTGCGGTCCGGCAACAAGCACATAACTTGAAGCATTGCAAGATGGATTTTCGACTGGTGTGGTTTCATGTGATCTGATAAATCCAGCTGCCTTGCAAGGTAAGTTATAAGCCACTGATCCAGTTTCTTTGCCACAGCAATGGCTGACCTCATGCCAACAGTGAGGTTTCTGGATTTCGGAAAATGAGTATTCGATTGGTACTCAGTTTTTACAAAAACCTTGTGTAAAGGTGTCAGAATTTGTTAATGGGAGAACAACGTTGTGCATAGTAATGAAGCTCTTTAAACTTTCAAAACTTTAGTCAAACATTCTCAAATTGAAAAGCTGTCTCATGCAGGTTTGAGTTCACAGTAATGGGAAAGACTGTAGGTCTGATCACAGTCATGGATGAGGAAAGAAGCGCTGTTGGTGCCTTCTGGAGGTGAACCAGAGCTTAATTCTACAAAACATATTAGATGGGAGGTGACCACATGACAACACCAATGATAGAACCGGTCCCACATTGCATTTACACAAACCGCAGACTCTAACATGAAGGCGACAAAGGGTCATTACCACAGTCACAGGTGCATTTGCAAAAGTGCACTGCATCACATTATTTTTGAAATCCTAAAGTTTGTTGTGTTGTGTTTCCAGAAATTCTCAGCACAGATGTGAAAAGATCAAAGAGTCAGGCCCAGAGACACACAGGTTAACACTCACTGTCGAAGATGATGACCCAGCCGTCTCCGCCGCAGGGCTGGGTGTGGTCGCCGAAGCAAACATGGTTACACTCCATGCTGGGCGACTCGCCGTGGTCACGCGGGTCCACTTCGTTGCCACAGAAACAGGCATATCCTGACTCCATTCCAGCAAGCTGCAAAACACAAAAGGAGTTATGCAAATCATTGCATCAGCAATTCAAAACAAACTTTGGGTAAGGCTTGCCATAATGCTATTCATTAAAAATCCATTTGGCATGGGTGCAGGCGAGGAAAACACTGAGGAAGTCCAGCGACTGAGAAAACAAACTTTGTAGAGGAAACGAAAAGATTTTGGCTACTCTGTCTAATAAAAATATTCAAAATGGCAACTTTTCCCATAAAATTACACACAATTACGTAACAATTTTGCATAGTAATAAAACCAGCTTGCAAAACACATCACACATTGAAATCAAAGTTGTTTTATAGATTGTGTTCCTCATATCAGCTTTATGTGAAATTGTGTTAACACTTAGTAAACAGTCCCTTGCATGGAGCTCCTCCTCGCTTTGAAATTAGAGCGACTTGAGTCTAAAGTACCCTAATTGCTCTTTCTCTCATGATTACAAGATGCCATAATCTGAGTCTGGACAACCACAACCTCTCAGATGATTAGAAACCTCCTTTCAAACGCACAGCTGCACACAGAGAGCAGAGAATAAACTGTACAGAAATAGCACCTATCTATCTTTTCAAACCAAAACTGTTAGTAAACTCTTCCTGAAAGCGTCGGAGCAGGAATGCGAAACGTCAAAAACCTTCACACATCGTGACCTCGCTACCACTGGCTGCTTGTCCTCAAAAGAGCTATTGTCCCTCATTCAAAAGGACACCATTGTCCAATATTCAGGCCCTAAATGATTTCACACAACTGAAGGTACTGCATCATTTCCCATACTGCGTCTTTTCTCATGGAACAGGAATTTATCAAGCCTCTGCTCTCACGTCCTTGTTGCATTATTCTATCTGATGAAGTAACACCAACATGAATAGTTCTCGAGGAGCAAACAAGCGATGGATCGCTGTCTAACTCATCAGGCATGCTCTTTGTCAAACAGTCACACGGGATTCGTACTTCCGAGCGCTGATGTTTCACATGCGCATTAAGGACGGTGACAGTCCAAGGGTAGGCAGACAATGCCAATCTGCCGCCACGTCCTGTAACATCTGCTGAACTGAGAGGGGAGGAGGGGGTTGTCAGTATCTGTCAATGCAGACGGAGCTGAGCTGGATCTGCTGAGACAGAAACCGAACACCTGGCACTGTTTATAGCTGGGACAATGGCATGCCAGACTCGGAGATGAGGAAAAGGCATTGAAGAGGAGGTGCCCATTGGGCTAATAACCATTCATTTCCAGCTGTCAGCCTTGATTGCCGTGATGATTTGTCATCCGCTGGTTGGTTTGAAACAGGAAGCTTGATGGCTGAATAAAGAGGGTAGTATAGACTGTACTGGGCATCATGGTAATAACTGTCAGGAAACTGCCCGTAAAAGCAGATGATTTACATAAATGCTTGATTATTGCAGGAGACGGCTTGTGTCCATTTTAGACATGACACGGGCAATTGACTGGACGCTTTCTCATCCAGTGAATGAACGCATTTGAACTTTCCAGTACCAGTGCCAGGATAAAGGACACACTGACTATTTTAGAATCTTTTTTCTTAATTAGTTTTGAATGGTTTCTCCTCCAAAGGCTGTCAGCTTTAAAATACACAGCAGAATTTTTTTTTTTTTTTTCAAAATGCATTTTTACTTTAGGTTCAAATCTCACCTTGTATCTCTGCTTCCTACAGAAGCTAATACAGTTCTGGATGGTGAGCTTGTTGGAGGTCTCGCTGGTGCCGGACAGAGTGGGAGGGTCACCGCTGTCTTTGAAGCAGCCCAGGTTCCCAGGCACTGTAGAAAGAGGAGGGTGACAAAATGATCAGTTAGACACAACAACTTTGATGCAACCTGTATCACAAGCCATCAAATTTGATGGGTGTTTTTGTTGTTTTACTGTGACCAGATTTCCTTCTAGATCCACTGCAGGAATCAGTCCCTGGTTTGCATTTTATGAAACACATCATACGCGGCAGACTTTGAAGCCTTTTGTGTCTCATAGCTTCCCAAAAGTTGTTCAAGCTTTTTAATCATGCTTGTGATTAACACTTTGTTTCATAAACCTGCCCCCAAAAGAACAATCTATGGTGACACACTCAAGAAGTATTTAGGCCTCTGTTTGAATGTTTTGGTGTGTATTGCCAACAGGCAAGCCAACAATTTGGCCTCTGAAGAAAAGTGGAGGAGGAGGAGGAGGCAGGAGGTAGTGGAGGACAAGGAGGAGGAGGTGGAGGGGGGGAAGAGGGGTGAAGGGGACAGGGATGTTTGAGTCATAGTGAGAGAGTGCTGGAATCTAGAAAATGTACCCTGTCAGATGTGAGAGCAAGTTGCATCAGATTAGGGATATAACGTTTTCTACACGTGTGACTGTGTGTGTGGTGAGAGATCCAATTTCTTAAGTTTGATGTGCCAAGAAATGGAAAGAATTGTTATATAGCACCTTTCCAGATGGTATCTGACGAATAGCAACATCTGGAAAGAGGCAGAGACCAACACCTTAGTACCACATTAAACACAGCCTCAAAAGCCGCAAGAGTACTAAAGTGACATCAGAGCATAGGAAAAAAAAATAATGCAACAAAGTTTTTGTTTTCAGACTGCTACCTGCAACGAACTTTGGTCGGTTTTTCATAAAACAATGCAAGCAGCTACTACATACTACAACTTCTACATCTCAGTTTTGTTTAAACTTTTTTTTATACCCTCTTGGTTTTAACTCTCATTGCAACCCATCATATGAATAACTATTGAGCATTAAAGTGTTTATTGGGGGAGACCTGGGGATGTTTGACACAAATAGGCCAACAAACGCAGATGGATCACAGGCCAGACAGATAGATGGAAGATGGATGTTGACATCTTTCCAGATAACATTCGAGTGAGACGAAACAACCCGCCTCTCTTAATCCACAGTGTACTACATCCATCAAATACTATGCAATCTTTCAAAATCCAGCAGAGTGATTAAACACTCCAAACCCTTTAAATTCATCATAGTAGCACAGGAAGTGTCAACAAAGCCACCAGCAGTCTATATCCCACTTGTGATTTGTTTTTTATTGCTATTCAAACAGCCTTACTCTTGTTTCATTTCCATGTTCTAAGGTGAAAAGAATTTGACAAACAAAAGTAAATGCACAGTCTGAAAGTAATTTCCCCTGCAAGTCAAAAAAAATTACTCAAAGAAAACCTTTCCAGTCTAATTGGAATTGGTGTCATCTGACTATACAGTACAAATGAGCTCACTTAGAAAAGACAAGAGCAATGACTGCATCCAAAATAGCTGTCAATGCTCCACTGGGAAACAATGTGGATGCAAAAATCAAAAGCATGTGACATTACAAAACATTCTTGTTCTTTATCAAACATCTGTGATCTCCAAAGTCATTTTGATCTCCACATGCAAGTTAACTGAAGCAAAAGCCATCTTTAATACAGAGCTCAAAGTGTGACTGACGCTTCCTGCTTTTCAAATCTAATTTCTTGCAGCCTTGTGAAGTCAGAATGACTAAGATTGTCGGAAATGGAAATCAAATGACTCGAAAATGTTGTACCAGCTATACAATATTGGAATTGTGGAACATAACGTGGTTACACCTGTTGAATGCAGAGCACGCAGGGATAAAAGATGACGCATTTCTTTGAGCAGTAGCTGTGAGTTCTGTTGGGTTATTTTGCTAAATACAGATATGAATGCAAATGCAATGTCGCAGAGAACCGAGTGATGCACTTTCTACATATTGATAAAAGAGAGAGTTGGCTAGTACACAAGAGTATGTCCTGTATTTGTGTACAGCAACTACTGTTGTACTTTGTGGACGCCTCAAAGTCTGACAACAAGCTCAGAGACTGTGGAGCGGTTTGTCCCCTGATTCTGTATTCTAACACTGTCCTAGAAGCGAATATCTCTGGAGCCTCTTTGCTTTTTGTGTGTCTTCTCTTCTCTCAAACATTTGCATGTTGAAAGCTGCCTGCTCGTCTGATGACAGCGAGTTCCACCAGTGAACAACTGGCACCCAGCTGTTGGCAGTAAGAAAGAGAAAAACACACGATCCATTTTCACAAGCCTGTCATGATTCCACTTTGGAGTATTGTATTTTGCAAAAGAAAGAAAAGTGAAGAAAAGCTTACGACTCAATTTGAAAATTTATACATTATTGTAGATGGACATCACTCAAACAGCCTCCATGAACTAAAGTGACCTTGATAAAGACCACACACGTGCATTGTCTTCGGGATGCCAGTTTTTTTTTGAAAATGTTAACTTATTGACTGGAACAAAAGCTCCTCTACATGCACAACAGATGCTGCAGATTCTTTCTGTTTATGTAAAAATGAGGCACAAAGACTTTTGGGTAAAAAGTGTGACATGTTTGGGATTCCGCGCAAATTGTTGTCCACAAGAATGTCCGCCACAGACTGGAAAAGTGAAGGAGGGGAGATGGGGGAAATGAAGTGAAACAGACTGGCAGAGAGAGGGCCGCTCCCTGCGCTTCACCCACGTTTGCTGACCGGAAAGTGACCGGCGAGATTTTGGCTGCGGCCTTGATTCACTGCCGTGCGGAACTTTGTTTGACAGATGACTCAAGACTTGAAGACAACGTCCTCCGACTCCCTCGGACCAGCAATAAATCATGTGCAATATTCCTTTTTCAGCCATGCCAAAGCTTTATGAATGGATTAATATGGCTGTTTGAATCATTTAGCAGGACTACACAGTGAACACTCTCAGAATTAAAGGCTGCATCACATGACAGGTTGGAGGCAAACATGACAGTAAGGAGAATATTTGAGCTTTTCTGGGTGAGACAGCGCTGTAGCGGCAGTTTCTTTTTTTTATCTGTCACTTAAGTATACACTGGATTAACCCCAGTGAAGCGTGCAGGAGGGGGGATGAGAAGAGACGAGAGATAAACACCTGGTTGGGAACCAGCAACCTCCCTCCGAGCAAGGCAGGCAGGCGGGTACCACTTCAATGGAGCTTTTGAAAAGTGTAGGAGAAAATGCTACTGCAGGGCTCAACAGCCAGATTAAAGGCAGCAGTGCTCCTTTTTCATTTTGCTTTGACAAGAAGATTGCAGACTGCAGTCTATTTATCTGTCTTTGTCCTCCTCTCGTCCCAGGGGCTGCGAAGCGCTGGCTTAAAAGCAGCAGGTGGTGGGATCGTATCACGCCAGAGATTTGGACATTTGTAAAGGGCCGGCGACGAAGGAGGCAGCGGCCCCTACACTGCGCCTTCCCTGCATGCACAGCGCTTTCCCAAAAAAAGTGTAAAATTGTCCCTGCGTGAAAACCCCTGAGCGAAGCATTGTTCCTTTAAAAACATCTGCTTTGCAGGCGCAACAAGTGCAAATATCTCCAAGTACAATAAAAGAAAAAACGCACAAACACACTCAACACACTTCAAAGCTGGCGGAGGAATTTAGGCTTTAACGAGCCAGAGGGGAGAAATGGAGGAAACACAAGGTGCATAAATGCTCCCGTCAGCCCAGACCAGACCTCTGAAAACCTCGGGAGATCGCAGCGGGAGGGGGGGACTCCCACAAAGTTTTTTAAAAAAGCAAAGAAAAAAACAGACACACAGCGCCAAAACAAGGCTTGACTGCAGCCAGACTCATCACAGCTCGGAAAAGAGCAGCTAGTTAGCCTTCCCACAATGCAACACAGTTTAATGCAGACAGGAGACGGCAGGCAAAACAACAAAGTTCACGGGTGTCTGTCTAGCGGGGGAGAAGGAGACACCTCTGTTGATGCAGCAGACACAACAACAGCGCCGACCCAAAACACATCAGAGAGAGAGCGCAAAGAACAACACAGAGGGATATAACAACATCAAACATGTGCAGCAGGCTTTGGCAAGTGCACTTGGCAGGGAGCATGCAAGCAGGTTGATGAGCTGGGGGGGCAAACATGTTATTAAGGAAACATAATTACAGTTATAAATTTCTATGCCATCTGGAGGGTAAAGTGCTGAAGAAATCTAAGGGGGAAAAAAAGTGGAAAGACAGAGAGCGAGAGAGAGGTAAATAAGTGTTTACTTTTTAATGGGACTTTGGGTGTCTCTCTTTTCAAAATAGATTTACTCTTAAGAGCCAGACGCTGCTTTCTCGCTCTCCTCCAGCACAGCGTGTCAGATATTTTCTCTGAAAATATGAGGTAAGACAGAGACAGAAGAGAAGACAGAGAATACGAAGCCGCAAGGAACAATAAACCTTTAAATTCTCTGCTTTATAATCACAGCTGAAGGTTTTCAGGAGAAAAGCTATTCTCACACTCTGATAATCTCTGTCCTAAGAGAAGTCATGATGAGACTGAAAAATGTAGATACAACAGACTGCAAAACAACTCAATATGCATTTAATAAATCACCAAAATTGGGGCTGGGTATCGAACATCAGTGGTTTTTCAGTGCTGACTGAAATGTTTTGAAAACTAATTTAATTTAATTTAATTTTTTACCTATTTCATAATACATATAATCTGAATAAAGTACTTTTGTTACTGCAACCAAAGCTCAGTTATCACAATGACACTAGTATTACTAAAATTCTAATGACTGAGATGTTACCAAAATAAAAGCTGGAATAACATACGCGGTCATGATTAGTTCTGCTTTTATTGTTTTGTAAAAAATGGCACCAATATTTCTGATTCTGATACACTGAGCAAAGTCAACATAAAAATCTAATCAATGCACAGACAGGCTGTTTATTACACTGCACTGAGCAATGTCCTAAACTTTCTCCCTCCCTCCTTTTTTGCTTCCACCTACACACATCTGAATTAATTTACATTCATTATTTGGGCTAAACATTATTCCTGTCAGGTGATTTTGTTTTATTCAGTTGCTTGTTTGTTCTCTCAGTGACGAAACAGTGAATGGGTTGTCAGTTTCCGTCTGAAGAATTCTGGATGTGGGAAGATGAAAGGTCAGATGATAGCACCCACACAGATCGTTAATGATATCGGCACTGTGGCCTCACTGTGTAGGTGATGGTGTAGGGTTTTTGTGATGAATGACAACAGTCATGGTGAAACGTTTGCCCCCTTTTACGAGAATAACTTCTCCTTCACGTTCCCTTTTTTTTTTCTTTTTTTGCACATCAAGTTATTTTATACTTCAGCTATATTTACTGATTTACAGTTTTTGGCTGTGGAAAACTTTAAGAGACATTTTACAAATACAAAAACAATTCACTGACTGTGATTATAATCAGCAGATTAAACTAGAATGACAGTAATCATAAATTGCAGCCTTAAATTCAGATGATCTGCAGTCAGACATCTGAGAGGCTCGACATGAAGTTGACTCCGACACCTGAAGGTATTTGCAAAGGGTGAGGCATTCTGTCAAAGGTGTAACTTTCAGTAATGAAAAATATAAGCAGGGACCAGCCGAGCTACATACATATCATGTCTCAATCTGATGGGGCAAAGCAGCACTGAAAAAAACATATTTCCTCATATTTTTTTTCCTCATTGTTATGCAGAGGATCATGCTTCAGGTCCAATGTGCAGCTACAATGTTTGTCCTTCCTCCTATTTTAGTGTCTAATATCACCACTTTTTCTTCAGACAGCCTCATGAATGCATAAACATTAAATGTTTTTTTTCTTTTTATGCCTCATTAGCCTTGAAACATTTTGTAGGCAGATATCTTTTATGCATTACTTTCTTAAATTAAGTTTGACATCTCAGAGATTTAGTCTTGATAGAGAGCAAAAAGAAGCAAATTAACTATCTCTGGTAGAAGCATCAGAGAAATTCATCAGTTTTTAAAGAAACACTAGAAAAAATGAAACTGTAACTTGTAATGTAAACATTTGAGCGATAAAATATCTAAAAACAGCTTGACCTATATCATATCTTATTCTTATCCCAATGTTTCCAACAACTTTCAAACCCAGATAAATCTGCATTTTTATTCAAGGTATGTTTCATTTTGTGACCTGTCAATGATGTCATATCCCCCTTTTCCCATCTAGTTGCTATAACTTCCAGGGAAACACCTGATGATGCGTCAGAAAGTGAGGAAGGAAGTCGGTGAACTGGTTAGCCAGACACTCTATTGTTTATTATTTTTTGTATTCCTCACTTGTGATGGAACAAAATTATACATTTTCATCTGCAGCGATCGTGGTTTAGCAACTAAACAACTCCCATGATCCCACACTACTTCACAACATCATCAAACTGTGTATTTTATTATTGTTTTGATTGAGAGACCCCTAGTGGCAGAAATTAACACACTGCCCGTTTAACATTACTGAGGCCAAAACCACCCATTAAGCAGCACCAATGCTTCATTAACTTTAATTACACTGTAACCTGAGACAAAAAAGTTATTAGTGGTTCCACGTTGGAGATGTTCAAGCCGCGAGTTCAAACGAGGAGAGGCAAGATTTGAAAAGTGCATTCCTCAAGTGCTAAAAGGCTTGATACGAGTAATTTAACACAGGTATGTTGAAGCCTTGGAAACACTCCCTCCAACCCATTAATACACCGCCAGCAGGTTAACAATTCAGATCTGATGCAGACACGCCTCCTGGAACATACACTGCCTTCCCAGGAATGCTAAGTGCAAGAAAGCAAGGAAACAACTCTTATCACAGTCGGCGTTTATGTGATTCCCCCCACCCCCACCCCTCCATCTCGCCCTGTCTCTCTGCCTTTATTCCTTGCTCTGTCTCCCTTTCATTGTGTCTCAGCCCCCATTTATTACCCCTTTTGTAGTACAGTATATTCAATACATAAACAAATACAGCTGCTGCATTTCATCTAGCCTGTGATTAGTCTTGTCGACTGCGCCACAGCCTGAGAGAACACAAGAGAAACAGAGAAATATGCCACAAGCTCCCCCAGGATGAGCATTTCTGGAAACTCTGTCTTGTTTGTGAGGAGGTGGGAGTTGCTATTATGTGTTTCTGATGAGTTTATGCTTCGCTTTTCTATTGAGATCATAAATTCTCCAGCCTGTAAATGGGAACGATTTACAATGAGGGACTTATTATTGGACAGAATGAGAGAAGTATTTGTATGTCGCAGACTGACTTTGCAAGTGGGATGTTCAAAACATGCTGCTGGGATGTGTGTGTGTGTGTGTGTGAGAGAGAGAGAGAGAGAGAGAGAGAGAGAGAGACTCCACTACATGTTGTGTCAGTATACCATATGCATGTAGCACTATAACTTTATCTGTATGTCCTCCTTTATCCCATTTTAACATTTCTGTGTGTGTGTGCGTGTGGGGTGGAGGCTGTGTTACAACAAGATTGAGATGGAGTAGATCAATACCCCAGCCTGAGGCCCTGGGAGAGTGACTAACCATCTAATTAGAGGGAAGAGGGAAGAGCCGGAGCTTTAAATGAATAATTAGTGCCTTCTCAGAGACTGGGCCGAACAATGCAGGGAAGAGATGAAAAATGGGCGCCACACTGCATCACTCTGCCTCCCTCTGACAAACTAAATAGCCTGCATGCTGAGGAATCCCAGGGGACTTGATGCAAGGGCGACTGGGACATTAAAAGATGTGCAGACATTTTGTGGCCACCTCGGGTGTTAGACAAGCACTGCGGTGCACTTCCACTTATCATCATTCACGTTCAAAGAGATCAACTTCGTGTTTGTCCACTTGTGGCAGGTTACCCTGGTCATGTGGGTGTCAACAACAGTGGCATAGTCTCCAGGAATGTGCAAAAAAAAAAGTTATAGAAAATGTGTTATGATGCACACAATGCAGCTTGAAAAAATTCTGTCGCTTTCAACTTCGAATTAGGAGATGCTGTAAATAACTAATCCCACGCTTAAACTTGAATTTGATCATTCATGTGGAAGTTGTACATATGCAAATTGTGGCTGATGCAGTGTTAACACAAAAGAAAATGACAGCAATACTAAATACTGGATAGATTGCCATGAAATCTGGTACAGATATTCATGGTCACCAGAGGATGAAATTAATGATTTTGGTTGACACTTTTGAGTGAAATATCTCAACAACCACTGGATGGATTGTCATAAAATCTGGTGAACGCATTCACACACCCCTCCTCTAGCACAGTTCTATTTTGTGTTTAGTCCTAATTAGCAAACATTAGCATGCTAAACTAAAATGGGGGTACTTAGCATAAACATTATTGCTGCAAAACATCTGCTTGTTAGACATTAGCGCTTAGCTTAAAGCACCGTTGTGCAGCTTCACAGAGCTGTTTGCATGGTCACAAAATTTTTTATCACTGTCTGAACTTTCACAATAAAGAATTATATTGACTGTGCTAATACATTTGATTAAATTTACTGCAAACAGGCAAAATGTCAAAGCACACCCACCATGCATCCTGTTCTTGAGTTACACTGGCTGAACAACATCCAATAATAAAATTATATTTATTGCACCTGTGCCGAACCATGCTGATCTACATTTGGCTGTGAGCCCCCTTTCCTGAGAGCTAAATCGGCCGACACGCTATTCATCTTCTCTTTCCCACGACAAGCCCTAAACAATGGCCATCTACTTGTTCTCATTAGCAAACATTCTACACAACCAGCTCCCCTCGTAATCAATACCTTTAATTCCCTAATGGCCCCAGCTGATTTAACCCCAGCCATGTTGGGAGAGGGAAGGAGCCAAGGGGAGAGGCTGAGAGATTAAATCTACCTGATGTCCTCTGGCTTGTTTTTGTGTGAGTCTCTGCTCTCGAGTTTCTGTCTGAGAGTTTCTTCACAGCACTGCAGGCAGGTATTTCCCTGGAGGGCAGGTGTGGGTGGAGCTATGAGGAGGTCAGAGGTCACAGTGAGATAACAATGAGGGTGTTCAAAGCTCGCCAACCCTCTTTGCCAGGTAAGGATAGGTCTAATGGGTGAAAGGGGACATGTCAAATTGACAGACGTCTGTGCCACAAACCCTCCACACCCTGTGAGTGCCAAATACCAGTAAACAATGTCTCAGCTCAGTCAAAGACGATCTGAAGTTCAACTGTACTAAGAATATGGCTCCTGATTCACTGCTGTAAATCTGCAGTGCTAAACATGTCTCCAGTTTCTCCAACATATGGATGGTTAACAAGTCTAATCTTAGCAGAAAGTTAACTTTATCCCCATGTGGAGGTGAGTGGCAAGAAAAAAAAATGAAGACAAATACTTCCATTATGCACAGGTTTTAAATTAAACCTCTAAATTTACTTACACAGCACCTGTGGTCATTCTATACATAAAATAGGTCTAAAAGAAGGCGCTTGGCATATTTCTATGAAAAATGTATAATAATTAATTTGGTTGGTAGAAAATAATCTTGGCAGGTAATTCTTTAATTTACAAGCCTGGGGCGGTGGCGAAAGCTAATTTTGGACACAGGTTGCATGTCGGTGCACACACACACACACACACACTCATTGCCTCTTTCTTATGAATGCAGGTCTTTTAAAGGGAGCCATATGCTAAGCTTCTTTGCTTTTTTCAGTTCTACTGGATCACCTGTTATAAATCTTTCTTCATGTTTTAACAAGTCTGTACTTTGATTTTTTTTAAATGTTCTTCCTATTTTTGATACGCCTGAAAAAGATAAACACAGGAAGATCAGAAAGCAAAAAACCTGACTGACCTTACCCCAACCTCGCTTCTCATCATTTCAACCTACAGCAGCCTCTTAAACAGGTTTATGTAGGTTTATATTGTTTGTGTTGTTGCTCATAATATTTGCTAATTAGGACTAAACACAAGGCTCAGCTGAGCCACACAATAAGTCAGGGGATAAACAAAGTTCCTGCAAATCATCCTGAGGGAGGCATGAAGGAATGGCCAGAATTAGCTCACTTCACAAAAATGTCCTCACTTTGAAGGTCTAAATCTCTGACCGGTTTTTACACTGTCAAAAGCACAAGAACAAACACACTCACAGTAACAAACAGACACACACCCTTCTCCACTCAGTGATGCCTGAACCTGCCTCAGTATGCCGGTTGGGAGGGTTGCTTGTGGTGAAAGTCGGCAGAAGACCACCTAGGGGAAATATCCTGCCTCTGAAAACAATGACAGTGAGTGAGATGAATCCTGCAAAAACAGAACCTGAAAGCATCCCCGGTTCAGGCAAACCACAACAACCTGCGCTCGGTTTCCACACCGCATGTCCAACGTGTTCGAATTGTGTCGGCCTCTTGCTTATTTTGACTCACACTTGTTCTTGTCCCAGTCATTCATTCAGCTGTTTGACTTCTCCTGCCTATTATAACAAAGATGCATTTTTTCTCAACCTGATCCACGGCCTCTTATTTTCTTTACAGCACCGCAACATAAGTAATAACACCTGTGTGTATTCTACAATTAGTCAGTGTATGGATTGGTTGGATGCGCCTGGCTGGTGCAGAGACAGGTTCACCTCTTCATATTTATGAGGCTCATAAATCAATCGTTTTACACACAATAGCCTGCTTATTGCCCATTTCGACTTGAATATAGACAGATTTCTTGCTGGTTCTGTCTGGTCTTGACTTGATGCCTCTCAGACCTCTTCTTGTCTACAACTGCAATGTGCCCAGCCCTGGAACTGATTTAGCCAACATGGTCTTGACTTAGTGCAGAAAGAATTAATAAATTAGTCTACTGAAAGAAAATCCTAATTGATCTATCAAATTCAAATTTATTGAGAATAAATGTTCCCACTGAGCTTTGGGGTCTGGGAACTTGTGATCAGCATTTTTACAGTATTTTCTGGCATTTAATAAAATTCAAATTTTGAACTGATATTGAAATGAGATTGAGATGAAAAGTGAGGGGAACACCGAAGTTAATGTTAACATGTCAAACAGTTGTAAAGACACAACACTCAACACACAACTATCAACCTGCTGGTGGCGCTGTAGAAAAAGTCAGAGGATCTCCAATGGCATTAGGATAAATCCTCGAGGCAGCATGAATTCTAGCACAAAATGTTCTGCCAATCCCTTCAGTCAATGTTGAGATATGTCACTGTATTAGTGAGAACTTTCACCTGCTGGTGGCCCTAGAGGAAATGTCAGGGGATCACCAAAGTCATTAGGATTCATCCTCTGGGGACTATGAAGACACTTTATGCTGCAGAGAAGTGGTAGTAGTAGTGGTGGTTGCACAAGAGCAACCTTTATATAGATAACTGGTTGGATTCATTCTGGCAGGTGACTCAGGTGTCCCACAACTTCAAAGCACCATTTAGCGGCTTCATAAATCAACTTTAATTAAGCCAATATCTCATCACTGCATATTTTTGTCAATGTTCAGTAATAAAATCTTGGGCCAGACACATAACTACTCTGTTTTAATGTCTTCAAGGTGTGGCCCGGCGAGCTTGCCAGATTGGATGTGGTGCCTCTGTTAGTGAGACTATTGTTCCATGGTGACAGACAAGGTTAATCAGACATTCCCTCAATTGCTCAAATAGATGAAAGTACTGTAAGTCATACATCAAGTCAGTTAAATGCTCAGTGTCAACAAAACTGACAGCTCTTTCACAAAGGTACATCTTAAAATATCCTGAATTAGCTTACAGGAATTCTGGCATACAAATAATGAGTCCCATTATCCAACACTGCATGTCAATGTCAATGTCAACGTGCAAAATAAAAATATACTGTTAAGATACACTATCACACTTTATGGATAAAAAAAATCTATAACTCAAGGTTTAAGGTTAAAGTTAAAATGATGTGTATTTTTTTCCATCATGTTAGCAAGTTTGTTATCAATTGATATGATGTGCAAATACTAAAAGGAGTTGTGAAAGACAGTGCAGCCCCTGGATTGGCAAACGTTGGACAATCCTAGGTAAAAACCAACTTTGTCAAATCTCTGTTCCTTTGGTGACCTTACTCGTTACACCCACCATTATTCCTGAGATTAACTTAACACTTCTTAACATTATGCTTCACACGCATTATATTCCAAAGTATCTTCTTTTCTAAAAGGTGTTGTTGTATTAGGGGACACAGCTGCAGCATGTCTCCTTGGTGCAGGAAACAGTGGCACAACAAGTTTTTCCTGGTTATAAGCTGTAATAAGCTGGGAGATGAGCTCCAAGCGCACAGATCAAAGTGTCTTTGTCTTGGCAAACACTCGAGGACTTCACCCTGGCAGTTAAACTCTGTGTCAATCAAATTCAGTCAGGGCATATCGTTAGGCAAGTGTATTTCAGCTTAATGAAGCAACATCCTTCTCCTTTAACATACGTCTTTCCTGTATGAAATCACAACAGGCACCACTGCATTGCGCATTGTCAAAGGTCAAGAAAAGAAGTCATCTAAAAAAACATCTGCAAACCCTGAGGCCTGCAGTATGGCTGTGCTTGATGCATGCAACCAAAGGTTTTATTAACACTTAACTGAGTTATATTAACTGGATTTTCTTTCAAAACACAGCAAAAAATCCGTCATCGTCATATTAATCAGTAACGTGAATGTGTGTTTTATCACAAGTAAGTAGCACAAAACAGATTTTCAAGACCTCCCAGAAACGACCTCACTTCTGAACTTGTGTAAAATTAAAAACCAAAGGCCCTTAATAATAGATTGAGCTGTCAACTCTCGTTTTTATCTGATGGACCTACTGGTTTAGCCAGAGGCTCCACTAGTAAATTCCTCATACCTCAATAGAATCAGCATTGCTCAGTCAGACAACCTTCCCTGCTCGACGCACTCATGCTTGATGTAAATAAATCAATGCTGAACTGACCTCTAGTACAGAGAAAACTGTGTCTGGAAAAAACTCCTTAACCTTGGTTTTCAATATAGCTCAAATTAATTAGCTGATTTTTTTCAGCACAGCGTGGCTGGTCTGCTGCACAGGAACCGGACTTCAATAAATAACAACACTCGTGACAGGGTTATGCTTAGCTGAGCGTTTAGCGGCCTGGGAATGAGAAGAGTCTCAAAACCAGCGTCCACATTGAAACAGCATGGAAATGTCAATTTGTACAGTAGCCGATGTGCTTTGACAGCGCTCCTTTTTGAAATGTTTAGATAAATCCACCACATGATAACTGCTGCCACGAGGGATTACTAGGATCAACAAATGTCGTGACCTACACTATAATCCACCCTGTCAGACTATGTGTTTCTGGCCTCATGTGACCTGGCAGGCAGTGCGCAGGGTGTGTCACCCTCACCAGGGTGGCATGACCCTAGATGACAGGGGACCGGGCTGGATAACAGGCCGGCCGTTGGCAGGCTCCAGGTGCCTCAGCGAGCGGCCACCAACTACCAACCACGCGTCATCAAACGTAAGCAAAAAAGTAGACAAAACGAAGGCACAGACAAAACAAAAACCAGACAAGATGAAAACAAAGACCACTGTTGCCCTTTCTCTGGCACACCACCGTGTTTTTCAGCCTTTGCTTGCCAGCCGCAGACTGAGAACACTGACACAGAGAGAGCATCAGCATTCTCTCACTTGGCAGCTAAAGCTCTCAAACAGAGCAGATTGAGAACAGGCACTGCCAGAAGGTGAGGCACCATGTGGCGATTGTGGTTTGACAATAGATGAGACAGAGCGTTCATGTCTGAAAGCTCCATGGTATCCCTGCAGGGAGAAACCGTCTCCGCTGAACAGGCCAGTTTTCATCACACTGGATGCATGGCTCACAGCGAAGCTCATCACCTTTTCTTACATTACAGGGCTCGGTATAACTTTAAATGGCCACACAGAAATAGTGAGACAGCATTTGATACGGGCGAAGCTCTCAGCCGTTAGAAATCGGCCACATGTCGCAAGGATGTGTTACACTATGCACAGCACTGGATCCTTGACAAAAACAAGGCTGAACCAGCACATGGCAAACCCATCTGGAACAAAAGCTGGCCTAATTCCATCAAAGATAAGGGACGAGCCTGGCTCCAAACAGAGACGGTGTGGGCTGCTCTCCTCTTTCATCCCGAACCACAAAGGTTTGGGATATCGGCCTACAAAAACTGAGCTAAATGGACAGTTGTCTGAAATAGGTCAGTCAAAAGTCTAATGGGATATGCACAAGCGCCTATAAACACGCTAAAACACACCAGGCACAAATAAGTGGACACACACAGGCCATGCAGCCAAAAGGCATTATTAGATGGGTTAATGGGTCCTGAGCTATTCAAACAGCAGGCTTTAGTCAAGCATGCTACTCAGGCAGGATAATGGTGGGATAGCTGGAGGGGCTGGGAGGTTCTTGAGGCCCGGTGGTATCTACTGCAGCGAAAAGTCACAACATCTCTCAGCTTTGACTCTCCACTGTTACTGCTAAATTCCTAAAATATTAAGGAATGCAAGGTTCAGATAGAGAGAAAACAGAAGTTAAAAAAAAGGTAGATCAATGTTTGGAGAAGAAAGAGAACATAGATACAGAAGGAGGAGGAATGTTTAACCTCAGAGAAAAATAGCAAAACAGTCAGAGGCTGATTACATAAGAAAGGGGAACGTAATTCATGATGAAATATTTATTTTAGTTAAACAGAATGTTTGAGTTGCGCTTGGCACTTTTATCTTCCACATTGTGTTCAGTCACCAGATTCTTTCAGTTTACTAAAAGTATGCAATAACACGTTTGACCTGGCCTTGCAAATGGAAGAACATGTGGAAAATCTTTTAATAATGTTAAGTAAATTGTTGGAATTATCTCAATACTTTAGAAATATGAGCATGTGTGACAGTTACTTAAAAAAACTCAAATGTGCTTGCAGTAAATCACTATGTCTGAACTTCTGCAGGAATTCATCATCTTTGGCATCAAAAACAGTGCAGGTTGATCCACCTAAGTCTGTTTTCAACAGCAGTGATTAAAAAGGTGGAGGGAATGAAAGTAATGGGATTAAAGACAGACAGCTCTTTGTAAATGTGTGCCAAACCGGCACGGAAGACATACGGGAGCACAAAACCTCCCAACCCAAACAGTCCATTACACACACTCATCCAGGAATGACTGGACGGGGACTCACACCAACATGTGAACAGGTCATGCTAATGCATCAGGTAACAGGTAGATGCACATAATCACTCACATCAATAAACGTGTCAAAACAAGCTACGGAGCCAAAGGGGAAACTGATGAACACACACACACACACACACACACACACATACACACACACAGCCAGGCAGTGATTGACAGCTCGCATTAAAGTAAGGGCAGGCCCGGGCATGGCAGGAGGAGGGGTGACGGGAGGCAATTAGAAGCATTTTTTAGATGGTAATAGCTGTGTACAAGCCGTAGAGTCTATAAAAGCTATTCATAGCAGGCGACTAGATGAGCATAGCAATGGAAATGGCTCATCCTTGTGCCCGTGATATGGCCTCGAGGGCATGGAAGGGCAGAGCGGAGAGAGACAGAAAGAAGGATGAATGAGTGGCAATAATCTCTTACTTTGGCACGTAGGGATGTCGCAGTATCTCCAGTAGATCCCGTCTTCGTGATCTGCAATGTAGCACCACGGCTGAACATCCCCATCAGGGTTCCTGCAGACACAGAGGGGTAAAAGTTAAACCACACTGTGCTGGTTAAATCTGATAATGTGTCTTTTTCACTCCATTTTGGCTTCCTGTTAAAAATAAACAGGTTTTTTTTTTCAGACCCAAAAATTGAGGTTTTCAAGAACTTCCTCCAGAGTGGATAAAACATTTGCATGGATATTAGTGTGAGGCAGGTGATTCAGATGCTGCGGTTTTGTGATTAGAGATGATTTGTGATGTGAGGATTTGATGCTTTTGTTTGTCATATATGATGGTAAACTGACTCTCTTTGGTTGTAGTGTTGGTCAGACAAAACAAGAAATGTAAAGAGGTCAGATGTATTGAAGGAAATCATAACAGACATTTTTCGCTATTGTCTGATGGTTGATTCATTTTTCAGATTAATTGATGACAACCATTAGTCACAGTCATGTTAGGCACATCATTTTCACAAATAAACTGCATTTTCACATGTTCAGAACAGTCAGCAAGTGACGCTGAGACAGACAGACTGGATCTTCCTGAATAGTCCTGGAGTCGGACCGTGCTGCACCACCCCCTCCACCTTTAAAATCAGCTGCTGACTGTCTTAGTGAAGTGCAGGTGAGTTGAGAAGAATGAGAAGGAAGAAAAAGATAAAGGAGGGGAAGGAAAAGGAGGAGGAGTGATAGCAGAGATATGAGGGCTACAACAAGGCTCATCAGAAAACACTGCTGCAGAGGGCTGAATGCGCAATGATCATAAGTGAAGAGGGGGATAATCTTGGCTGTGTCAATCATCAGTAGCACCCCTTGGCGCTTGTTGGTTTGGCCTCTTCCTCTGCCCTCTGAAGGCTTGACCATGCGTGTCAGTCAAGGGCTGGACCAATGGGTCTTTGATGGGTGGAGGTGTATGGAGGTCGGGGGGGGGGGCTCTTTGTTCGGGGCCAGACACAGACCTGAAAAAATGGATGGGTGATGGGGGAAAAAGCTTTTGTCTGAGGCTGAGGCCTCCTTTGAACCTCATCAAGGCACTTTTAACCCGTCATAATAAGGCTGACAGGCCCCTCGGTGCTTTCGCTTTTCAGTTTCACTTACAAAAGTGATGAGAAGCGGGACTGAAGACAGAAATACCTAAAAGCTTTGTGCAGGCTCCGTATCTCCAGGGTGATCATAAGACTTTGTAAATCATGACCCTTATGGCAACTTCTAAATTGCTGATAAATGAAATCAAAGCAGCTGGCATGCATTTGGGGCTCATCTCAGTGCTGTTTCAGCTCTTTAAGCTCTATTTCAGGATTACTGTGAACTGTAAAAAATACACATCCTGTCAACTAAAGAAGCCTTCTAAGATGACTTTTTTTTTTCCAGACCTGACTGTAATTGACGGAGATCTTTTCTTTTCCCTTTTGACACACCTCATTGTAGCATCCTGAAAAAGGCCTGGGGCGCTGCGCTATCCCGTTTCGCCTTTTGTGAACAAAGTTGTGAAGGGCGTTTCCATTTCTTTTCTTCTCCTATCAAAAACACTATCCAGAGTTTCCTCCTCTCTTTTCACACTCAAAATGAGGTATTGACAAAGATGTCGTTGTTAAGACTTTTTTGGGTTGAACTCAAGTTTAAGTGCCTTAAAGCTTTTCACTCTCGATATCTGGCAAACATTCATCGCTCTCTATTTGCAGTCTGTCGGCAACGGGACTGTGTGAACAAAGAGTTCATCTAGTCACATTTTCATTTATTCCTTTTTAGACCATTCAATCAAAACAACCCAGAACTACTCTCAGCCTGAAATGTTCCCATGTTCACAGGAAGTCAGCCTTGTTTTCCAGTAAATTTCGACACCGTATCATGAGCCTAGATCTGTTTGTTGCTCCACCCAGATTGGAGGCAGACACCTGTTTGTTTAGCCTGAGGCTGCTGCCGAAGAGAGAGGAAAAACTGGGTCCAACCATCAAAACACTGGATTATATACCCTCTCTCTATTTCTGTCTCCCCTTCTCCTTTTCATGCCTGTCAACGGGTAATAGCCCCATTTGAAATAAGACTCCTAAGAGCTCATCTATAGCCACTTATGTAATTTACTCCACTTTCTTAATCACCCCCTAAGGAGGCAGACATGAATTACAACCATCAGCGATTAAAAAAAAAAAAAAAAAAAAAAAAACATCCTCAGAAGACCACACATCCCATGCCTGACCCACCGGCATCTTTGATCAGTAAATGATGTGGTGTGCCCCTTTTGAGCTCTCTCGCCCAAACCCCTGGTCCCCAAATACTCTTTAATCCCTCCCTTTCACACACACACACCTACATACACCTTTTTACCAGAAGCATGGGAACATCATCCACAGGGTTAAGGTGAGCAGGCCAGCCCACATGACAGAGAAACATAATCAATCCTGCCCAGAGGTGCCAATGTGTGTGTTTGTGTGTGTGTGTGTGAGGGAGTTGGAAAGCAGACAGCGTCAGATTAGCCGAGGTGCCACAGTGCAGATAAGACCAGACCACGATGGATGGAAATCTATTCGTTTAACCCAGCAGCACAGAAAAAGACTTTGGACCTTGTGGAGACACTCTGATAAAAGTTGCTGCCAGTGTGTGTGTTTGTGTGTGTATGCGTGTGTTTAGGGGGGGTTATGGGGGCGGGGGGGTGTTGCATTCACATCAATGTGCGTCAGAGATTGCCCCGCTTGGCTTAGAGTAGGGGAGCTTGTTGAAACACTCCCATACCCAGAGGTAGATCACAGAAGATGTTTGGACACTTAATTGGCACAATTACGCTGATTGACTCATTTTGCTCGGAGTGAGCCACACACTTCGGTACAGAGCCAATTATAGCCACACTGCATTTTGCCTCACAGGCTCCCCCGGTCCTGCACTTGAAGGCATGAGTGTCTTACATGTGAACACAGAGAAAAACAGCTGTTCTTTGCTGGCTGCTGTTCAAAAGGTTTCCTTTAATACCCATTTTCCACGTCCCCTAATGAGAAAATTTATGACCATCTTTAAAATGCCTGGCACTGTGATGTATATATAAAAACTCTAAAATCATTTACATCAAACTATGTGTGCAAATGCTGATAATAACATGCTTGTAGGTGTTTGTACATGAGTTAAAACTTTGAGTGAGATTCTAGGGGAGCTTTTGTTTTGTTAAACTAGTAGATGCATAAAAGAAATTAAAGCTAGACTTCCCTCATTTTGCAGAATTGGAGAGTGGAGAAATGCTGATTGGAAAGTGGTGGTGAGAGGCTTGTCTGGATTGGGATTTGAGGTCAACAGCAGATCAGAGTCTGGCAATTTACTGCCTGAGAGAAGACTCTTTAATTGACTTGCATGATTTAGCATGCAAACTGCTGCCTGCTGCTGTGAATGCATGTATTGAAGAAGAGGGCTCGCTGGCTGTGGCCGAGTATGTATAGTCTACTGTCTGCTCTCTCATGGTCCACTCGTGCTAAATACGATGTCGTGATGTTACAGATAAGATAAGATAAGATAAGATAAGCCTTTATTCGTCCCACAGTGGGGAAATTCACAACTGTGTCAAGTGTGGCTGGTAAACACACCACAATGTTCTTTAATGTCTTCAAAGGATCGATTCACCTAAATTACATAAGAGCTTTTTCTGGTGTCTGGTGTCTTTTGCTTGTATTCACAAGGATTTAGATATTTGCTTCTGAGATTTTCACCAAAACACAATGAAGACGAATGAAGTCTTACTTGTAATGCTCACAGTGATCAGAAATTACCCCACAGAGACTGCATCTTTCCAGAAAAACAGTCCTGTTGCTTCATCACTGACAAGACATCACTGTCTACAGTCTTTAAAATGATTTCTTCAGCAGAAAGTAGGTCCAAGGAAAACTATTGAAATCGAGGCCTGAGGATTTTTTTTTTTTTATGGAATTAATATATGATTTTGAGCATCCTATGCCAAACTACGTTTGGCACTACTTTGGGTTCTGAGTCAAATTTCGGATGAATACAGCAACTGTGGTCTTTGGTTCACAAATTCAACAACAATGTGTTTTAATTTGTAACCGCCTCTGACTGGCTTCTTCTCCAGTAGCTAGGGATTATGGATATTATTTTTTTTTTTTTTAGCAATCCGTCACAACTAACAAAACAAAACATGATTTCCCAAAGTTGATATAATTAAAGCTGGTGGTCAAAGCATAAACCTATATGATCGTTACATTATCTGAAAGACTCTTATGATTCTGACCATAACATTTGAAGATGATAGCATACAGAATGGGGTAAAAACACATTTGTAACCAGTGTCCCTTTCTTTGCAACTCTATTAGTTGGAGGCAGAAATCTAACAAAGTGAGGTCTTAAAATTTGGGCATATTAAAACCTACAGGTGAAAAGCTATCAGCATGCCCAAAAGACTAAATTTGAAAACATGAATGTTATACAAACGTATAAGGGGCACATTTCACTGCATGAAATTGGTTCCTACTCTAGTTCTGAAATTACTATAATGTTGATGGCAGATGCTTTCACGCCACACAGTACATCTTCTCACGGGACACTTCTATTAACTTCTTCAATTTAACAAAGCAGCACACTGGGATCATTATATAGTCATACAAACGGTGGGCAACTTGGCTGTAGTTTGCCTGACCTCAGATTTGCACCTGACATCATGGAGATTCAATTACAATCAACTTGGGGAACACTATTCACTCTGGCATTTCCATTATCTCATATATGTAAGGGAAAAGCATTAGAAGCCAGAGTGGACACTCATAAATTGTGCAGTACACACACACACCTGCATATAAATAGCCAGGAAATGGCTGGCAAAGCTATTCAACCACCCACTGAACCGTCATGCACTTCACACCCTCATACTAATGCACCTTGGGGAGGGGGAGAAGCTGTGCGAACAGTATATTGGAAGGAACAATAAATGAAATATAAATCAGGACTTCGATTTGTGTGATGTTCTTATGAATGTCATAAAGTATTCAGAAAAGGTCAAAGTAGTACTTAAGAAGTGAAAACAGCCCCTTGTTTAAGCGTAAAATTGTGGAATGGCTCCAAAGCAACATCCGAGCTCTGTACTGGACATAAAAGCAGATCATTTACTTCTACTTTATGGTACAAAATGAATTCTGAATTGAACCACTCCAATTATCAGTAATGCGATATTCACTGTTGAAATGAGTCTTCCTAAGTCTCAGCTTAGACACGAGAGCTATTGTCCTTTTCCTGATCCTTTTTGCTCCTTTTTTGCAAGGGGGAACAATGTGACATTTCCCCTCTGCCCAGCTTCTCCCTGTTTTCACTGGGATGTTTTATAGCATGCCATAAAGATGAAATGTGAGGGCTGTTAGGGCTCTTTCTTCAGTACCACTGTGGTGCCCTCTCCACTAACTCACCACTGGGAAAACGCCAGTGATGGGACGAGAAGTTTGTAATCCTCTGCTTCTCTGCTTCTCAACATCTGATACGTGTTTTGAGCTGTGTGTTAAAGTTAAGACTCGCAGTGATTCCCGGCTTTGCATTATCCACCTGTGCCCCGGCCCTCAGCTCTCATCTCATAAAACCTCAATTGGCCTCGGGGTCAGACATGCCAATACTGCCCTGGCTCTCCTCTTTCACCCCTCCTTCGCCCCCTCTCATTGTGCTACCTCCCCCCTATTGTGGAGTTCTCGCCAGAAACATCCGCAAAAATTTAAGCCTCAGATGAAAGACGAGCAGAGCCAGGGTAGGAAGATGAGTAAGAGTCTGAAGGTTAGAGGGGGTTATTGAAATATGGGAAACAGAATTTGAATTGCAAGCTGCGTTTCATGTAAATAAGGACATTTGCAATCCAAATTGAGCGACAACATCCAAGACAACTCATAAGCCAACTCTGGGTGATCAAACAAATCAAACATTACCCATCTTTCGTTGCGACAAGATGAGATACTCCTCTGCGGGCATGTACATGTCAACAACACACACACGTACGTGGGTGGACGCGTGCACAAATACTTGACCCTGCGCAGACATGCCATAAATACCATTCCTCATCTTTTCACAATGAAGTGGCCACTTTGGTCCCCACAGCACTGCTGATGGGTCACTCTTTACAAGGAGGGTGTCTGAGAGGGACTGAGAGTAGTTGCAGCTCCAGCCCTAAGTGAAAGAAATCCCTCTGTCAGGAAGAAACAAAGCCAAGAGCTGTCAGTGAGTTGGAAAAGCTGCTAAGTGCGTCGGTGGCCAAAAAAAGAGCAAAATCCAAACAATGAAGATGTCCATTTTGAATCGCTCGCTGGACATGATACGCTCCTAATGTGCAGGGAAAGCCTTCCTCCAGCCTCTGCATGTATCCTGTCCATAAATCTTCTGAATTCCCACCCAGTTCAAGTAAAAACAAATCTGTCTAGTGCCACTTCAAAGCATTGCTGTGTTATGAGTTTACAACCATGACTTAGAGAAATGTTTCAGAGGCTTTGGACCGAAGAGGAGGGGGGGTTGCTCTGTTTCTTATGGCTTGGCGATCTGGGCCAAGCCACTGTTCTGGACGTCTCGGTGATTTTGAAGTGACTCACGAAAGAGTGCGGCTCTCTGCAGATACACAGGTTTGACAGTCGTGAATACAACGCTGACAATCGTACTTGGAGTGTGACTGACGGATAGAAAGGGTTTTCTAGACACCCAAAGCCACCGTGTCCCTTCACATTCCAGGGATGAGGGATGGAGATTTGCTTACACAAACTCTTCAAGCGTGTTTGCATCCTTGTGATGACAGGGCTAAACGCTTGGTTTGGGCACCACCTATAAAATATTCAGGGGCGACTGTCTGAGCTGGTCCCCTGTGCTCAAACCCCTCTGAAAACAGCAACGACCTGATTCTAAATTATTAAGCAAGTCAAATGCTTTGTCTAGGAAGTTCAAAGCTCTGTCAAACAATCAGTCTGACTCGGAAAGATGAATTTTAAAGGTGCTACTCAAAGCATTTTGACATCAATAACATGAATTCTAATTGTCATAAACAAAGAGATAACCGCTGAAAAGAATGGCAGCCTACACTGTGAGCCACTGTTCAGGATTTTAGTGTTAAATCTGCTTGATTTCCAGCACAAAAGGAGACTGCTGTACAATAAAAAAACAAAAGGGAAAAGTTGTTATTCTTGCAGTGCAGAACGAGACAAAGCTTCTTGAAATGCTGGGTGGTGAAATAAGAGAAAAGCCTAGAAGAATAGTGTCACACTAAAGTTTTAGCTCTGTAAAACAAATGGACCTGGAGTGACAGCAGGTATGATCTTCATTTTTAGAAAACAATCAGAACAATCTTCGGGGCTAGAATGAGGGTCGATTTTGCTTACAGGAATCATACCGACACTCTCTGACCAGTTAATAATAAATACATCCAATGTTTTAAGATTCTGTATGTGACTTTGAGCTGAGCATGGCCTCCGAGGATAACTAATCTAGTGCTGCATTTTAAATACTACTGACATTTCCAAAAGGCTGCAATACAGAAATTCTCTGTCTCTACTGTTGTGCTCCATATGCTCCACTGTGTGCCATGTCTACAAAACTACTGGATTACAAAGCTTTTAATCACATAGTGAGTTAATGTTCTCTTGAAAAGAGGGGGGCTGAGCTGTTTATATAGGATGAAATTATTTTCTCATGGCATCCTGGAAACTGTAACCTCTCGAGACCACAATAAAGTTGGCACCATTTTGCATTAAGGGGTCACAAGCCAAAAGGATTGGGAACCTCTGCTTTAGAGGTTAATTATATGCATTCTAGTCTAAGCCATATGCGCTGATGAGGCAGAAACACAAGTCCATCTGCCCTTGATTTAACCTATAAACAATGCATTTTTCCTATCCACCAACCCAAGATTCCAATATCCCATAAAATGCTATAATAACTCTTGGGTTGCAACCTATTATTTGAAATTAAAACTCAGGAAACAGTTAATTAACTTCTTGTCAGTAAGTAAACCCTTTCCACGAGCTACACATGCAGTAAACTTCCAGATGAAGAAGAAGAACTCACCTGCAGTAGTTGTGTCTGCCCAAACCACCCTCTCCATTGGGGTATTTGAGGGTGTTGTACGGGTGCTGGAAGGTCTCATTCCAGTAGAGGCAGGGTTTACCACCGTGCAGGCTGGTCTGGTTCTGGAAGCCCCGGTAGTCCTCTCCATTGGCAGTGTAACACTCTGAAAAGAGAGCAATGAAACGGAGAGAGTGAGAGAATTTACTGGTGTCTGCAATAAGGGATTAGTCGTCTCTTAAGATGGAAATCAAAAGCTTGGCGAGAGCTTTTAACCAGGCATGTAAAAGGCAGCCACATATGTGACCTGCTTTATTGACAATCTGGATTCAGTGAAATACTCTTGTGCTATTAAAAATGTTTTAATATGTTTGGAATGATCATAGACGATACGTTCAGAGTAATTGTATTCTTTGCCCAGGCTCAATTCATTTCAGCTCTGGCCAAATGTGTTAAAGCGAGATCAATCACAGTATTGTTTCAATTAATGTCAACGCAGAAGCATAGAAAAAAAAAAGAAAATACCCTACTGATATACAACAAAAGCAAACATGGCTTGAATTTCCAGGAAGTGTATGACAACCATATGGCCAAGTCAGAGAGAGGGAGTGGGAAAGAGAGCGAGCTGGGTTCCCAAGGCAAAACAATGGCTGGTGGAAGGCTTTTCTTCCCTGAAAGAGGGAATTCAAATAAACAATGGCTGATGGGAGCATGATGAGCCATCACCGCTCATCATTCTCAGTCTCAGGGGGGCTCCCGTCAAGAGACCTTTAACAGCTACAGCTGAATTCCTCTTTTGATTGCATTACGACGGAAAATATTAATTTATTTTGTGAGTGTTATGATTACTCGTGCTGCAGGTGCTCATTATTGCCACGAGTGTTGACAGAGCAGGATACCCCTTCAGTGGAACCAGCGGGGATAAAAACAGGCCCTTCACTGTCTAAATATGACATTACCTTGCAAAGAGTAGATGCAAACAACGTCACAGTCTGCAAATGGTAATTATTTTCATTATTGTTTTATCTGATGATTATTATTTTCATGATTAATTGATCATTCGTTTAGTCTCTAAAATGTCAAAAACATGTGACAACGCTCTCCACAATTGATGTCTTAAAATTGCTGCTTGTCCCATCAACAGTGCAAAACATTCATTTACTATCATGAGTGACACTTAAGAAGCTGGAACCAGCAAATGTTTGACATTTTTACTTCAAAAACGACCGAAAAGATGAATCATTTATCAAAATAGTTATAGTTAGTTATATATCTACATACTATATAGTATATATGTAGTTATATTGTTGTATAAAATTATAATAATTTTCTTTCAAATAATAAACTAATTGTTGTGGCTCTAGCCAAAGGGGCAACAGTTTGAAGTTCTGGCATACAGCAAACACATTTTCCATTCTTAAAACATATCAAAAACATTCTCTACTATTAACTTAATCTGTTTTTTAAATGCCAAACAAGAGCACATGGAAGTATTACAACAAATCCACATCATGCCTGTCAATCATAACATAAAAAAAGACAATAGTTGCTTGTTTGGCTCATCTCCATGGGGTCTTGTTGCTATGTACGCGGTTAGCCAATGACCGGCCCCTTTCATCAAGTCAAGCTGTCTGGGCTGAGTATGAGCTAATGCATTGCAATATGACAGTCATTATACCCCTCGGTGAGCCAGCTGTGCTGCAAGGCTCTTTTTCATCCTCTTTAGAGTCCAAGGTTTCCCAACTTCCTCTCTCTGTTCTTCCCATCGTCTGTTCTCCTCCCTCACCGCCTTCTGTTCTTTCCTCCTCTGCTGCCTTGGCCTTTTTCTGTTCTCCCCTTTCAACTTACACACAGACAAACATTTCTTTGGGGATCGCTTAACCTTGCAGCCTTGTAATGCAACTTTTGGAGTCTGTTGCAGGGGCTGTCCTTAGATGGCAGCCACAAGATGCTGTTTCACAGGTCGAGAGGAGCCGGGGAGCATGACAGCTTCTTTTTTCATTTGTGGGAGACAAATAAACTCCATAATCAAACTCCTGCATGCCGATTATATTAGAAGATTCTTCAAAAGTGAATAAATGTAGCGTTGTATGGCTGAAACAAGAAGTAAATATTGTGAAACTTTCATATATTTAGTAATTAGCTTCCCATACTTTCCACCATACTTTGCAATATTCAAAGCAGTTAGCTTGCACGCAAACATGCATTCCAGCCTCTTGCATCCACCACAAAAGTACTGCGAATACTTAATTTTAGAGTAAATCAGAGGGCCCGGCTGTTCTCAGTGTGTCAGCCAAAGTTGCTTTTAATTAAAGTTGTTTCGGTTGTGTTGCTCAGTCAAGCTTATCAGTCATCCATCGTCTTGCTGACAGGAGTTCAGCGGCAGCAAGGAGCTGCAGGGTGTCAGGTTCCTGCAATTATGATGCCACTCTATTGTCTGTAAATCGCTCCCCTCTCTCTTAGCAAATTAATCCTGCCTCGGCATGCAAGGATATCAACCACCGGATCGTAAATCCACTTGAGAGTGGCTGAGGCAGAACACAACTCCATAAAATTAGAAAAACAGCTTAATGATGTTACAACGGGGGTCATGCTCTCGCTACCCTTACACGGGTGATGAGAAGGGTGGCGGAAAAAAGTTATCGTCAGGCTGACACTCAGAGGACAGGCAAGGTGTGTTAAATAATGCTTCATGTGGAAGGTCTTAATTATTGCATGTGTAGACGATGCAGAGGATCACCATGGAGGAGGTTTAAACTTGTAGAGGACTTTGGAGAAAAGAAAGTGTTCTGATGCCAACATTAGTGTCAGCCGCCCCGGTAGAGTTCAAGAATGATAGCACTTGGATATGCATTGTATAAGATGATGGTAAGACGGGAACCAGATGATGAATTTTTATTGCATTTACATTTTTTCTGGATGCCAGCAGCCACTGCAACAGAGAGAAAGAGAGAAGGAAACGCTGCTATTGAGAGTTTGGCAGCGCCACAAGCACAATCATGAGTCACTGCAGCCCAAAAGCAATCACGACTGTTACTGCCCCAGTCAGAGAGGATAACATCAGGCAGGGACGGGGCAGCCGACTGCATCCCAAATGAGCTCACGTCCTTCAAATATCTTCCCCTCCAAAAGAGTGGGTATTAAAATGACTGAACTTGGCTGCGTGCAGCGCTGCTCAACACACTGTATCAAAAAGAAAGAGCCAAATGACTTTGTAAATGTCTCCTCTCCTCTCCTCCTTCAGGAAACTTTAGCCCGGAGTTTTCAGGATGAAGGAGAGCTTGTCTGCACATGGTCCGCTTGGAACGGGCTGCTGCTGGCAATCATTCCGCCCTGCTGCGGCCAAGTTAGCTTTCCAGGACGAGATGGTAAATATGGCAGCGTTTTGCCACCGGGAGGGAGATGGTGGTGGTGGGGTGTTCCATGCGGTTTCAAGGCACCATTTGCTTGTGGTGAGAATGGGAAGTAGCAGATCTGCAAGGACTCAGAGATAAGTGAGGCCATCGTAAAGATGAATGGTCCATTTAAGAGCCTTGCGGATGGCCACACATCTATCAAGCTAAAGAGAAAAGGCCAATTTAACGTTGGAGCGGTGTGAATATGAGCATTTTATCCTTGTCCTGGATGAAATGAAGAGCTCATCTGCTGATTGGACCGTCACCGCATTAGGCTCACTCCCTCTCCGAACACGCCCAGCCCCCCCACCCTCACACCCCTTTCCTTGTCACCAAGCAACTGTTGCGCTCTCGTCACATGGGCTTGGGCTTTCTTGTGGTTTCATCATAGGCCGTGATGGGAAACAGAACCACCACCGCATGAAAGACGGAGAGAAGGGGGGGAGAAAAAAAAGCCTCCTATAAAATACATGCAGATCTACAAATAGAAAAAGTCCGGGAAAGGGAAGAGGAAGACTCGCCCTTGACCAAGCCCTGCGCTCACAGAATACAGCACCACCCCAGCAATGAGAGACAGAAAAGAAAAAAGAAAAACAGCGGAGCATCGCTGGGAGAGAGCTAATCGCCCTGTTATTATATTTGTTGGGATTTGTGGCTAATGACTTCCACATTGCAACTTCAAATGCACTTAATGCTCTGAGAAAAGAGGAGGGAGAGAGAAAGAAAAAAGTATGGGGTTTTGGTCATGTGATGTCAACTACACAAACAAACTAGCTTACAAACAAATGGTTTGTCTGAAACACGTTGCCAGGTCACACAAGAGCACTTATTTGTTGTGTTTGCTACGAGGGATGAAAAGCAGCGATAATTACAGACGACTGCTTCCTCACAGAGGGCTGACATAAAGAGCTTCCTTCCATCTTTATTATATGCTTCGAGCTCTGGGGACAGCAAAACAGGCTTAGTGCATGCGCAATATTTCCACTATAATGAAATTATACGGAACGGGTCTGTGATAGAAACATGCACGTACAGTATTATTAATGCATAGAAAAGTTGTACAGGCACCAACACGACCCAGAGGTGTGGAGGTGGTTGACCACATACAAGGTTTCAGAGCCGTTCCAAAGTCTACAAAGAAAGACGACAGAAATTACCACAACAACAGAAATGGCAGATTATTAATACACAATTTGCCACAATGTGTTTCCCCTCCACCGTGTCCTGGTAGCCATTACTGTTGTGGGGCTCATTAATGTCAGCGTAGTAAGAACAGAGGCCAGGGACAGGCCAAACCAAGCCAGATGTAACGGGTTACAGATTTCTTTTCTGGGGGGACACAGCTGGTTGCAACACAAGTCTGGTTCCCCTTTTCCCCAACAGCATCTATTTCCACATCAAAACCACATCAGACTTCAGAGGATCGCAGGAAGCCTGCTTCACATTTAGTATCCAGGTTTCACAGATAGCCACAGATTCAGTGAGGCTCTTATAATGAAGTCAGATGTTGCTGAAGAGTAGTCAGTGATTTCTCCGAGGAGGGAGCGAGGGGGGGGATTCTGCAGTTAATGGACCACACCTCGCCTTTCGGCTTCTCTGATCTCTTCTCCTGTTAGAGGCTTTTTTCTTAAAAAGTGCCCTCATGCGAGAGGGTCAATGAAAGTGCAAAGAAAAAAAGTCCCAAGTGATGAGAACAGATGAGTCTAACTAGTTAAACCTGCAGACATTGACTTCTGAATGGACTTTTACAGTCCTTGTTTTCATTTCATGCTTTTGTCATTGGTTGTAGCCCCAGATAACCAGGCCATAAACCTCATTCAGTCCCAAAATAGCCTCCATCACCACTATTCTTCCTGCAGAAACCCTCCGCTGCACCACCTCCCGAGTTCACTACCACAGTAGCCACAGACCCACAGGACTCCCTGCCAAAGTTGCTGGGTAGCACCTATAAAACATGGCCCCATCTCCTTCTAGTGCGGCCCCTATTATTTAGCTCCGTAATGGAAAGAGTCTAATCTGTTGGAGCCAGTGGTGGGTTAAATGCACTGCCAAAAACCCCTGTTTGAAGTTGCTTGTTGCAAAAATGGAAAGCATAACGGATCTGTGCCAGAAGCTGCTCTCTGGTCCTTAATTTAAGTGTTACGTCTCCAGCGATCAATCAGCAAACATACTGAAACTGATACAACATCCACCTTTGCAGGATTTCCCGCAGTGGCCGTGTTGATATCTGACAAAACACAGCCCAGATGGACCAAGGGTAGTTTTGGCTCTGTGAGTGGACACGGATGGAACGAGGTGGGACGATTTTGAGTTTTGCTTGGCAGACGTTCAGGGAGTGACGGATGGGCTGCAGACTCTGACAATGACGTAAAGGACATTCAGGGACTTGCTGAAACCCTGGGGGAAAAAAACCCGCTGGCAAAATGTCGACATCAGGGGCCCCGCCAGCCAACCTGACATGAGGGCGGATGAGGTGTCGCGTTCAATTACCTCTCTTTGGCACCTCCTTACTGTTTCCTCAAGTCACAATCAACATGTGGGAAAAGAAAGGCCATATTTCAAAACATGATTAAAAGCTTCTTCACCTCAAACTCTGCCCTCGTTTTCTGTATGTTCTCACACACCAACATGCAATCGCACACACTTCTCCATACAATGAGAAGACAGGGGTTACGGGGTTAAACAAATAGAAGGGGAAATCTCCCACATACTCAACACATGCCACTGAACCTGCTCTAAAGAAGCTCTGACACCAGAGTAAACAAGTCTTGTGCAGCCAGGAGAGAGCGGGGACTGTAGGTGAGGGCAGGAGGGAGGGAGCACAGATAGAGAAGCCGAGATGGGCTGAGGGTGTTAGGTTCAGAGCTTTCAGAGGTGCACAATTATTGCCGTCTGGGATTGATCCATCCTCAATTAAGCCAAACTGCAAATTAAAGCCGAGCACTGAGAGTGAGGAAAGGATTGTGAAAGATAGAGTGATGGCAGGGGAGGCAGAATTAAGCAGAAGAAGAAAGAGGACGAGAGGAAAAACAGAGAAGCAAACAGAGTGAGTCAGGGTGGGACAAAGACTGTTTTTATGATCCCGCAGATTGTTAACCCAGGCTCTAATTTTCTCCTTCTTGTGCACCAATGAAGTGAACACTGGGTTTATTTCGCATTTCCCTGTGTTATAGACAAGGCCGACAAAGCCCAGGCTTGTAAAATTAACAGCAAACACAGAGTTAGCGTCTCCAACGCCAGGGGTCTGACTTCGACGCTACAAATCTCATTCCAAGGGAGCTCTGTGACACAGCTGCGTGCTGGGGCCCTTCACCAGCAAACAAACAAACCAATGTAGGCCTTAAGCGGGAGAAAATATGTTGCGCTAATGCGTGTCTTCTGTGAAGCAAATAACACATGCCCATATGGGTTCCTCATCACATGCAGTCTTTGATAACCAGAGGATCACTGGCTTATGATACAAGTCATGATGGCTCACAGTTGCTAATGGCCGTGCCGTGCGTGCCTCACATGGGGGTGTTTTAGGCTTGCTCTCTTCTTTTTTGTCTTGCCTGTAAATGGATGGTAAAATGATCTCTCAGTCAACTAGATGCCCTGATAAACATATGCTGTGACAAAACATGCATTAATCTGCACTCCTGCCCACATCTTTCCAGCTCTTTCTCTCCCCTCCCCTCGCAGTCATACTTCTCCCCCTCCCAGACGCACTTACAGTAAGAATGAAAGGGAGCAATTTTCATCAGTGGAGCAGCCGCAGTATTTTAAGATGGTTCCGATGTGAAGGGACGGGAGGACGCACACACTCACACACACACATTATCATGCACACAGGCTCTTTTGTTCCCTTGGTGTAAGGCCAGTGTCATTGCGGCGATACCATTCTCACCCACTCATCACTGTACAGTAGATATCACCCACTGAGTGTGTGTGTGTGTGTGTGTGTGTGTGTGTGTGTGTGTGAGAGAGAGAGAGAGAGAGAGAGAGAGAGAGAGAGAGAGAGAGAGAGCTTACGTGTGTGTCTTTGAGTGCGCACGTCTGTCAATTCCCTAACTCCTCTCCTCACAATGGGCCAGCTTCTCAAAGGCAGTAATCAATTTGCGGTAACATTATGTAAGCTGTGTGGCCAGCGAGGCTTCTTCTTGCCTTCCGTCTGCTCGCCTGTAGAACATTTCCACGTTTCAAGTTTCTCCAATGATACTATTTCAATTTGCACACAGTAATGGACCACAGATCCACATCTAGGACCTTTACCCTGCACGTTAAGCCACTTAAAGCTGCTTTCGAACACCTTAAAAAGGTGGACCATAAAAGAAAAAGGGCTGTCGCTACACACACCTGTTTTCGATCGTCCTGTTTGTGCTCAGGTTAGCTGGTATCTGAGGAATGTAAATTATATGTGGTTTGGTTTAGGGTGAAGCTCTGTCAGTGCTGTTGCAGGGGACTGTGTGCAACCTTTACAGGAACACCCCCTCGTCCCCCCCGGCCCCCCACCCTCTAGATCACCAGATGCACCAGATGATGCACCAGATCAAACGCCACTTATTCTTAACAGACATCATGATTAAAACAGAATGATGCCTCGTCGTTTTGTACAGTTAATCATAACAAGGCTTGTGGCGAGAGAGGTTGAAGCCATTGTGTAAAGCAGCAGAAAAAGATTTAAAGGATTTTAAAGGAGTTTTTTGTTTGTCCTTGAGGATATGAATGTGTCAGTTGGCTGCACAGTCACCAAGTTCATATTCACGTGCAGTTCCTCACTTTAGTAGCTGTTGAGGGAGTAAACATTGCATTTTTGCAGGAACATTTTAAAAAATTTCAACAATTTCAACAGTTTGGATTTCTCTCTCCAGTTTTGATTAGTTATTTCCTGTTGTGGGGATTTCCTGTCAGCAGACATACATAACACCAAAATGTAATTTGCGAAATGAGAAAATCACAGACATTTCATCTAGAAGAGTTGGGAAACTCCTCTCCATGTGAGATCTTTCAGAGTGCTTAGACACATGACTTTTGCCTATGCTAAATAAAGTCTTGCTTATATCCATGGTATCTGATATCTATGGAGCAACTAGATGAAGGGAGTATGTTGACTCTTCTTTATCATCAAAACCTGTTTGACTCTTTTTGTCTTTTATGAGAAGCTCACTTGTGCAAATTTGTCATTTATTCATTGTGTTTACTGTGGTTTAGTCTAGTTTTAGGGCTCAGTTAAAGATGTCCCAGTCTAATCTTTCTATATTGTACTCTACACTTGTTGTCCACCTCATGGTAAAGACCTACCTCCATTCATTTTACATGGGATGCAAGCGAATCAATTCGCAAAGGCATCATGACGCGATCTCTCTAGTGGATCATGTCACATTGATTTCAGGAGTCATGTTGTCTAGTTAAACTTTCATTTATCATATTAATAATTTAAGCCTAATAAACCTAAGAACCAGGACCTTCAGTATTTGGGTCAAGTAGCTTGTGATAGATAAGGTATGTCAGATTAAAAAGGCTACAGCTGCTGCGTTCCAATGTGTCACATGCATATTTAATCAACATTTTAAAAATCCTTAATTCACAGTAATATAAAACAGAGAAAAAGGTGGAAAATTAAAAAAAGAAGATAAAAAGAAACTGCAAACAAAATCTGGTTATCAAAATAGTTTCTGATTAATTTTTCATCAATTGATTGATAGATTGATTGTTTCAGGTCGACTGTGGTTTTCATCAGTGTTTGAACTGACAAAACTCGCAACAATAAAACCTACTCAGTCTGTCAGTCTTATATCTGATATTCCCAAGAATCCAACTGCCAATGCCAAGTGTCATGTCAGGCTGGGAATCCTGAGCCTTTTAGGCAGCTTTAGCCCCTTTTCAGAAATGAAGCAACACGGTTACTGGAAATTGGGCTTAAGTTGATCAAATGTCTGAGAGAGGCTCAGAGCCATGTGTTGTGATTAAATGTAACTGAAGCAGGCCAATGGTGGATTTCACTCACTCTGTGGACATCAGTAATAGATGTATATTGAATGCTGAGGTTTAATCAACTTTTACTTCTTGCCTGCTGTGGTGGGTGAACAGACCTAATGTGTGGAGCACAAACACGCTCCCATCTGCATCCAATGAATCTCCACAGCGCTCGTTTGGAGAGAGTGGCAAACACATCAAAACATATTTGTTTTGTCTATCCTTGTAAACTACAGATGGAGGCACTGGTCTGTTCCCTCAGCATTCCTTGGCGTGTTTAGACTTTTTTACACTTTAAATCCATGCACACTGTGGTGAAATCTCCTGTGCGTCAAAGACGTTTTGTCTTAATCTCTCGTTACACCGAATCTTACGCCTTATGCCTGTTGTTGGCTTTAGAACAATCTGTGATCGTGATCCGCCAAAAGGCATATTCATTTTAATTTGTAGACTCTTTTCTTACCCGACGTGTTTAAATCCCTTTTAATTACCTTGCCTGAGTGACCTGGTTGGGGCGCACATTTCCAGTGTATCGAATCGCATAAGGTTGTCAGATAAACCGCGACAGAGAGCACTTCCAATGACACAATAACAACAGGACAATAGGCTGCTGCAGAGGGGACCACAGCGCTCGACATTCAGACCCCTTTTAACCAGCCACGTCTCTAGTTCCTGATCTTGATTGTGAAAGCGATCCTTTTTCACTGTGGTTTGCAACGGCTGTGGGAAGAGCAGCAGTACTGGGAACCAGATGGCTCTGGTAAAAGACAGGGGGCATCCCACTGGCCTCTCTGGGAAGGGGATCCGTTACGGAGGATCCATTGAGGGCCGGCAGATTCTGTTTCACGGCATCGGCCGAGTGTGACCACCCCTCGGTTGGCGTTGGTCGCGGGCTGGTGCCACGTAGGCTGCCGCAGACCCAGCCCTTTTTGTGTTCACCTTGGGGAGTTGTATTCACCTTCAATGCAGGACAGACAACTAAATCAGGGCCTCTTGGCGACTTGGGTTTCACCCCTTTTCAGCTCAAGCCTCTTTCAAAGGGCCTCGCATTGCAATGGGATATCACTGCCTTCATAGCTTGAGGGACAATGGTTGTTTGTGGAAGAGGTTGACTGAGATGTTCCAGTGCGTTTGTAAAGTAGGGTCCGTGAACGGTTAAAGCTCAGTTAACTATCGCTGGGGTATCGCACTTCGAGTTAACAAACGTTTATCTCCACGTTCTTTCAGAAACAACCGCACTGAGACATGTCGTCCAGCCCCTGTTCTGCGCTCTCTGATCCACTGCACATTTCCCTGTCACGGCTTCTTAGCTCTGCCCGCGACTGGCTTTGTTCCTTTGTTTGCTGTCCACTTAGCTACGTCTGCTCCCTTCACTTGTCCAAATGTTTGCTCTGTCCACTTAGCCATGTCCACTCGCTTGGCCTTGTTGAATCAGTGCTGTAGGTGGGCGTTTTCCTGCAAAGAGGAAAGGTGACAATTTGCCTCTTTGGCCACAAACTGCTGCAGCTGGACACTAACCAGACCCCGGGGCTCAGCAGCAAAATTACTCTCCATTTATTTAAAGTGGTTGCCATTACTCTACCGCAGTAGAGCACAGACCTCAGTGGCCCCGGCCCAACCATAACTGCAGTATAAAAAGAACTAGGTTCGCCGGACAGGTCATGTCTCACACAGTAGCAATTCAATATCCTCCCGTTATGTTCTTGGTTACGCTTCTCAAAACTCAGAATTGCATGTGACACCACAAAAATACATGGTTGCTTTGAAACTTAGCCTGCTGAGATTTTTTTTGCAAAAACACTCAACCAATCACTGGCGAGATGTTTGGAACATGTTACATGTTTGAATCAAAGAAAGAAAAACAGTTAATTTACCTTAATCATACTATGTCAAACGCTTTATTAATAGTATGTTCAAAAAGAGAAATACGCAGACAGGAAGCCAGGATGGTTTTGGACTTTCACCAAAACAAATCAAACCAAAGTCTAATCATCTTTTTTTCTGTTCTCCTTGAAATGCAGAAACAATACACCAGCCAATGCAGTGCTATTAGGGAATAGAGAAAGCTGCACTTCCCTTTATCAACACTCCCAGAGCTGATAACACTCTACTTTGATCCAGCTTTGAGGCAGAAAGTTATATTTTGTGTCATGTTTTCATGCATCAGCCATTTCCTCCCCAGGCTTAAAACCTCCTTTAAAATTCCATTTTCTGCGAATTGAATTGAGTTTTGATAATGAAAACAATTGTTTGTTTGAGAGTTAATAGAATTCATAGAAGAACATAAGGCTCTATGGTATTTCATTACTGTTCTCTGACTATTTGATTTATCCCCTTCGCCCTGGAGTGTGTTCCAGCTGATGGGCTCTGACTGCTGCAGAGAGCACGAGTAGAGCTGAGAGAGAATGTCATTCGCCGTTGACTAGAGAGGATCTCCTCATGCATACACAAATGTCAAGGTACACCAAGAGGCCAGGGAACACAGCTCATGCATAATAGTATTATCATGTGTAACAGGGGGGATAAGAGGGGGACAAGAGGGGAGAATTGGTTACAAGAGAGAGACGAAAAAAAAAATTGGGAGCGATCTGGATAGTTTGAGATGAAGAGACTTGTGAAAGAATAAGAAAGGATGTTACATTGTTTTACAGAGCTCCATCCAAAAACAACATGTCACAGCTCATTCAGAAAAATACTCTGACTGATCTTAACTGACCTTTGAGCAACAAAACCTCACAAACCACTATTCTGGCCACATGCGTGCACTCTCCCACCTAAACATTGTTTATCTCTTTCAAGCCTGACAGTTGTGTACAGCCGGCAGCAGCTTGACAGCTTAATTTCATGTTGTCTCGCAGGACCGCCTCCGCGGATCAGGGGCCGGAGCGACACACTCAACCTCACTCCACTTTGTTTGGGGACGCCTTTTTCTCTCGCCGCTCTGTGCTTTACATGGCTATCGCACCCGTCATGCTTCGTCACCTCTGAGAGAGGCTACCCATGCGCCACCATCGCCGTCATAGAACCTGAAGCTGGAACTGGCCTGGCTGCTTTGCATGCTGGGTCGCCCAACCGCCCGCCTGAGCTGGTGGTGATTTGCACCAGGTGAGAGAAAAATGAAAGAGTTGCACTTGATGGAAGTTCAAAAAGAGAAATGGGGAGAGCGGGGGACAACACCGAGAGAGGTACTATGATAAAACAAATGTAAGCCTTTGAACACGACAGGACGAGAATCACAGTGGCATGATAATAAGCATGATTGTGTTTATAATAACTAGGTCTGTTTCTCCGTCTTAGTGGTTGGTGGTTTTATGGGCGGTCCAATCCCTTGGCATGGAAGAACAAGGGCGTTGCCCACAACTTGACCTTCACAGGACACCACCCAGAGGTCAACAGGAAGTAAATGGGCAGCAGCTTGACACAGAAGCACACATTTCTGACCCAGAGGTTTTTTTTCCCCTTCTTCTTTTACCAACTGTGAGCCAGATTCAACGTACTTTCGGCCAAGTAAATGAGGGAATTCTTCAAAACTTTTGGCCTGTCTTCACAAGTCAAGACATGCTGGGTATCATGTGTGTTGGGATATGCAAAAAGGAGAATGCTCTGCTCTATTTTCTTCCATTTCAGACTTTGGACTGGCTTTTCCATGAGTGCAACATTCCCCGTCTTCCAGTCTATCACTGAGAGGTAGCTACTGTGAGCTGGTGTTACTGTCACTGCAGCTCTAGATGTGGAGGTTAGTAGAATCAGCCAGGGCTTAGTTTTTAATCTACCTCATTGTTAACAAAGTACCACAGAACCACACAGGTAACAAACTTTAGTCATTTGTGTGATATTTAAAGGACGACTGCAACTAACTTTTGCAAACTGACCTCACTGCCTACCTTAGCACATGTGTTACTTCATCAGCGAGGAGAACTCAAAGTAGCACTTCAGCATCTCTTCACTATAACTCCATAACCTCCTCTGTTGTCAGTGACCTTACAGTCGCACCGTCAGCTGAAGTCGATATGCGTAGTTGGTCTTTGTTGCTGTGTATTGTTGTCTTGATAAACTTAACCTCACCGGGGCGTTCCATTGAAGATTCATGAGGGCTCCATATGGGCCGGTGTGGAGCTGATTATGCATGGACACGACACAAAGAGGAGACAGATTGACTGGGTTTACTGTGAAAACAACCAGGGCTCACTGCCTGAACCTGCAACCTACAGAACATTTAGAGGAGCGTAAAGTTTTACAGCGTGCA
This sequence comes from Centropyge bicolor, assembly GCA_037975185.1. Classification (NCBI taxonomy): domain Eukaryota; kingdom Metazoa; phylum Chordata; class Actinopteri; family Pomacanthidae; genus Centropyge; species Centropyge bicolor. Next base: position 6,163,458 of record JBBMOC010000020.1, on the reverse strand, counting down.
CAAAAGTTTGAGGGAGATTAGCCCATTTGTCAGCTTACTCATGACTCCAATGACTGATGAGAAAATAGGAAGTAAAAGCAACCATGTGTACCCGGTAGATTGTTCTGTCCTGTGATTGATGCCGACACTTTTGCATGCCCTTGAGTGAAAGGCAAGGGACTCACATTATCTTCAAAGTCGGAAAAAAAAAGAACAACAGCTGCAAAACTGATGTTTCCTCTTACCACTCTTAAAGGCTAAAACTCCCACTGGTTTCTACACACAGTCACATCTTTAATCATGAACACAGTTACTTAAATGGGTAGCTCAGCACACACACACACACACACACACACACACACACACACACACACACACACAGTACCATACAGTACACCAATCTACCCCAGTGGTTTGTCTGAACTTGTGTCTGCAGCACAGAAGCTCTCCATCTCTGAAGCGGAAAAGTGGGGGGGACCACACGGCCCACATCTGAGACCCAGACCCATGTGTCCTCTTCCCATAATGCCCTCTGACACGCCCCACACTGAGCACAGAGTGTTTACCCGCATGCTCAAAGCCCTTATGTTAAACTCTTTAAGAACCCGCTGTCTCTCCTCAAACCAACGCTCCATCGCCATCACCTCTGCCAACACAAGCTTGTGTTTCTTCAGATCTCGTCTGAAGATGGTCTGTTATTATCTTCCGAGGCAGATGATTCAGAGTATCTCTCTCTCTCTCTCTCTCTCTCTCTCTCTCTCTCTCTCTCTCTTCTCACACACACACACATACACTCACAAAGATCCCTCTGTCTCAGGGGTTACAAAGGTTGATGGAGACCAGTCATAAACTGCACTGTACGGACTGCATTTGAGAGTGGATTAATTCGAGACGGATATGGAGATTGACTGTATGAGGGAGAGTTGTGGACAGACAGCGGTTTGTGTGTGTACGTGTGTGTGTGTGTGTGTGTGTCGGGGGGAAGAAAGAGGAGGGGCATCAGATAGAGGATGTAAGACCTCCTGCTTTGACACTTGACGTGACCCCTTTAAAATCACGAGCAGGAACGCTGGAAGTTTATAGAGGCTCCAGATGGCTACAGCTGCCTCACACTTGAACTTAATTCACACATACCTGCATGCAGTGTTGTAATTATTAGCAAATGAATAACTGATGAGTCTAAGGACAGAAAATTAATAATCTATTTTGAAAGGCAAGATGTCAAACTTTTGTTATTCTCAGCAAACTAAATGTGAAAATTTGCCGCTTTATATCATTTTACACAGAACTTCAATGACTGATAAGAAGAGTAATTGATAGATGCAGCCCTACACACACATGTAGGCAGAGAAGCAGAAATACACAAAAATCCTCAATAATTCTGGACATGCATACATGGACATGAAAACCTTGTGGCATCCTTGTCCGTGCGTTTCACAGACAGGTGAGCCCAAGGACACACAAACACAGAGTCAACACGCTCAGACTTCAGCCACACATCTGAAAACACACTATAGACTCTTATCAATCACACATCAACCTGCACACAGAAGTAGGAGGACTGTTGCCAGCATAAAAAACCTGCAATCCAAACTTTAATGTGAGCTACCGTTCAGGAGTTTGTGCTGTGTTTTAAACCACGCTCCGACCACCTCTCCTTTCCTACTGCGCCACACAAGCTCGGTTCAGTCTGTGGCCGAGTGCAATGAATCTGAGTCCAGAGTTCAGGCCAACATCATGCCCCGCTGGACAGCGATCAGACGGGGAGCAGGAAAGAGAGCGGGCTGCCAGATGAAACAGAGGGTTGCCAGTTTATGCAGCAGCTTATATGCATGTTAGCCTACAAAGACAATCACAACACATGCTGTCATTCATCCCCTCCATCACTCTATTTGGTGCCTACAATGCTTCGAGGAAGAACGAAGAGCTTAAGAATCTCTGGTTTAGTCTGGAAATATTCGAGCTGATTCACCTGCGGCAAGTTAGTTTGATAAGCTACCTCACTGCGCAGAAATCAGCCTTTGCAAATCTTCCCAGTGTGGCCTTACAAGTTATTTCATGCATGTCTAGTTAAGGAGAGACTTGGCAAAGACTTCAGATGAAAAGAAAGCCCATAAGGCACCTCTCAGCTCCTCCGATCAGTCCAAGATTGAGTTGGTCTTGCACAGCCTGATATTAACCTGATGTTTTCTTCATCGGGCCTTATTTCTGACAGCTCTGTCTCCTGTGATCACATAATGAGAGCACATTCCATATTGCCAAAATGTCACAGCCTGCCCTTTTCAAGCCTCGGCTCGACACGACCAGAGCTAACTATTTTCCTTTGAAGGGAATAGAAAGAAAGTCCAGTGATACACAGGTTGTGACTCCACTTGTTTCGCGCTGGAGCTGTTATTTATTCAGATCAATGGTTGCCGACCTTTTCGCCTTGTGAACCTTGTGATGCCTTCTTGCAATCTTCTGACATCTGACTATGAGTGGTTCATCAAATAGAGTGATTTTCCACTTTTAGATTTTTTTTTTCCTTTGAATGATTACAACATGGATGAATAGATAGAACTATATAACCAGATTTCACAAGAATATCGCAAAGATTGATGAAAGATATTCACTCCTACGATATTAAAGAGCGGACAGAGCATTTTGGGAAATACACTTATTCGCTTTCTGGCAGAGAGTTAGATGAGAAGATTGAGTCGACTCTCATATCTGTCCATGAAACATGAAGCTACAGCCAGCAGGTGATTAGCTTAGCTTAGCACAAAGACTGGAAACAGGTGGAAACAGCTAGCCTGAACAAAATTCACTTACCTCCAAAGCTCACTACATTATGTCTAATTTGCAAGTAAGCAAACAAACATGTCACAGTTTAAAAGGACGTTACTGCTTCGAAATGATCATCTTTACACTTCAGTTTTCATGTAGATTAATCAAATGCAATGTGGCATGTTAATTAGTGAGCTTTAGAGGTGCCGATTTTATTACCTGGCCACACAGCCAGGTAATAAATGTTAGTACGTAGAGAGATATGACAGTGATATCGATCTTCTCGTCTGGCTCTCAAGATGAAAGCAGCTAAGTGTGTTTCCCAATATGTCAAACTCTTCCTTTAATCATCCCACGACCCAGGTGGGGGGGAATCTCGAGGAGAGATTATAGGTTATCCCTGCATGTACTAACAGGAAAACAGCTTGCTCGCTCTGCCGCTGAATTTAAAAAGAATCACTTTAAAGGTAAGCCACCTTATGGGAACAGCAGCACTGGCAGCTTCATGAAAAAAAACCTGCTGCAACCTCCATTTCTAATGAGAAGACGCATCATTTACATAAACAAAAGACAGTGACAACATGTGTGCACTGTGAGACTCGCACCGCCACTTTCACCACCGGCCCCCCAATCGTCAACCTGCCAGCGTGGATAGCGGGAACATCAGCGAGAACAAAATAATTCCCCTCTGATTAACCAGCTCAAGCTTGTTCACGACACCAACACCATCAGCTGCATCATTACCGGCTTACACAGCAACTCAATTACGCCTCATCTTGACAGCTCTGACAGGATTCAGCTTCCACTTGTGTGTACATTTGTGTGAAGGGCCTAAGCTGCTGCCAAGTGAGCAACGGCAGGCCGCAGTCAGACAAAGCAGTACGTGGGAGTCGGGATGAGTTTCTTTATAAAGCGCGTGAGTTCAGGTGGAAGTGAAATCACGTACATCAACGGTGAGAGTCTGCAGTGAACTAACGCTCCATACTGGGAGAGTCAAGTGTGCTGGATGGGCCCATTCTCATATTATAGGTTGCATAAAGGCACTCAGCTGCTCCAGTGACAACACGTATCATCTCTAACCCTGTGTGTGCATCTGTGTGCGTCTCTGCCTGTGTGTGTCACGATGAACGCGTGATTATCCCTCAGCGCAAGAGCAAATACATTTTCACTAATTCACTTCTGCTCGATACCAGGACAGTGAAAGCTCTCCGGTGTAATTGTTTTAGACACGCTGTCACAAAAGCAACAGCGGGCTGGCTGTCTGCAGAGCATTAATAAGCTGCTGCATGACCTGGCTTCAGCACAGTAAGGAATATTCTTCTTACTCGCCCATATTGTGCTTCACAGATGTGTGTTTTTGCTGCTCTGCTTGTTTCAGTGTGGCCACCTTCCCTGGAACCTGTGACTGGATCTATCTTTGAAAGAAGCACTTTCTTTCTTCCACTGTGAGAGATTAAAACGTGTTTTTTTGCTGTTGAACTCCAGACATTTAGCACATAAACTGGGATTGTTTGAAAAATGCACCACTGAAGAAGAGTGTCCCTGAACTAACAGCTGTCTTTACTATAAGTGCAGATGGGTTTTAATTGTTCCTTTAGGTGTTGTTAGGCTTCACATCCAGTTTGACCTGCACACTTCAAACATATTAAGGGCAAGCAGAGTCACTCTCTGCATCCACAACAAGAGACTGTCTTCTTGTAGAGCCATGAAATTATTGTTTTACTGTACAGTAAATATGGCACAGCTGACTTAAACTAAACATAAACTTGGCCTTTCTTCTCCCCAGTGTTATGAGGGGGAATACCATTGCTTTAAATACTTTGTTAATACATAGGTACACATGGGAGTACTTACGCACTAGCCCAGATGGTGGACCCTCTAATTTGAAATCCAAGGGTATAATTAAGAGACAAAAAAATTAAAAAGGAAAGCATGAGGATTTGCTGCTCCTGACATGAAACGCGGCACAAATTACAGCAAGGAGAAGCTCGGTTAGTGTGGTCATCATTATTAGATATTCACATTAGAAGGAAATACTCTGCAGCTTTGAATCAGGGATCCGGCAGGGACTTTGAAGTCCTGCAGCCAGACGCAAGCGTATCCCTGCGTATTAGTTTGAACTTGATGGCAAATTAAATGGATGATATCAGATGACTGAGTGAAAGGGTTTGGAGTTCATTTCAGAGTGGGGGGGTGGGGTGGTTGGAGGGGTCTTTGGATGGTTCAATTAAAGGCGCAATATCCACATATGCAGTGCTGCCAAAAGTTATGTTGAGATTGAGATTAAAAAGGAGCGTGTTGGTGCATGATCGCTGAGATGTGATCAGTGTGATGGGATCGATCAGATGAAAGCAGCTGGTGCAGAGCAGGTAAACACACGAGGACCACAGAGGATGTGTTGGAGAGGCCGGTGCGTAAAAGCTGCTGGCACGGGTTGAAGCTGCTCGTTTCCACCATCAAACCGAAACCAAGCTCACCGAGGAACATAACAACTGGGTCCTCGTTATGTGTAAGTGTTTTAAACATTGAATAGACTCCAATTGTTTGAAGTTCAGGACTCTACAGGTCTGAGGACGCGTTTGGATACGGTTTGGCGCACCAATGTTTATTCTGGTGGCAACACTGAAACTATGTGATCAGACCAGTCGCATTATCTCAACCTCTTGTCTTCAAACAAATCAAGCAGCAACTAAAAACATTTACTCTTTATTTCTGTAAACATCCCAGTCACAGGCACGGTCATGGTGCAGTTTTCGGGGGAAACAGCGCCGGATCCAGACCGAGACTGTGAGCTATGAATGAAGTTTCAGCGACTCTAATCTGTGATAGCAAACAAGAAAGTGAGACTAAAACATAAAAAAACAATTTCTTGTTCGTTGTTGTGCACTGATTTGAAGCAGGATGACAGATTGTCCTGTGCGTAAAAAGCGCAAGTTTGGAGACGACGCAGCGAGAAAAAAAGTTTCCACTTACCGGTGTCGAAATGAGTAAAAGCCGCAGAAGACATAACCCCAAGGAGAAGAAGTGCAGATGTGAGTGTCCGGGAGTCCATGGTGGGATAAAAAAAAGCGTGGAGCGGCTCTCAGGTGAGGGTGCAGCCGGGCGGACAGATGCGCACAGCGGCCGGGCTGCAGGACGGTCCGGGTCTGTGCGGGACTCTCTCTGCGGCTCCGCGTTAAAAAGTCCCTCAACTTCAAGGCAGCTGCTACAGCTACTACTACACTGACACCAGCGAGACGGCAACAGATAGTAGAAAGCAGGGGATCCTATTTCCAAGCCATGTGACAGGAAATAAGGGCAATGGATTCAACCTGCAGCGCTGGAGAAGCAGCAGAAAGAAAAGAGGAGGAGGAAGAGGGAGGAGGAGGAGGAGGGTGGGTGCATGCCGGGGTTGGAGGGTGGTGCAATGAACAGCAGGTTAGTAAAGTATAAACTGCCTCTTTAAAGACTGGATTCACAGTACATTCCCACAGCAGTGACAGATAAGTTTAATACTGCTGAAGCATTTAAAAGGAACATCAAGAAAAAAACTATTCTAGAGGCTGGAAACTATCTCAAAAGCTATTATGCATTATGTTCCTAGCAATGTCAGAGTCATTGAAGTGAGATCACAGCTACCATAAAGTATAATAAAGTTCATTGTGAACAAACTATGCAGGACAAGAGACACACAATAAGTCCCATCTGGAATATTAATGGAGCATTGTTTTGGTTTTTATGTTGGGGTCTAAATCTAATAGGGGCTGCATCACATTTAGAAACCTCAGGGCTATTTTGCACAGAAAGGCGAGTCAAAGGAACTCAGCAATGCATCATTTTTATAGCTCAAGAAAAAAGTGAGTGAGAAGGATTTGCACATGATCCTGGTGGAGCAGTGGTTACTATGCAGCTTAATACAAAAGAGATTAATTAAGATGTGCATAGGGAAATTACTTTTACTCGCTGAGTACTTATTGGAGAATATTCCAATTTTGTCAGCTGCTGGATTCGTGATCAAAGAAATGTGATAACAAAACATTATTTGTCTGTCTATTTGTTAAGTTTTCATAAATAGAAGTAAAACCTTGGGTGGGAATAAAGTCCCCAGGCACAGTTTGCATGATCAAAGGCTTCTTTCTTGGTGTGAGTTTTAGTTATTTATATCCACAGTTAGTTATTAGATTTTTTTCCCCTAATCCACAGAGAACTGGGTGGCATAAACAAATGAGCAGATGATGTTTTGATTTCATTTTAAAGCTGTTTATATCACAACATAAATGTTCCTCCTAAAGGCAGATTAAAGCAAGGAATCAAGGTGTGAAAAAATACTAATTACTCCTTGACTGACTTTTCCTTCATGTGTCTCCACTGAAGCTTTTCTCATCTTGCCCTCTGTGTAGAAACAGGTGCATTGTCACCATCTGTGCTTCTCACCTCTTTGCCATTTTCAGCCTGACAGCCTCATCTTAAGTGTCAAACAGCACCCTCGTGTGTTTCACTGCAAGCATCGTGCAGAGCAGAGAGTGAGGAGCTTCCAAGCCAAAAGCAGTCAGTCAGCCTAAAAATAGACAAATCCAGTATGATCTCACCAGTCTTGGAGAGAAGAAAAAAATAAAGCCCAACATTTATTTTGCCAGAACCGATGGGGTTGAGATGTGGTGCACAGGGAAAGTAATCTAGCATGACGTGTGCCCTTTTGAGAAATGTAAGTGTGTGGCCTGGAGATACTGGCTGGTATAAACTTACAGTGTGTTACAGTAAAAGACTGAGATTGTTTGAGAGACAGAGAGAGAGAGAGAGAGAGAGAGAGAGAGAGATTAAAACTCAGCCATACTGACAGTTTACCACAGCTATGACTGAGATGTCTAACCTTTTCTGAAACAGCATGGCAGCTGGTTTTCAGTCTGTAGACACTATCTGACATTGCATGCATTAAACGTCCAATCAGTGGTGGAAAGTGGGAGTACATTTACTCGCAAAGTGTACTTTAGCAGAGGTACTGTACTCAAGTATTTTCATTTTCTGCTAGTTTATACTTAACTTACTCTGAAGCTTTACTTTGCAACTTGACATTTTTCCACACAAAACATGATTCATTTTAATAAGTTATTAGTATGTAGTTTAAAAGTAGTTTAAATGTGCTCAACCTCAATTAGCCACAACATTTATATTTCTTACACATTAATGCATCCTAATACTGTAATACTATTAATTATCTAATATGTAATAATCCAAAACTCACAGGAGTCAAAGCTTTACTTTTGATACTTGAAGTATATTTGGCTGGTGATAGTTGTGAGAGGCTGCAAAATAGTTTTCATTATCAATTAGTTCATCTTACAGTTAAGTTCTTGTTAAGTTCCCAGAGCCTGTAGTGATGTTTACTATCACAGCAGACTAAGAAAACCAGAAAATATTCACATATGAGAAGTTAAAAACAGCGACGCAAACATCAAATATCAAAATTTTTGCAACTAATTTTCTGACTGATCAATTCATCATCATTGCAGCTCTACTGTCATGTACTTTTACCTAAGTAAGATTTGAAGTACTATTTTTACACAATTCCTTGAGCTGAATACTCCTTCCAACATTGTGGAATTTCATTATTTATTATCTGACATGACTATGTCCTCATACAAAGCAGTCTCAGTATCCTCTGAATCAAAACGACTGTGTCTATATGAAAATTACTTCAATTGCAGTCCTGTCATTACTTCCATCTTCCCTGCTATCAGTCTGTGATGCTGTTCAGTTATGGTAGCAAGGCTTCCTTTGTCTTCTTTGTCTGTGTCTGTGTATGTGTGTGTGTGTGATCACATGTTGGGCTTGTCTGTACATGCTGCCTGGCCACATTCCTTGTGGTCTGCTGGAGTTACTGTAATTCTCTTCTTTTTTCTCTCTCCAGATAAAACTTGCCACTTCCACACATGACATTCACACTCAGTTCTTTTGGCATTTTGCCTTTTAGAAAGTCCAGCTGTTTTTCATTGGCTCCGGAGCATCAGATAATGAGTATCCGAAGTTCCTCAAAGCATCGTGTGTGTGCGTTTTTGGCCCAATGAGAGCTGAGGCCTTCGCTCTGCACCGGTGTGTCCTGCCTGCTGAGGTATGCAAGGCAGAGGCTGGAGGTCACAGCAAGAATAATCCACTGAGATGTATTAGAAAGAACTCTGGCATCCCTGACCTGCCTGCCAATGGGAAGTTATGCATAGTTGAATTAGAAGTTGGCCAAGATGCTTTGAATTCACAAATTCAGGAGCCAAGACTGTGTCATGTCCTTGTTTCCTCTTGGGTAAACATGAGTGCCTGGCCCTGAATCTTAATGCAACATTTGTCTCCTTTGTGGTCAAAACTATTTCTCCTTCTCTGCTTTTGTTCTGAGTATCTCGGGGAGTCTTTGGCTGCATTGTACCTGAGGCTCTCGAATCTTTTCCTCTAAGCATGAAAAAAGCTTTTTTGATATGTCCTCTCTTTTCACCAGAGAGAGAGAGAGAGAGAGAGCACAAAGGGTCACTCAAAATTACAAAAAACCCAAAACATATTTCCCGATGCAACAAATCATGCAGGCAAATTGTTTATTATTCCAGGTTTTGAGCATTTGACATTTCTGCAGTCGCTTCAATACAATAAAGGTAAATGGACATTATTGTGTATTGCTCACATTGATCATACACACACACCTCACTATGTGCAGTGTTCATTGGAAATGAACTTACAACTATTTCAATCAATCAATCAGTTGTTTTAGTTACACACTTCAGTCCTAAATGTGACAGCAAACTGAATATTTTTTGGTTTTTAGAGTGTTGGTTGGATAAAACAAACAATGTGGATAGCTCAATTTGGGCTTGAGGAAATTGTGATTGTGACTACTTTCTGACATCTTATAGACAAAACAATTACTTGATTAAGCAAGAAAATTATTAGCAGAATTATCAGCAATGAAAATAATCAGTGCCTGCAGTCCTAATAGGAAGTAATGACAATGAAAACCAATCACGATCCATTGTTCAGTGGATTATCAAGAGAAACCAGGATATTGTTTTTGGAGGCTTGTTCCGACATTGTGCAGTGGGAATTTTAGCAACAGTGTGTGAAAAGCAAATCTTAGACAGATATCTTTAAACCTGAACAGATAAAAATGACCTGCGAGCGGCCTGTGCTGGAATCAAACCTGGGCTGCTATCCCTTGAAGTCAGCCTTAATATATGGTGCACGCTCCACCAGGTGAGCTACCGTGAGCCCCAACACAATCCTTTAAACCTTGCATGTTCCAGTGAATACACACCACGCTTCGGAGGCTAAATTTAGGGGATTCGGGGAAGTGTGTGTCGCTCCCTGATGAATGGACTGTTGGCAGCAACGTGACAAGAAGAGGGATGACAATTTTGTCTCCCTCTTTGACATCACCACTGAGTCACTGTTTGCTGTCGGGATCGTTCTCCTCAGTGCCAAAATAATCTCTGCCATCTCTTGGCTCATTAAATTAATTAAAAACAAAACACGCTTGACGCACAACTTCTTCCGTCTACTCCTATGGGGGACACAGTGAGTCAATCCGATTACTCAACCAAAGCATCTGGTTCTTGTCTGTGCGACCCGGCCAACAACCCCCCCGCCCCACACACACACACACACACCCACACACACGGCCACATCAGTTGTCTATATGATCCACATCATTAGTGGTCGCACACACAACACAACACACATTAGGGTGTCACTCTCTGACCCCAGCAAAGCTCTGCTGAAGTGGGCTCCCCTTGACAAATGACTGCCTCTGGCCCCATCTGTCCCAGAAACGACCTCCCCCCCCTCCTCCAGCCACCATCCTCTCTCAACTCCTATTCCCAAACACACACACACCTGTACGGGCCCCTGAGCTTACCTGTGTTCAAAGCTGAGATAAAAGCTGGCGTTCACATCCAGCCACCTGCACGAAACCAGCAGCCACTGTAGCAGCACAATCCCCCCCCCCCTTCCAGCGCCGCCGCCTCTCTCCGCTGACACACACAACCATCATCCATCTTACTAGGCCTCCCGGGTCTCTAATTAGGCTCTGGGTGGGTGACACCCTCTGGAATGTTTATTGTAACACTGCTCAACTTTATCTCCTTTACAAGAAAGACTAAAGGAGAAGGAGAAATAATAGAGAACAGGCACAGAAGCAGAGAGAAGATGAGAGTTGGGTGGAACATTGTGTAGCACGCGCGCGCTAAGATATTTGTCTGGCCTAAATTACTGTACAGTAAATAGGCACATTACAGACGATAACAACTTGTCATATTCCGTCCATGTTTCTATTAGTTATGAAAACAGTGTACTCACCATGTAATTGCAAAGATCTGGGAACAGTAGCTGCAACAAAAAGAAACACAAGCAGCACAAGAATCAGACAGGTAGTGAAGAAGACCACAGTTTATCTAGATGATATAAACTGCTTTTTTTGGTGGTGAGACTCAAAGTGTGCACACCTGTTTATAATGAGTCATCAAGGCACAGTGCACACACCTATGTTAAGTACTTTCATAGCCCAAAGTTGAACCAGATTTTTTCAGTTGGGGTCATGAGATCTTTCCCCTTTGTTTTCTCTTGCTGGCCAACCTTGGGGTTTGTTCAAAACTAACTTCTAACTGTCTGCATGTGTGTCTTTTTAACGATGTCACTGTGCTCTAATATCTTGGCAGTTAACTTGCTGAGTACAATCTCATGATAACAATAAGAGCGATGGCCAAATAAGATCCAAACTGTGATAAAGTTGACTTATCCTTTTATGTAAACACAACATGAGATGTATGGAAATGTAATAATCATTTCAACTAGAATCATCCTAAGATGGCAGCCTGCTTGGGTTGATGTGATTACGTTGTTGTTTTGGTCGCCCAGTTGAAACAGAGGGGAAGAGTGGGAGTGCACAAGATGAGAACGACCGGTAGAGCCTCAACCCAGTAGCCGAGTCTTAACCACAGTGGACGCTGGCCATTCACGTTTCTTGCGCCTTGTCCATCAGCCTCAAAGGGCAAAAATACTGAGGGCCTCAAACGTTTCAAAACCAAACCAAAAACCAAACCTAAAGCATCTCGGTCCTTGTAAACCAGAGCCTGCAGAAGTGATCATTCCTTTTTTGGGAAATCCTATAAAAGTGACTGATTTATTGGGTGACATTGAAATTTATTGGAAACAGGGTGGCAGCAGCGGCAGCAGTGCTGAGAATTTGTAGAAAAATATTGATAAAGGTGATTTCAGTTGGATTTTCTTTTGATAGTATTTTGTGTTCCTCAAAGACGCCTTACGTCTTTTTACATACAAAAACATACAATGGTTGCAACAACAACATCACCAAAAGCAACATTAGTAAACAAATATGACTCAAATATGAGTCCAAATGACTCATATTTGTGGCCACCTGATGAATGTGATTTCAATATGTGACTCCTTCACTGGTAAAAACTCCACTATTTTCAAAAGCTAGCTGCTGATTCTGTCTCTACCATTTGGTGCTGGGTATTGTAGGTAGTGTACACTGGACTTATCTGAGCCTTTCCACTGAAGGCACCTGCTGCTACGACAGGGAGCAATGAGAGTGAACCAAAACAGTAAAGTTTGGGGCAGTAAAACCAAAACAATAAGCTGAAAGATGCTAAAATCCAAGCTGAGGGAAACTGCAAAATGACTATTGGTTCATCATTACAAGTGTCCCCTATTGAATGAAACACATTCATTTTATCATTTTATTTATTGTTAATATAAAAATAATGATTAGTGTAGCTTTAAACTCCCCTTAGACTGATTAGGATAATACATTTTTAAGTCTACCAATTGTAATCTATAGTCCACAGTGATCTTCCTGGACATTCATTCATCACTGATTATAATTGGACAAAAAAAAGTAAGTTCTCTTTTTCTGATGTACCCTTTACTGCCAACAAAGATAAGGACATCACGGCTAACACCATCACAATCATCAGTCTTCCAAGTCAGGAACCTCTTCCCATTAACTCATCACAGACAAAGAAAAGAGCCAGAAGGTTGTTGGCGGGCGATGCCGAACTTCCCGCCATGAAACAATGTCCCCACCCAGCGCGCCAGTTTTTGGGAATCATTCTGAGATGGATCTCTGCTGTGGGCTCACAATGACAGCGCATCGTGCTCGCACTCAAAAAGAGCTGCTAATGATAAAACACTATCAGCTCAATTTCATTAAGAACGATGTGGAATGGCGATACAAGAGCAATACAACAGTTTCCTCCACACGGCTGGAGTGACACTTGGTGCATATCTTCATATGTACTTGGGAATAGTTGCCATTGGAAAATTCTAAGAAACCTTGTTTTGCTGAGACAGAACAAATAACATTATCTGAATGTTTTCTTTACATTTAAAAGTGGTGCATTTTCTTTTGAGAGTTGTCTGGGCCTGGTCTTCAAAGGGTTGTAGAAAGTGGTCACCACATTAAATCAACTTCAATCCAAATGCTCTGTCTGAGCACAAACAACTCCAGGGGGTTTTAGCTTTGTGGGGTATATTGAGGCCAGACTTGTTTTTTAAACTGCACCTCTTTTTTTTTTCCTCCATCAAACTCGACAACATTGCAAACATCCCCTGATGGGTGTCTTTTTCGTTTCATCCATTCAGGGAACGCAATGTGAGAACCACAATCCACCATATGCAAAGTGTAAACTGCTGATGAGAAACACACTTTGAGGATGCAAACTTTGGTATGGCTCTGTTGTTTACAACAGCCGAACAAAAAGAAGATGAAAAGCGCCCTGACGTCATATTTCTTTTCAGCAGCTAAACATTTGGTGGCCAAGAGGAAACAGAGACACAGCTCTATAGTGTCAGGTATCTATGGTGACACAAGCCATGAACCAAGTGTCAGTCCACAAAAAGGGAACAAATGCACGTTTGCAGGTTTATGGTTTCAGGCTATAAACAAGGCGATCCCCTGCACAGTCGCTGCTAATACAGTGTGTTGTGCTGATGTTTGGCAGGTCTCCTGCTACATCTCAGTCCCAATTATGAAATGAAACAAGTCAGGGGAAACTGTGTCCTCCATGCAATCTTCTAACACTCAGATCAGAAAGCATGACAAATCCTTGCCTGCAAATCACACTGAAACTGAGGGAAAAGCAAGTTGGAAGATTTCAGTCTGCATCCAGAGAATTACATTGTGAGACACTACACAGCAGTCAGAGATTACTGCTGGTTGTATTTCAATTGCATAAATTGCAATTTGTTACACTGGGTGACGGACTGCCTGAGGGGCAGAGGCCAAAAAAGGGGCATCAGTGCATGATGCAGAACGCCAACGCGCAGAAAGTTGTGATGCGTTTATGGAGAAACAGTTCCAAACCCTGGTTTAGATTAAAATAGTTTTATTATGTGACTCAGATTTAAAGTATAACTACAACACTTCTGTGACAAAAACACACAGGGAACTATTAACTATTTAACCATCTAGAGGCTCGTAGAGGCCACATAGGGTTAGCAGGGCGTTTTCTCCACCGGTAGGGCGCCCTGCCCCACCCTGCACTCGTAGGGCTGTGGTGCCCCCAGAATTTTTTCATTGGTGTGGTCGGATGGAGCCACTGAAAAAATCTTGGGGTGGCACATTGAAACCAAAGCCATAATTGGATTTCAGGAATTCTATTATGCTGTACTTGTATATAGACTGTTGAAAACAATGTCAATGTGAGAGTCAAGGAAACATACTGATATACTTTGGTTTATCAATTTGCTGATAATTGGTATTTAAGTATCGACATCTGGGTTTCTTCAAAATATCTTTAACCCAACTTCTCACAGATTGACTTGTTCCTCAGGTTCACTGGTAGCAGATTCTATGTGAGAGCAATAAGACCTCCAGTATATAAAAAATATTTATGAAGCTCTTCTGTTCATTGCTCTGAAACACTTCCCTTTCTCACTTATCACATAGTCTGATTTTTCCTGTTCCATCGTCCAGCATTACAACCGCAGTTTCAAAAATGTTGGGGTGCTGTGTGTAATGTTGATAAAAACAGATTTTGATGATTTGCAAATCATTTAAAAGTGCAAAAGTAACATATCAAATGTTGAAATGAAGCATTTTAGCGTTCTATGAAAAATATGGTCATCCTCTATCAACATTTTTCACAACATCCCAACTTTTGTGGAATTGGGGTTGTAGAATTAACACTAATACAATACAATTTATAATAACCTTTTTATTGAAATAAACTGTCTATGTTTGTTTTATCAATTTTAAAATAATCCACATCTGACCTTTTACATTTTTCACAGCACATACACACATAGCTTCAAATCAAATGCAAACATATTACCCTTTGTGATTTACTAGAGCTACATCAGCAGCCACACATGATGGACTTAGTTAGCTTTTAGGCTGCAATTGAGGGCGACTAAAGGCTTTTTTGTATCTACTATAGAGGCATCCATTTTAAGACTTGAAGTGAATGTTTGACATTTGGCTTGAAAAATGACTGATGTGATTAACTTTCACATTAATTACCTATCAATGTCTATGTCAATTGACTAATTGTTTTAACTACATTATTTAGTTTTTAATTAATTTATTGAAAAAAATGAACTCTTAAAGGATGAGTTTGAGCAAAGACAAAGTGCTTCATAAGTACCTATATAATGTAATGAATTTATGTTTGTGGATGTGTCCATGTTTATATGGACAACCACTTTATTCCCTGCACTCTACAGTGATGCATGTCTAACATATTGACGACAAAGGGCTGTAATTCCTGCATAAGCACCATCAAAACCACTAACCAGAGACTATTCAGGAGGCAGTCTGACTGGCAGGACTGGAACAAAGAGAAACTCCTCTTCACTTAAATGAATATGAATAACAACAAATTAACCTGATGATGTTGTGGCTGCGGTGTCTTCTCAATTAGTGCAGAGCTGAGCCGGGACGAGGGTATGAATACTTATGAGCTTTTTGACCTTGTCGGTTCAGGAAGAGACAACAAATGATGAAACGCAGCTCTGCAAATTCATAATAAGACCGAGAGAGAAAAATAAAAGACCTTCAATGCCCCCGTGGTATGAGCATTCATTCGCAGGCAGATATATGCATAGACACACACACACACAGAGAACAGAGATACCACAAGCGTGTCTAGACAGTAAACAATACCTGCCTCTAGGGCCTAAGAATGTGGGCTAACTAGATACAAAACTGCAGAAGTCTTGAAAGTGAGCAAACGTCTACATAAACAATTGCCAGTTTGTCATCTCATGCCCTCACATTAAAATCCACAGGACATAAACTAAGCGGACACACACCCTACTCGCACCAGTTCAAACGATTGAGAACAGGCGCTGCATGTTGCAATCACTGAATATTGAGAGGTTCCTTAATTAAGGCTCTAATGTCAGCGAATGAAAAAAGATGAGACAGAGGCGAGTCTGGACAAGCATCAACTGATATGGCTTCATTTGTAAGATATGTACACTGTATGTGTGTGGTGTCTGTGTACTACTGCTGCTGACGGGACTTCAAACTGTATGCACACCCACACAGACAGACGCACACAAACAAATCCTTAGATGAAACTCCACGTACACAGAGCGGGGGATTTAATTCTTTCTTTATCATATCTGTGCATCGGACAAGTTCCACAGTGCACCAGATAAGGAGAAGAAAGGGGGAAAACACAAACCGTGCATGGAGGAATATGTGGCTTTTGAAGTTGTCCTTCTTCTTGGAACTAGCTTTGGCGTAACACGGCTAGTTAAGCAGATCATTAAGCGTAATGGTTGGGGAGGATTGCAAAGCTTTATCTCTGATGGCAAGAACAAAGTTCTTGATGATCTGGGGGATTCTGGAGCTGGATTTGATGGGAATTCCCATGCCTGCTGGAACAGTTTACTTGTGCTAACAGACAGGTGCTATCATAAATCTAGAGTCAAGGAATTACTCACTCAGCTTTATATACTGAGACTTAAGGTATATAGGGATAAAGTCATCCTTTGACAGATTATAGCTAGTGATTGAAGATTCACCCTCGGACAGACGCTGTTATTGTTCACGTCTGGCAGCAACATGTGATAATGCATTAATGACTTGAAGAACATGCATTTCAATTTATGGAAAAGAAATTTTTGTAAGAGATGCCAAATCCTAAAAGAAACCGAGTAAATAAAAGACCACACAACAATTAAACATGTGAAGTCTGATTGAAGCAGATGAAACCAAATCACAAGGGTTGCAGGTTGAGGTCGACTTTGGTAAAAAGAGATTCGGAAGAGCAGTGAAGCCAGGTCACAGGAATCTGTGCCTGTAAGGAATGAACTTCTTCAAAGGGAAACAAACAACCAGGACAGAGCACGACTGGCTGCAAAGAAGCGCCATGATGCACATCCTTATTCATGAGAACGGCTGATCCGTGCATAAAAGATTCTGAAAATGGTTTGTATTTCTTTCAGTTGAGAAATCAGAGGGGAATGTTGTTTGAGGATTATCACCACTAAAATGATTTCTCAGGATGAGAATGAGCTTTGAAAATATTTCCCCTCCAGGCAAATAAAAGGCGAACGCTAACAATTCTTTATTTATTTTCTCCCCTCACTTCTCTTTTGTCAGCGCCCCCACTGCTTTGCATTTGAATCACTCCAAATCGGGAAATCGCTTCCACCCAGTTCTCCCTGTTTATGAAAACACAAGTTTCCAAGAGCCTGCAATGAATTTATATTTGGTACAAGCTGCGTAGTGCATCTCACTCCCCTGGCAGCGTGCCCCTCCACAAGCTTTCCATGGAGGTTTGTCCCCCCGGTTTCCACAGTGCAGACTGATTGATTTGCTCTTTAATGGCTTCCTGTGTTGGGCATGGTCTAGGACGAACATCTGTAAGGGTGGATCGGGCATGCTGGGTCTGTTTTGCTCTGCTACGCTCATCTGTGGTGTAGTAAAGTGAGGTATCTGCCTTTTCTGTGGCCTGGGAGAATGACGTGCTCCATTATAAAAAGAACTGACTCCAATGAAAAATGAGCCTCGGGTCCTGACGGCCGCTGGTCGCTGAGTGGATTACATTGCCTCAGGGGATGAAGGTCAGCCTCTGATGTTGATGACTGAGAAGGTGGAACACTAGTAGCTGGTCTGTGAGTGATAAAGTTATACTGAGTGTTAATGTCAAGAGCAGTTTGTGTTTGAAGGGCCACTTCTATGAGTTCTCACAGAAGCCGAGGTTCAGCTCTGGGTCGCACAGTCGACTCGCCAGTGTGAGTTCTGCATGCTCGGCCTGCCAATAGTGACAGTTCTGAAAAGACCGCTAACATTGGTTGAGATCCAAGGAAATTAAGCTCGTGAATATTTATTCAGAATCTTTAGAATCACTGCACTGAAGAAAATCACAGGAAATTGGAAAAGGACGACATGCCAAGACTGAAGAAGTTGAAAGGAAGTTCAATAATGGAGGAATTAGCTCACAAAATGCAGAACAATGAGGGTATATTAGTATAAAAGTGGTGATGTGAAATTAGAAAATCTTACACCGAAAGGTTTCTAATTACTTCCTTTGAACTTATCTAAATGTAAGATAAATGACTACCTCATCTTTTTTTTCCATTTTATTGGCTCAATGTTTGCATTTACTATAAGAACATATGTATGTGTATATATAAAGTCTGACTTTCATTGGGTTTTGACTTTATGTCACGAGCTAATGACTACCTGTGAAAGATGATTTTTGTTTTTAATTGCATATTTGTTTTACAGCTGTCCTATGTTTGGGAAAAGAGAATTAAAAAATAAAGTATAACAAAACTATAAGCAAAAAAAAAAAAAAACAAGCTTCTGTTTTAATCTGCTTCAGGATTATCTGACTTTGCTGAAAACCTCTCCCCCCATTAAGTGTTCACGTTGCCAGTGACAAACTCAAACATAAAACTCTGTGTTTGGGCAAACACCTTAATCCTGAAATCCATCTTTATTTCAACCTACGCCTTAAAATTAGGAGTTAACATCAGAAGGCACTGCTCAACCGTGAGGCATTAGGAGGTAAGGGACAAAGCACACCTGCAAAGCTGGAGTTGACATGAAACAAAAAAACACCCCCAAAACAAAAGCCTCATCCAAAAGCCACTTCAGAAGCCTTTCTTCATAATCCAGGGATGTAGAGCAGATCTGAGAAATGGGAAAA
This sequence comes from Centropyge bicolor, assembly GCA_037975185.1. Classification (NCBI taxonomy): domain Eukaryota; kingdom Metazoa; phylum Chordata; class Actinopteri; family Pomacanthidae; genus Centropyge; species Centropyge bicolor. Next base: position 6,144,571 of record JBBMOC010000020.1, on the reverse strand, counting down.
GTCCCACGTGAAAGCAACAGGCTTCCACAGAGCACATTAGCATTTACTTGTGTTTGAATTTGATTGAACTAATTACGCCGGGGTTGTTGGGACGATAAGCGAGCGTAAACATTCGGGGTTAGAACAGGCCCCCACAGAGATGAAAACCCTCGACTTTCATCCGCACGCAATTAATCAGCATCTGACTCTGCAAACAGACGCAGCAGCTTGCTCCATTGCCTCTCTTGTAAGCACTGACTGACACATGAAAGCAGGGAAATTTGCACCCAGTTAGGAGATTATACAGTGCGTGAGTCAAATCTGAGCTGGTGCTGTGGAAAAGACCTCAGACAGCGTCACACAGGGAGGCTTACTCCTCCTTTGTGAGGATATCAGAAGCTGTTTCATTAGCAGGTAACACCACACGCAAAAATGGGTGGATGTGGACTGCGAGAGACAATAGGGTCCCGGGAGTCCCTGAGGTGTGACAGAGCAGCAAAAACAGTCGTAGTCTGCAGGAGCTGGTACTGGATGGTGGAGTATTGCACAACTAATAGGAAACAGCAAAAAAAAACTTGAAAGCCTTCCATGTCAAGCAGACCAGGTTATTTCAATTAGCCTCCAACAAGAGCCCTTCTTCTTCCACAGCTGGACCCCCACCTATCACTCCCAGCGATCAGCCACACGGGACCTTGTCACTCTGTTTCCTTTTACCCCCCCCAAAGGCTTTGTTTTCGGAAAAGGAGAAGTGAGTCAGGTTCAAAGTAGAGGAGACGACCGCGGGGTAACATGAGACGATGGTTTGTCCGGTATGCGATGCATGCCTGCTGGCTCGAAGACGAGATGATTCTTTAGTCCTAAGCTCCAAACAGTAGTGCGAGCACACACACAGAAGACACCACCAGATAAACAACAGTTGTTTTTTAAAGTAGAACTAAGCAGGATCTAAACTTGGGAAAGTTATTTATTGATTCTCTCATTAAAACTTTTATAAGTGCATTTGATCAGTTACTGTCTTCAAACAGAAATGTTACAGTGCAAAGAAAAGTCAGAGAGGAAGTGTTGATATAGTGTGAAAAGGTAACCTTTATGTAACATTTGTGGATCTTTCTGGCTCAGTCACTCAGCAAAACTCTTCGTTTGACTGAAGGCTGCGAGCCCACACAAAGGCTGCGTACGAGTTCAAAGTCTTTCAACCAAAAAATGATCAGGTTCGCTTCACATTTGACATGAGCATGAAACACATCTGGTCCTATTTTAAAGTGAACAGGAGAAGGGAGTGTTGACTGTAATGATGATATCTCTGTGCAGTATTTATACAATTCTCTCTCTAGCAAAGATCGGACGCTCAGTCATGCAAAACTGGAATATAAAAACAATCATGGCATTTTTCCTTTACTTCAATGCCCTCAATCCTCACCCCATGCGCCATTTAACACGATCTGGAGGTTTTCCATGCTAAACAACAGGGAAAACATGAGGCAAAACAACAAGCTCAAGCTTAACTAGCGCCTGAGGTTTTCCTCACAAGGTCAACAGGTCAGGAGAAGACCACGGTTCCAATGAACAACACGACTGCATGTGATTGTCAAATGCTCAGTTCTGAACACATTTATTGCCTTAGGCCACATAGTTGAAGGTTTCAGTGTGAAGCGGTGTGATCCATAATCCGAAAGGACTTTGATGGTTTAGCAAGTTTGTTCTTGGATCACCATCTGGTCTGGTTTCTCCTTCTTCTCCCTGAAAATACAAATGAAACAAGAGTCACTGAAACAACAGTAGAATTTAATAATTAACATAAAAATGAATCGACTAATAATAGCAACAATCCTTTACACCACCACTTCTAATTAGGGAGGTCCTTGTTTTGAAGATGCTTATCATCACCTTTTATAGTGGAAATCCAGACTGCATATCCTGCAGCTTCACGGGAGTTGAATAAGTAACTAATGGGGAACACTTGTTTAATAAAAACTGACCGCAGGAAAATTGTCTGGTGACCTTGCATCAGGGCAGGGATCACTTTCAGCTCGGTTCTTAATAACAGCACTTTATTTGCTCTTATTAATAGTGTTTTATTAATGGTGCATATAAAACTTAGTCATTCATTAGGGACACATGCAAAACAGGGACGTTAATGTTGAAGGGCAATTGTGCTAAGCCCTCCTGTAGTAATTAAACTAGTAACGCATTAGCTGGTTTTTGACATTATATCCGTCACAATACAGTGAAGATTAACAAGGTCAGGATCATCCTTTGAACCCGATCAAGCAGCGACCATGAGGAGACATGTGCTCTCAATGTTTCAATGGGTCTCTTTACTCATCTGTATCTCATCAGAAATTTCTCATTCTACTTGTTGATATTGGACAGGTTAGGTTGTGCAGTATGCACACTGACAGACTTCTCAGTTGTTGTGATTGTTCCTCTTCTCTGTACGGATTTTGAAAAGATCACTTCCTCATCCATGGTTAATGGAAGAGATGGAGAACAAAATCCATATAGTCGCACTGTCCAAAGAAACAAAAACAAGGAATTTTGTCCCAAAAAGACAAAACTTTGGAAGACAGCCAATTAATTTTCAGACTGCTCAGGCCTCATACAGCTTCAGCTGACCTTTAAAATTCAATTTATAGAGAACGTGGAAGGGAACTCTTAATGGTCAGTCTGAACAGGAGGAATATTTAAAGCAAGTAAAATGAACATATGTGAGTACTGTTTTTAGAGAGACTTTATTATCCGTTAGCCCCCATTTCTGGTCAGTGATTTTAAACCCATCCAGAGTCCCCTGATTACCTACCAGGTGTTTTTCTGTGAACTTGCTGATCCTCTGTAATCTAAAATCAGTCCAGAAAGACAGTTTGGATTTTAAGATCTCTGAGATTCTAAATATAGAGCAGCATTTTTTGTTTCTGAGCTTCGTCAGAACAGCCCACAGTGTGTTAGCCGATGAAGTAGAAAAGGGTTTTGCAAAGCTGATAGATCAGCTCGTTAGCATCAGTCAACTCATACAATGGAGGAAAAAGTAAAGATAAACTTTACCAGACCCTGATCCCCATACAAGACCCTGCAAGTTCATCAAATATTCTTGAATAGCTAGACTGGTTTAATGGGTAGAGAGCTACATGTATTAAACACTATTGCAGATGTCAGTCCTTTATAACAAAACAGGACTAGAACATTTCTTTGTTCCACATTTTTTACAGATGTCAAACAGCGTCTTATTGTTTGATGCCCACCTCCCCCCTTAATCATTTCCAAATAAGATGTTTGACTATAATAAATCACACGTGAAGTGAAAACACTGAGCTTTAATGCTAGAAAAGGGCAGAATTTCATTTTACTCAGAGATCACCATCAGTGTAATAAGTAAGTAATGAGGTTGACAAAAGATTTCCTAATCTCACCACTAATCCTTGAACATTTATTGACTCTGGGATATTTTTCTGAATATTATCTGTCCCATATTTTATTTTTTGATACACAAGTGAGATACGTGACTGGAAATTCGTGGCCTTTGGTGTTGAGACAGTTTTGCTAAATGTGCTTTCTCTCTCTAACCCGATGCACCAGGTGGTTTGATACACAGAACCATCAAGTAAGTCCTCTGTGGAAATAGTTTGCCACTAGTCCCTCATAGGTCTCTGATTGGTACGAACCAACGTGGTTCCGCTGCAACCCCATAACTTGAAGCCTGGCAAGATGGATTCTCGGCTCGCGTGATCTCGTGTGATCTTGTGAATCCAGCTGCCTTTGCAAGGTAATCCCCCCTCACTCCTTCGATCTGTTTTGAACCCCTAGCCAGGTTCAGACAAAGCCCCCCTCCACCTTTTTGATGTGTCATATAGCAGAAGTGGAGTAGACATGATGGTACACACACACAAACAGACTCACATCTTCTGGTGTAATGACTTTCTTACTCCTGTGGTGAGCTGCCAGCAGACCTGTTGAAACCTGCTGAGTAACCCTAGATGTGGAAAGTACCCATGCAAGTCTGAGTCTGAGACGCAGGTAAAAGCACAGGAGGCCTTCACTACCTACCTGTCGCACACAGACACACACAGGTACACACTCAGTTGTGTAGTATCACTGCTTCTTTTCTCGAGACACGCAAACCAGACATGATCTGAAATACAGTAAGACCCCCACTACTGCCATCCTGCTATGCTTCTGATGTTGAGAGGAATCGATGTGTCTGCACTTGTTGGTAGAGGAGTGTGTATGCACGTGTGTGTGTGTGTGTGTGTGTGTGTGTGTTCATGCATGTCAGCGTGACCACTAACCCTTAAAGAATGTATAAGATTTCTCTTCACGCATTTAGGCTACTGTATGCACAGTGTGTTTCATGCTGTGTGTGTGTGCTGGGTGTCCTATAGTAGCCTGTGTACCAGCATGTCATGTGTGTATGTGTGTGTGTGCGTGAGAGTGGGATCACCTCCCTCACATCTGCAGACCTTTTGACACTCTTCATCTCTTTTCACACCTGGCCTCCCGTGATCAAGGCTTTAAGAGAGGACAGAGCGTGCTCGCTCCTTGCCCTTACAACTTCAAAACATAGCAGCCTCATCTCCCACCTGCCCAAAGTGCTGCTGGGAGGGGGAGGTGGCTCTTGACTTCTGACATCTTTTTTCTTCCCCTGCCAGAATTATGGTGGGGGAAAGCCCAAATGAAGTCTATGAGACCATAAAACAAGCCTTTAATTTGCTTGTATACGCCCAGGAGCTAGTGCTGCTGTTGGCCTCTCGTTCATCTGGACTGCAGTCCTGAGTATGATCCCACAGGGTATATGGGTTTCATTTGTTTGATCAGATCAGAAAGAAAATTTATGAGTCAAGAGGCTGGGACATGTTGGATATCAAACGGGCAGGTAGGATTCATTGCTTATGTGTTTTTGTGTTGGTGCAGCAAAAAGGTTCTGACTATTGGGAGGAAAGGGGAGGGGGGGAAGACCTCTAGCTATGTGCTGGTTTTCACAAGATAACTGACTTCCATTTCCAACATATAATCTATTCAGACAAAATAAAAAAAATATGGGCAGCTATGGCAGGAAGCCTACTGATCCGAGAACAAGCCATTATTTGTGTCATAACCTGTCTGTGGACACACAAACACACACACAAGCCACTTTTCGTGTTTATTTAAATGTCATGACAGGAATCAAATCCATGCTAATTTCTCACCTGTCTTTTTCTTTAGAAAAAATAAATGAAGTTAAGCTGTCTTGTTCTTTTTGAAGCCATTCTGGCCACAAATTCACAAAGCTGGTGATGCTGCTGTTTGAGAAAACTCTCTCCAGCAATGGTCTGGAAACATCCTAATGAGTGGGTATGTTTGCTCTAAAGGTGCTCTGTGCTTTGTCTTGTAGTGGTGGTTCACATTGCCCCCTTCAATAATCGCCACAGCTTCAGAACATATGAAACATGTTTGTTTCTACCTGTCGTAAGAATGAACGTGCAACTCTGTCATTCTTGATTAAGAGCTGTCACTCAATTTTTTTCTCCTTTTAAACCCACACCATGTGAAATTACTTCTCTCAGACTCACTTACTTCTCCAACTGTTGTCTGTCTCTTGTCACTCTTCTGTGTGTCTCTTAGTCACTGATTCGAGTCAATGCCTATTGGAATGCACGGATGTGATTGGCTGAGGAGCATCACGTGACATGATTTACAATGCATGCAATTGGTCTGTGAGTTCCCTGGCAGTTAAACCAGTGCTGTAAAATCTAGAAATGCTGCGCCTGTTAAAATAGAAATGCTCTGTCAAAATGTAATAATTCTCAATGATGCATCAATCATAGCTTTGGGTCTGTATAGGACGGCGTCTGAGTCCAGACCTGGACCGAGGCCTGCCGACTAGTGACCTCAGGGGGAAGGAGAGGGGGACACAATTTGGTCATTTAGCTAAAAGAGGAAAGCTGTCCTCCCACCTCAAAGCACCTACTGTGTATGCACACATAATTCAACACTGTTTGCCATTATATCTCACTGATATGAGCCTCACTGCTTACCGTACACTATATGAACTGTACAAATCTGTACATGAAACACAACATTTCCAGTCACCAGTCACAGGAAACGCGATGTATGCTTTCGTTCATCACGAACACATTCACAAAACAAGACGTCATTTTCAGCAAGAAGGACCAACCGCAATGAGTTTAAGAGTGATTATGGGCTGCAGGAAAAGGTAACCACCTCCCTTTACTGTGTCCTGCTGCTATGTGGAAAACTACATGTGCAGCGTGTAATCAGACCATGGTGGTACATGGCATGATGGCAACAGAGTGATTATTGACTGTCTTCTTTCTGAAAACAACTTGAGTTTGTTTGACTGCACTGTAAACAGATACACCAGTTGCTCCTCTGTTGTGTTTCCCACAAAGCAGCTGCTCGAGCTGTGTTTGCTTCCCCCAGGATTCTGGGACCTGTAGTATTTAACCACATCTGATGTTAACATGGTGCATGCTGGTGTCGCGAAATCAACCCAGACCAAACTCTAACTAACTCACACTTTAATCCTGCGATGAGAAGCAGATGTCAAATATTAAATTCTTATTTGTTTTCTACAGTTATTATGGCACATAAAACTGTATCATAATCATTATATTACCAATGTGTTACTTGTATATTGATATAACCTGACTTGTTGGATACATATATCAAATCTTCAGCTTACCAGGGACTTGGAATTCAATTGTCAATATGTAAAACTGAATATAGTAAATTATCATTGAACGTCTTTGAATTATCTTTTGAATGTTTTTTTTTTATTAGAGAAAGAATCAATCTGCAGCAGCAATCAAGTCTTAAAGAAAACTTAACCTGCTGAAGTGTGTATTTCAAGTCCTAACATTGATTTAACATTTACTTATTTTATTGTTTTTCTTTCCTATATGGCATTGTCCTGCAGCAGTGGAATAGGGGAATTGATTTTTCTGTGAAGTGAATCATGTGTGAACCCACCTGTCTTCTTTCCTGTTATGCAGTTTGATCATTACTCCCATTGTGACCAGCGCCGCGACGGACCCAATGGCGCCGAGCACGAACCCCACCTTATCATCTGTGAACATCATAGCGACACGGAATCAGTCAGTGCTATCAGCCATTGATCCTTTCAAATAATCTTCTGCAGCTTTTTATTTCTGGATCAATGCAAAGAAAAAAATAAAACTAGGGAAGCATTGATCTGAGAAGTGAAAGCATGAGGGAAAACTGAAGAGTCAACAGTTCCTTTGAGCAAGACATCCAATGGAGAACAAAGTAGACGGCTGTAGCTGAAGCTCCCAGGTAAGGATAGCTGTAATGATTTGATGATGTAGTCAGGTGTGGTTGAAATTCACCTTGTATTTTTAGTCTGTTTTATCTGGGTAAATAATGGATTAAGGAAGAAAAAAACAAATTGATGGTTTTCTGTGATGCTAGTGTAAGCATATGCTGAGTTGCCAAATTAAACTAGAGGCTTGCAGCTAAGAATGTATCTAAGTAGCTGCTATGTAGGAACATGATCCTCCCATTTTAGATCCCATATACAAAGATCTGATAGGTTGAACATTTCTCCAACTGAACAGTCATCAACCTGACCTATATGAATCATCTACTATTTGGAGAATGTTACATATTATTGAACAGGTGTGCTTTATAACTAAATTGAATTTGTATACGATTTTTTTATCAACGTGCCACATACCGTGATTGGTCAAATATATTTCAAAAACATCGATTTATTTTACCGCAAATTGATTTTTCCAGATAATGTTCTTGATCATGATGTGTATCCATATTGCTACATAAGAATTAATGTACTGTGACACAGCATTTTATTCACCCAATTCTACATTCAATCATCAGAAAATTGTCATTGCAACTGTGATTGCTCTATGAATCTATTTGACATTAATATGAATTTAAAAAATGCATGAGGAGTTCTAGTTCTAGTCTTCATCCCTACATAGATTTCACATGCACATCACCCGCAGCCATCCAACAAAAAGACCATTGTGTTCTGCCAGTATATTAGCAAATGCATGAATCAGTTTTCATAATTACCAAGGGGATCAAACAAAACAAAAATTATACATTGGCTTCAAACACACATAATGAGCACAATGCTGGACGGACTGACACAGCCTCAATTAGCTGGATTTCCCAGCAGTTGCCTTCACATTGTTTGCACTTGCTGAGGTAACACTGTGATCAATTGAGAATATCTGAAACTTTCCTCGGGGTCTTGGAAAGTTCAGTGAACCATTTTCCAATCTATTTGATTATTCATAAAACATACTGAGCCAGGAGTTATTTCTTTAAGGCTTGTGTACAGAGGGACAAATGTGAGGAAGATAATCATCAAAGCACTGTCATACTCGAACGCATGAATGCACGAACATATGTCAAGTATGGAAGATGTTTGTCAGGTAGGCACTGCAGGTGCTTGTCCTTTAAAATGTCATCAGCCTTGGAAACACAAACACACACATGCAGGAGCAGAGTGAATCACACACCCACGTGTACAAGTATTCCCTGAAGTTTCTAAACCAATCAGTTTCACTAGACATGGCCAGGCCTCGGATGAAGGAGCACTGGCATCAAACTGCAGCATGCCGAAGCCTTCGGCGTCAGTACGACAAGCTGCCCAGAGTATAATTGTACTGGGAGCATGCGGGGGACTGGCAGTCAATCAGTGTTAACATTCACCTTTTTCCTTTTTTCCGCTGGCAAAAGCCCAAAGCTATCTCATTACTCCACCGAATCCCCCCTCCTGCATTGATCAAACAGTAAAGCTCCAGGGAGCAATAGCACTCAGTTCAGACCATTACACTTCCAGTGAAAGGGGATTAACACATGACAGACACCATGAGTTTGGACTGAACAAGTTGAAAGTGACAGAAAACAGAAAAAGGTTTTTTCTATACAAGATGTCTGTATCATCTGTACTTGGATACACATAGATTTAAGAAAAAAAAAAGGAGATTATATTGGACATTTAATTCCAATAATTTGCTTCAAAGATTTCGGAGCTCATCATCATTCAGTCCCGTTTCCGGTGTTTATCTCCCAAAGCAACTGCAAACAGACGATATCAATCAGACATCCAAGATTGTTTTCATAACACTGCCACATCCATACACCCCTGAGCTACACTCTTATCACATAAAGCATTTCTTAAGATAGAGATGAGGTTTTTTTTTTTTGACAGAGCTGATATCATCTTAAAATAATTCTGTTGATTTCTCTCTCCCTGGTAACACCGCGTATCTCCGCGCTGAGCTACTGTCGTCATCTGATATGTGTATCTCACCCTGCCTGAGTGAATGTGATGGGCGGAAGTATTCTTGGAATTTGGACCATGTGTCACACGGCAAATTTCAGACATCAAATGTTCCATGTATGAACTTAACAAGCACCCGGTTGGGTAAACACGCTCAGAAAGCACAAAACGGAGCAGTGGCCAACTAAAACATTTCTCGTCTCTCGACCTGTTTTTTGACTCCATCCACTGTCAGAGATTCACACCCAGCTCTTGGAGAGGTTTATGAGTTTAAAGGCTGCGCACAGCGGCAGCAGCAGCTCGGGAAGATGAAGGTGTCTGAAGGAATTAGACTCAGCTTCAACAGATAACTTCTCTAGTGGTCTGGGACATTGAGGCCAGGTGTGTGTGTGTGTCTCTGCGTGTAAATGTGTGCTGTATTTCATCGCATCATAGTCCAGTTCCAATCCTCGTGTGTGTGAGACTAATCAATTAAATAACCACATCCCTGATTTTAACCAAGATGCTATTTCTTACTGATGATTACATAAAAGTGGATATTTCTCATACAAGACAAAAGGGTCCTCGAATAGTTAATATGTCGTCTTTTTTGGGGCAAAATCTGGACGTTTCAATTTTCAACAATTTTATTATGTCTTCTCTGTTTGTTTCCACACATGCTCACGTGGCGTTCAGGTGTAATGTGGAGGGTGGAGGTTGTTATCTTATATATATATATAGCTAGCTATTGTGGTATTAACATACTAAAAATCAGCCTCTCACCCTCATGCAATGATGCGGTTTGTATTCTCTTGTGTGTTTACATGTGGATATATTGTTTGTTTTAACATAATCATAATTTCAATTTTTTCAAACAGGCTGAGATATTCCACAGAAGAAGTAACCCTCAGAGTACAGCTGGTTGCTAATCACTGCTTTATATCACAGAGAGATTCACTGAGAGGAACTGATATACTTAATGAAAAAAATTGGATCATTGTTGAGACAATTAGTAGCCACTGCTGTTATTGATATTGGTGCTGTTTCCTAATATTAACACGATGATTTGAACATGACTTGATCACCTATTAGATGATCATTAGAAACACTTCAGAAATGGTGTGTTTCTCAAGTGATACCCCTAAAAGACGAAGCCCATGAAAATAAAAATAGCAGAGTGGAAAAAAGAGCCACAGACATAAAGCTATGGATATCCACTCAAACCTTTCAAAAATAAAATCTTCTGTCCCTGTAAATACGACATCATGCCTTTGTTTTCTCTTCAACTATGCTGGAAAAGATAAATATGTCAGAAGTGATTTTATTACTTTGTCCTTCACTCATTCCTTCATTTATCATTATCATGGCCTCTTAAAAGACGAAGCTACATCAAAGCCAAAGCAGCATTCTCTTCCTGATTTGTGCTGCAATGAAATGCAATAAAACAATAGCTCAGATTTCTTAAAAGATCAAAACACAACACAATCAAAAGTGCAGTGCAGCGGCCAGAACTGGCTTCTTCTAAGCAACAGACCTGTCATTCATCACAGCACAGAAACAGGCCTCATCGGATGTGCCAATGAACTGTGCATAAACACAAAACTGGTAGAAAGCTTTCACATGCTTCTTTGTGCAGGACACCGTCGATCACGCCAGACTAGACTGGAATTGTGGGTAGGCTACAGAGTGTACACAGAGTGGTACTTTGCAGATAAATGTGACTTAAGTTTGAGATGGGCTTTTAAATTTCCACATTTCTCTCTCCCATTTAAAGACAACAATCAAACAGCACCACAAACCAACAGAGCACGTCCGTGTCATCAGTGTGAGACGCAGCTTGTAATGAAAGAATAGGAAATGAGGAAAGCAACGGAAGTGGTAATTAAAGTATGACAGAGAGGTGAGAAAGCCTGCTTAGTGGACCGTCCCGAGCAGAGGCCTTTGTACATTGACAGAAAGTGCCCACGGTGAAGACAGTGAAGTGTGAAGTTTAAACGTCTCAAGCAGCTCTTGGATGGCATTTCAGCAACTACTTGTTCAGCGCAACCTGCATTTACCAACCACTTCTGTCTCTCTCCTGGCTCTCGACTCCTCTATCTCAGGGGAATCTGTAAAGGGAACCACATGCAGAAAGGCTTTGTCTTGCAACCCACGTCACTTTTTCCTGTGAAATTCGCTCTATCCCTCTCAGGCAGCTGTCACCTCTCCTTTAATCACTCTCTTCTCCTCTGTGCAAGGAACTCAATTAATATTATAATGGCATCAAGGTGAGGTGATCCTGTTATTGGTATGCAAGTGATACTCAACCAGGCCTATTGTTTTTCACAAGAATGTGACAAGGTGCAGCCAAGCTAGTAAACTCTATAATGTTATACTTGTGCGTAGATCAAAAACACAGTCCAAGGACTTTCTGTCCGAACCCCACCCTCTCCTCTCCAACAACACCTCGTCTCATCTCGAGCAGAAGATCTTAACACTGATCATCACAATACACCACACCCCTGTCTGAAGTCGACACCAGTTAAAAAGCACATTGACAAGTAGGGCAGCATAATCCATGTCAAACAGGTGGGGCTTTTACTGATGGGAGATATTCATACAGAGATTCACATTTGATGGAAGGGACTTAGTGTCACCTCTCCTGACAGGCGCCATTTCAACAGCGGCTCATTAAAGTGACTCAGAGAAGAAGTCAAACTGGATGCAGTGGCATTGTTGTTGTGCAGCGGCACGTCGTTTTCATTTTAACTGCGACTGCAATTCTCTGGCTGCTCAGCCTTCACATCATGCTGCAGTGATTCACATAAAGAGAGGAGGGAAGATCCGCCAAGGCGTCTCCTGTCTGTATTTAGTGTTGTTTACATGGCTAGAGGTCAATCTGAATGGCGTAGGTAACAGCTCATGCAACACCTGCCACTGAGCACCTCGGGTCATGTTGACAGTTGTTAGCCCTGATTGGTGTAATGAGAGTGCTGAAGCAAGTGTGATCACTGTCACATAGCTGAAAAGACCCAGCTTTGTTTGTGTGTGTGTGTGTGAGTGTACAACATGTATGTGAGCAAGTGAAACTCTGCCTCACACTGCATGACTGTGTGTTTTATCTACACGTGTGTGTGAATGTATATGTGCTGCATGTGTCAGTGAGATGATATTTATATCACATCAAGAATGCGGATGCTAACTAGGTTTTCACACTCAAGGAATTTGCCTTGGTAAGTCAATGCACAACAATAAGCATAATAAGATAAAGTAAAAGAAAAGTTAAAAGCAAGTATTGCAAAAGCTGTAGAGTTTTGTGCATCAATATTGACCAAAGCATTTGCAAAGGTTCACAGTATGATGTAGAATATGTGTAATGTATGGAGATAATAGTGGAAGATGTGTGTTAATGTAACACACTGAGCCAGATGTGTAGACTGTACATTCATTGTCGTGTCCTTGTGGGGGATAAGAGTCATGGGAGGTCCTGATTCTTGCTGATGTTGACTTGAGCACGAACTTGGATAAATACTCTTCTAAACTTTCTGTATGATTAGCCGCTGCAGTAAGCCCATAGATATAAGCAGGTACAGCTTTGTGTTCAACATTATGTGGTCGAAGGTATAACAAACAAAGCTCAATAAGAGACATTTATAAACAGCTCTGCGTTGGATGACCGAGTTATGAAACGAAGATGTTTACCTAATGAAGGAGTCAGTGTCGATTGTGTCCAGCTGTGACCCAGCCGCTTGTTACATGGGCCTCCAGATCTGACATATGAAATCTATTCATCCCTGATTACTATCAAGAGGAAGTCTCTGTTTACAGCTCCAACAAGGAGAGGATGGAGGACTGGGGTGAAGCAACGAAAGGCTGATAGTGGAGATGGATCACAAGTCAAGTGGCTTCGTTTCTCTGCTTCCTCTCACTTCACTTAGCCGATAGGTCGATGAAGCCAAAACACTAGAAATTCTCAAAACCTTCACTTTTATTCTTCACTGGCTAAGTGATTAAAAACCACGCTTCATCCAACCTTGCTGTCACTGCAGGATGGATGAATAATTACGGTGTTGTTACTGGTTGTTTTTCAAGGTTTCCTAAAGCTCAGCCTGCTTCACACTGCATATGAACACAAAAGGAGGCAATAACTTAGCTCTGTCACAAACACTGGACAGCAGGAATTTAGTAGGAAATACTGCCACCTGATGACGACAGATGGCAACTACAACAATACTATGTCAGAGTTTATGGCTGGGGTGATGAACGAAAGCATTAGAGGGACCCAGGTGCTTCCAATTTACAAACAGAAAGCCAAGACAATCCGGGATCAGAAGTTTATAGCTTTGTAGCTAATGGTCTGCATGAGCAGCGGAGAACCAAGTCTATTGAATCTTTTCTTTCAAAGAGACTGGATGAGAAGGAGAGGATTCCCATAGTCCCTCTCAGTTTTCATTGGAGGATGCTGCCAATCACGCTGAATATAAAACATGTGAGGGGTCAGATAGCAATAAGCCTTTCTAGAGCAATCATTTCAAAATTTCACAAGTGAATAAAACAAAAAAGAATAACAAATACTTGACACACTGGTTTGAATCATAGAAACAACCGGTGAAAAATTAAAGGCTTTGCATGTTTAAACCCAATTTAAATGATTTTATTTTTGCAATTCTTGCATATTTAGACTCTGACTCTACATGAAGTCATTGTTTTTTTTATGCAGTATAGTATGAAGCCGAACTTGGAGAGAGTTAACGTGCCTGATAAATAGTGATTATTATTTTGTCTCGGTCATGTGGTAATGTTGCCTGAAGGGACTGCCTCTAAATTACCCTCTCTTTGTGTTTAAGAATATGTAATTTTGAATGTTTGCTAATACAAAGAAAAAAGATCACATTCACATTTTCCTTTTCATCCACATCCATGTGTGCTCGGTACTTCGTTGTCCTCTGGGTTTGATTTCCGAAAACAAAATGCATGCAAGACAATCAGTTAGTGTACCACCAAGGAGAGTTTTCCATTAGTCGCAGGTATCGTTTACAGGGCAGACAAGAGACAATCTACCACACATTGCAGCTGAGTTTATTTTACTCAACACAATCAGCTGTTGGTTGCGTTTCATATTAGAACCAACCTGTTATGCAGTAGGGTTGCTCTCCTGTCCACGTCCCATCACCCAGACAAGCGCGCTCTGTTGAACCGTACAAGATGTGGCCTTGATTGCAGCTGAAGCTCAGTGTGCTCCCCACAAGGTAATGTGTCCCACTCTTCTGCCCATTCCTGGGTGTGGGAAGCCAGCCACAAGACACCACTAAAGGAACAATAACAAATTCAAAACTCAACATTAAAGTCATTGAGTTGTCGCAACTATTAATGCTGAACTGTTTTTGAAAGATATGCAGATACTTGAACACAGACAACTTTCAAAACTAATGCATTCCTTCCATTAACTTTTCTAATGGCATTTTATTACTGTGGAGGATGTGCATGGAAAAATTCTTAAGCAGACGCCTGAAAGCTCTTAGAGTTCTTGTATGTTGTATTTTCAGACATGTCATTATTCATTCAGAGATAAAACAAGCAATAATAAACATGTGTGATACAGACGCCCTTTGGCATGCACACAAACAAAAGAGACACAATTATGTCACCATGTTTTTGCCTGTGAGTATAAAAGGCGACTAATGAATGGACAGAGATCGATCTTGTTTCACATGGTACCTGGTTCCAGCACTTCCATTTGGGCCAGATGATTTCGGTAGGCCCTGAGTGTAGCGTTTCCCATTGTGAGGCTCCGAGTGGTCAGGGTATCATATTTACAGAAGTTTGCTCCTTCTCCAAAGCACATCGTCAACATGTCTGCCACCAGAGGGTCATCAGGTCTCTCAGGTAGAGAAAAGGCAGGAACAAAAGCAGGATCGAGGCTCGGTGGGAAATAGTAGGTATCCAGAAGGTACTTTGAGTCATATGTGAAAAGGGAAGACTTCTTTGAAATGTTCCCTGTGGATGAAAAAAAAACACAACACCAGTTAAGATGTGCGGTCCTGCTGGACTGATGGTTGGAAAAACTAATTAAAGGTTTCAGACTGATCCTAAACTAATTAAAATGAATGTCAGTGGCGGCGTTTGTGACATCAGAAGTATCTATAATCACACCAGAGAACATACTCAACTGCATTACAGCTTTTCACAGCAGTATCTGAAAAGTATAAGCAAAGCTATTTAACTATAAGCAATCGATCAGACATGGTTAACCACATTTATGGGAATTACTGCCACGGCAGCATATGTTTGACAAATCAGACTGCTTGGCCCAAATTACCCATTTTATAAAACGTGGAATTAAAAATAAGAGACTATGAGTCATGCTATAATTTGGAGATAAGAACATAACTCCATAGAGGTCAGTGCAGGACACACACAGCGTACCATCATGGTTTCACAGTGACAAAAATGTTACTCTATCTGCACCAATAAATCTATTAATCTGGCTGTTTACTGCACTTACACCGAGGCAGACGATATCAGTCAAAAGGTCAAGCGCGTGAAAAGTCAGCTACTCATCGGTTTGAGGGATACGTACTGTAATTACATCTGAGACATTATTATCATGTATGTATGCGGCCTGGCCCCGACTGTGTTCCAGAGATCTTTCTGTAATCTATTAAAGCTGCGCTAACTCGAAAACACGTGCCCTTTTTTTCCCTTCCTGTGCAGTCTGAAACATTTGTCAATGTTTTAGACAAACGTGGCTCAAATATGGTAGACATTTATAAAGACACTACATACATACTTTTTGTCTGTGGTCGTGTATGTATTATCACTGTCTCTATTTCACTTAATATTAATGTCTCATGTCAACTTGATTTTGTCATTTGCAGTTGAAATAAGCTATTAATCATTAAAAAAAACACACACACAATGACGGGAAATCAGTAGCCAATCACAGATTCCCTAATCAGCTTTTACCCCTAGAAACATGCAACAAGTGTAATATTCATGTTGCTTTAGAGTGACAACTGATTACTTCAGTATTCATCGATCTAACTTTGCTTCTTTCATAAACATGAGTTCAACAGTCTTTCACGCTCACAGCTGGCTCCAAAGGTGAAGATTTCCTCCGGCGTGGCATCGGCTGAGGAAATGACCTCTCCTCTTTGGGTCATCAGGTCATCCGATGGGTCAGAGTTCATGAGGCCGAGGAGACCCCGAGTGTGGTTGGTAAACTCTGTTGGAAGCAGGACGGTCACTGCCATGGTGCCTTCATGCACACGAACCTCCACGCCAGCACCGGAGAGGAAGATCAGTGTCACTTCCTGAGGACTGGGGGCGAACACAAATCCTCCTAGAAAAGACAGTGTTTGTATACTTAACACAAAATAAAAGGAGGATAAATCTAGAAACGTACTTGTGTGAAAGACAATAAAATCTACAAACCTTACAACTCACAAACAACATGACTCAAATGAAATGTCTGGCATGTTTCACTGTTGGAAAACCTCATCAAAAGAAGTGATAAATCAAAACTTGAGAGTAAAGCGTTTTTTTTTTCTTCTCTATTTTAATCTTTGCCAGACACAGACAAAGTTTAGAGCAGAGTGACAGGGTGTTACTGAGGTCAAATTATAATATTTTATGGTATGAAGTTCAAAACAGCACCTAAATCATCTCACCATGCAGGTCCATCCATCTTTGCTCGGTGAAAGGAAGGACCTTTTGGTTTCTCAGCACCTGAAGGTGGCCGTCTGCTAATCGCACCTCCATGACATCAGAGGTGTTCTCCTTCATGGCCACTGATGACAGCCATGTGGCTCCGGCCAAGGTACCTTAGTGGTCAGTATACACATCACATTACAGATGCACTATGTAGTAAGGATTATGAAATCAAGAATGGTTTGATCACAGCTCAAGTCTCTGCAATATCAAATAATGCAGATGTTCCAATCCACTGATCTAATGAGGGGAATATTAATGACATCTGGCCATCTACAGTCACTTAGCCCATGGCTGTTGTGAAATTCTAAACAATGAAGCAGACATCTGTTTTTCTTACCACATGTGACCCCCAGAGATACTGAGCAAAAACAAGAGGGAACTAAGGAAAAGGGCTGTTATGTTACAGCGTCAACATGGTTCACTCACACAGGGACCTGACATCACTCGCTCTCAAAACTGTGTAAAAGGTAAGAGGGAGCAAACTCTAGAGGCAGGCAATCAATCTTTTGGCTGATAAAAGAAAAACACAAATTGAACCGTAAAATAGGTCCCTCTGAAGAAATGCTGGAACAAGTTTCATCCAGACAAAGCTTTAAGCTGAAAGGGAGAGATACAGTAGTAGCATGGGGACGAAAGAGGGGACACAGACTGGCCTTTCACATCAAATGTGGACTCACCGTTCTTAAGTTTCACCTGTTCTGTTCTGACCTGAACACTCAGCTCTTTGTCTGGCGAAGACACGAGGTAGAACTCCCCCTTGCCGTTGAAAGTGAAGCTGAGGCCGTCGAACGTTACGAAATGTGGATCGCCGAGGACGACACCTGCGAGGCGATGAGAAACAAAGCACTGCTGCTTTTACATCAAATGCACATGTTGGCAGAAACACTGATTTTGAACAGTACGCCACTGATCTCATTCATCTAAACAGCGGTTTTGTGATATCAGTGTGCGGCTTGCTGTTTCAACTATAGCCTCTTAAGTGCAGGCAGTTATTTGTATGATCTAACAGATTTCGACATCTTAACTCTCAGCCGCAGTCTGTAATTCATTTTCTTCTCCTGCAAACTGATTTGGTTATTACCTGCCACTCTAATGTCCATTTGCAAAGTAGAGTCTGTGTGTGTAGGGATGCAAGGCAGTTAAACACAGATTCACATGCACACACATAAACACACACACACTGTCGCCATTCCTTGCAGTTTTACCCCAACTCTAGCTACAGAGACCAGAAACAAGACTTCATATTTGCCTCTAAATAAGTATTCTATGTTTGATGTTAAGAACTATATAATATCCCTACCTTGCCCAAAATTACTGTTTGCATACATTATCAACTCAATAATTATAAAGCCCCCAAATAAAATTAAACATTCACATTTAATACTTAAACAAATTCAAATCAGAACATGCATCTCACAATTTCACACAAATTTCCATTAGTTTAATTTTCAGATGTAAATGTTGACAATCCTAAAGGATCAAGGTATCAAACAACTAATTATATGGGAAAATACCCTGGGTCATCATCACTGTGTTGTGGTAGTTTTTTTACCCTTTGATGCCTGTTAAGCCTGCTACAACAGTTGTATACTGTTGAAAGAAGTCTATAAATACTTGATCTGACTCATGAAGCATCTCACCGGCTCTTGGGGGCCGGTAGTTGCGACACCCGGTAGAAGGTCGGTGGTTGAAGTAGACGTGGCAGCTGTCAGACCACAGGCAGCAGTAGTAAAAACTCGTCACATCGTAGAGCCAGTGGGAGTACGCCGGCACCCGTGGCGGCTCCCTGTACGGCGGTGAGCCCCAGTCATGAGCCCTGTCTGGGGTGCTGCCACCGATGGAGTCTCCCGTCAGCACCAGAGCGCCTGTGCTGTCATAGCAGCACTGCTGGCCTGACCCATGAGTAGGACTGGAAATATAAGAAGAAAACCATGTCAGAAGGGGGAAGTGCTTTTATATGCACTTTTAAAAAAAAGGTAAAAACATGATCCATCCTCTTGTCGATCCTACCTGGCCTGAATTGCTCTGACGCAGTGGATGCTACCTGGGTGATAAGTGCACACACTTCCCCTCTCAATGTCACAACTGTAGTCAGTCTGAAATAACACAGTGAATGAAAATCAGTCTCAGTAAAATAATAAATGAGATGGAATATGATTTGGAAATACATACATTTAGGAACAAGAGTCTGTACTTCTTGATCAGTATCTTGCTGACGTTTAACAGATCTCTAATAAAGTAAGTGCCCTGAAGACTAAGCACATATCATATCAACACAAAGCATGTATCCCAAATTAATCCTGACAGGCTTTGTTTGTGTAGTATTACAGGGACATGGATGAATTCCAGCCATTTGTTCTATGCAAATGATTCACTGGAGTGCTTTTGTTTACTTCCTGAAACTAGCTAATCATAATCACTGGTCACAAAGTGGCTGTCATCCATCTGTATAATTCTGTGTCATTTTGGGATTTACTGGCAACATTTGCCATACAAATGTGACCTTGAAAACATAAGTCTCTCTGTGGTTGTCTGGCTATTATTACTTTCCTCCGACTACGATGAGCACATGGGTATTGTTCTTGCAGATTTCAATGTCTTTGTTTGTTCTCCAAGTACTGCTTTGGGGGAAAGGCTTTTAAAAGTAATTTGACCTGAATACTGAATATAATTTATCACAAGAACTGTGCATAACCTTCTGGATACAGTCTTTGTTCTAAAATTGAATTTTGGTCTTAAACAAACTATATAAGCAACATAAATATTCCTATATATTTGTTTTGCTTTCATCTCTTTTCTCTGACACAGGACTCATGTAATTGTTATAGTTTCATTTTGTGCAACAGAAGATCACTCTCATGTCATCAACCAATTACTTTTTCAGACAGTTACAGACATACAGACACACACACACACAAAGAGTTGGATCCAACAGTGTGACATCACATTAAAAATATCTAATATATTCATGTAAACCTAGAATTCAGAAACATTTAAAGACACAAGAGATTATGTTGGAAAATACAATTAATTCACAAAATGAAGAAGATATTTCAAGTTTCTGCACTGTTTCTAGTTCAGCAATCAAATTTAACTCCTTTGTACAAAACTTCAGATTTCACGGAGTTGTATCTCTTCCATTGCAATATGTGTTCAGGTGACATGGATTTAATTTAGGTTCATTCAAGTAGCTTGCATATATTGATAACATAAAAATAGCAGATGCACTCACATGAAATCTGCCTGCGTCTGCTCGGGCCTGTGCCAAAGTGCAAGGACAGTCAATGAGCTCATCCAGGAAGTTGGGCAGTGTCTTCTCAAGCACGTCCCACTGCAGACACTTGGTCTCGGCCCAGGCTGCAGAGTCATCTCTGAAGGCCTGCACCAAGTGCCAGGCTAAGACATGAACTCGACTCCAGAGCCCCACTACATCCCTGTATACAAACAATTATCATTCAACTTCCAATCAATCTTCAAACTAGTGTTGTAATTATGTGATCAGTCAAATGCTAGAAAACAGTAAAAAATGTCCCCTCAGTTTCCCAGAGCCCAAGGTGAAATCTTGATATATCTTTTTTTATTGTTTATTAATTTTCTGTCATTTGCCTGATCAGTTAGCTGTTGAACAGTTTAAGCTGCATGTGGTCTGATCAACCTCCATTAGGCAGGTTAGGTCATGTTTGAATTTAGGTTTTACATCCAGATCACATGCCAAAATTATCAGCACTGCAATGAATCTGCAGTTTTCTCTCTATCATCTAATTATGGGCAGAACAAAGATTCCGTTAAATCTATTCATATACTGTCATTTTCATTAAGACTAGGACATTTCTATGATGCTTGATGTACATTGTGGACACCTTGCTCCATCTGACTCAGAACCAGCAGTGATGCGAATGTTCCCCAACTCCCAGGCAGAATAGTCCTGTGATGGCTCAGGGGTGAAGCTAAAGGCACCAGTGTTGGAGAGATTCCTGCCAAGGGAGTAGAGATAGCTCAGCTCAGCCTTCAGAGGGGATGATCCGTTCGTCCCTGCCGCTGCGCTCGAGCTGAACTCTCTGTAACCCCACACCTCTATGTTGACCTTCTCTGCATCAATCAAAAAGTTGTTCCAAGTCATCTTGAGCCGTCCTGCTGTGTTCGGCGTGCCGTAGTACTGCCACTGCGTTGCATTCACCAGAGTGACTTCAAAGGCAGGATCCAATTTATTGGGGTGAACTAACAGTGATACACAGAAAATGTTAAGGGGGCACAAAGGTTAACAGCTTTGGTGTTACCAGAGTTTTGAGTAGAGTAAAAATAGATACAGTAAAAATAATACAGAAGGTCACTGTGTTCAATTTACTTTTTAAGAAACGGGTGCATTAATAGTTATATACTGGTCAACATATTTACTGCAATATCTTTTCACAGTGGCACCTGTTCATATTTTCTTCATGGTAGAATATATCTGGTTAAAAATGCCATCTTAACAGCAGGAATTTAAATGCCAAATTCACAAAAGGCATTTTCAAAAAGCATTTAAAATAATTTCTAATTACTGATCCTGAATGAGTATGTTGTAAAATCAGAGGTGGAAAATCCTCATTATTATGTTTGAGCAACATACCTGATAAGTATTCTCCAGGTCGGTCAAAATTTATTCCGTCTGTTGAGATAGCAAATGGTATCCAGCCCGTCTCGTACAATAAGGGAGAGATGCAGTAGGCATGACCTTCAGCATCAATAAACCCCTCTCGTTCAATCTCACCTTTGAACCTGCAACAGAAACAGGCAAACTTGACTTTGGTTTTGTATTTTTGGATACAATACTCCTACTTTGTTCTTAATACCATGTATCTTCTGTAAACGCTCACACACATTCTGTGGTCAGGAGATGAACAACCTTAAGAGTTTTGACACATCATGGCATTTGAAACACTCTCTGGGAACAATAACAAGTCTATCTCAGGTTGAAATTTACCAGTTTAAATGTGACTAAAACAAATCATGAGACAATAGCTTGCACAAGGAGCCTACTTTCTAATCGAGTTGCATCATATGATGTCGGGCGTCATTTCAACATTTCCTGTTTGTTACACTTTTCCTGCCTGTCTGCTCCACAGAGAGACTCCATAGCACATTTTGTGCTACATAGCTGCTGTATCTGTTTGTTTAATGTTATATACTGTTATTGCTGGCAAATGTTCTACAAAGGACTAAGCTTACTTTTGCATTATTTTGACAATTTTATAATGATTTAGTTTTTTCATCACACTGATGTAAATATATGTTCCTGATATTGCAAAAACTTTTTTTGATTCTGATATTTCTTGTCTTTACTGAAGATTAAAAAATGAACCCAGTGTTTAGGCACAAATGTAAGTTATATTTGATAAAGACATCACAAATCTACTGCAAAATGTATATGTATATTGTGAATGTCCCCACTGTGGGACGAATAAAGGCTTATCTTATCTTATCTTATATACTTAGCCAGAAAAACCCATTATGTGATCATTTACTGTACTGTACTATAATTGACACACCTATAATAAAATAAAAATAAGTGATTGATAAGTGTTTGCAAGGTTAACATCATCACATGCTTCAAAGGTCTTTATGTGTTCTCAGAGATGCCAACCTGCAGAGAAGGCGCCCATCAGGAGGAAGGATCAAACTGAGGATCCTGAGAGCTCTACCACCCAGCATGGAGCTGGAGTGAGGCATCACCTGGAAACAGGACTGGTTGTAGTCTGCACAGCAGTTCAGTAAAGACACACAGGTGGTATGGCAGGAGCATTCCTCCAGTACGTCTCCACACTTTCCCCTGCATGTCTGACCTGATGGAAATAATATCAAAGATTTAATTCTATGAAAGTTATAACCTACATCTACATAATAAACTACCTCTTTGGTTTGTTGTGTCTAGACATAATACAAAATGCAAACTATGTGAAAAGCATTGTTCTGTGCAAAAGTGAAAATTTAGTAAGCAGTTCATAATAAACATTGGTCCTTCAACTACATTTGGAAGTGACTTACCAGCTGTTTTAGGTGAGCAAAGAAGAAAAACTCCCCAGAGGAAAATTATCTCTTTCCAGTGTGCTCCCATGTTCATATTAGAGAACAAAACATCAGTGAGAAAACTCGCGTGTCTGTGTCAGATCATGCTCCGTTAAATTTCTGGCACTGAGCTGTGCAGAGTATCAAAGGTCATTTAAACAACAAACAAACATAACTAGACGAGTTATAAAGTTAGAAATTAACAGATGCTAGGTTAGATGGGCGGTTTTGATTTTTTTTTTTCTCCAGGCGTACTAACCCACAGAATGCATCAAAATACGCACACTGTCAAGTACAAAATGTCCTTCTTATATGACTTTAGACAGAATCCTAACTCCTTAACACCGTTAAGCATGTTTCCTCCATAGACTGTATAAAACTCACGTTCAAATAGTGTTATCCCGCGAGACCTTGCGGTATCAGAGCATTCCGCGCATGCGCTTATCGCCTCACTCGCATCTGTAAGTGATTCAGAATGAATGAGAAGGGGTCGTTAAATAAATAAAATAGCCGTCTTCTGTTATGTTTAATTCGTCCTGGATCATCTCCGCCGTGCTCACCGGGTCGAGTGCCAGAATGGAGGAATTGTAAGGGGGGGGGGAATGCCGTTTTTCTTAGCGTACTATCAAGCTAACAAGCTAGCTGACATTAGCTTCAGGCTCCCAGCATCAAAACATCTCTGAGAGGAAATGTATTTTCTTTACACCATCATCGCTTCTTTAGTTTCCTTTTTCATTTTGAAATGGATGAAGAAGAGGAGGTACTGTACCGACCTCAAAAGACTTGATGGCAAAACAGTTCTTATTACAGGTAAATAAATGTCTTGTTAATTGCAGCAAATATATTTCTTTAATAACCTTCTATTTTAGGTAACTATACTTTATATGTATGAGGATCAGTGTGGTTTGAATTGATATGTCAGTCAGAATGACACACGATTGCCTGTTGTCTGATATCATACTAAGATTCTGATCATTGCAGTGTTATAGATGTTACTAACACATGAAGTTACTTTACATCCTTATTTTTCTTTGCAGGTGGGAATTCTGGCATTGGCAAGGACACAGCTGTGGCCTTGGCAATGAGAGGCGCCCGCGTCATCATCGCCTGCAGAGACGTGGAAAAGGCTGAGAAGGCTGTGAGGGAGATCAAGTTCAAGGGTCACAGCCTGAACGTCCTTCACATGGAGCTGGATCTGGCCAACCTGCGCTCTGTGAGGGAATTCTGTAAGAGCTTCCTCCAGAGGGAGAAGAGGCTTGACATCCTGATCAATAATGCAGGTGAGGGTGTCACTAACATGGAAGTCTCTTGATAAATGAAAACAGAGAAAGAAGAAGAAATGTATTCCTTCAAAAAGGTGACACAGAAGTTTGACTTATCAGACCTGACCAGGTAGCACTGCATTAAAGATTTGTTGAGGTCTTCTGTATCTCAATCAGGGGTCTAAGCTCAGAAGGTTCGGTATCCTGTGATCATTGTGAGGACCTCTGAGGCAAATTTGTTTGGGCTGGAAACAAAATGGACCTCACTTTTCACCATCTTGCTGCTGCTGAAGCAACCAACTGAGTATGAGGAGAGCCAAAAATACAGCTAGGAGAGCTCAACAGCTATTGTAAGACAGACAAACTACAATGGCTCAGCATAGCATCGTCTAATCTTTGACAGTTTGTAGTCCATATTTTGTCATATCGTCAAGAATATCATTATTGCAGAAATACCCTCAAATATTATGATATTATATTAGGGCCATATCACCCACCCCAAAGAGAGTGTTTAACTGGATGCATTGTGTTTAACTGGATCAGAGAGCTCAGTTTGAAATACTGAAGTATCACTATCAAGCCTGATCAACTTGAATTCATTCAGGAAAATAAATAAAATAAAACAAATAATTGTTGCCATATCAATGTCAGCTAAAACCAAGATGTTTCTATTTTCTCCACCTTGTCGTTTTGACTTCTTTCTTCACCCTCTGTGCTGCTTCTGAAGGTATGCCCAGTGTCCTCGACTGGACTGATGACAGCTTCAGCATGTGTTTTGGCGTCAACCACTTGGGTCACTTTCTCCTAACCAATCTGCTTCTGCATCGCCTGAAAGAGTGTGCCCCCAGCCGAGTAGTCACCCTCACATGCTCCACCTACAAGTACCAGAAACTGGACTTCCAGGATCTCAACTACAACCTGTTGCCCTTCTTCACCTACTGCCGCAGCAAGCTGGCCAACATCTACTTCAGTCAGGAACTGGCTCGCATCACTGAAGGGAAGGGAGTGACCTCCTATGCTGTGCACCCTGGTAAGAGTTATTTGTAAAGAAGAACCAATATTTCAGCCTAAAGTTGTCATTGTATTTTAATTTATTTTTCAGTATTTAATTCACCAAATTAACTAAAAGCAAGTCAATAACTAAGTCAGTAACTGACTTTGAAAATTCTAACATTTTCAGGATATGACAATATGATATAGAAGATTTGAATCACATGACCCACCCCTAACATACAGTATGCATATTGTTAACAGTATTTATATGTATATCCTGATATCTCTGCTTCCATATGTTGCTCTAGGTTTTGTCCAAAGTAGTTGGACATGTCACTACTCCTTCCTGTTCCGGATGCTGATGCAGGTGATCATGTGGATGTTTTTCGTGCCGTGTGAGATTGGGGCTCAGACTGTCATCTACTGCGCTGTGTCAGACGAAGCCTCCAAACACAGCGGGGGTTACTTCGTCGACTGCCGACCGGCCACTCTGCGTCCTTTTGCAAGAGACGCTGGTGTAGCAAAAAAACTGTGGGAGGCCAGTGAGAGACTGGTAAAACTGGCCTGAAGATGGAGGCTGGAGAAACTGTTTTTATATTTTGACAAGAACTGAGTTACTGTCATACCACTGCCTGGAGCTTGCTTTTCATGTTTCATGTTTCTGATATAAGCTGATGGAACTTTGTTCATCAATTATAATTATTTATTTTTTCACTGTAATTCACATCCAGCACTGTGTGGCTCTTCAACCAAATTCTACTGTTTTAACCAAAACAAATCAAGCAAAGCTTACAGGGAGGAACGTTAGTCCTTGCTGCCCTCTGGTGAGCAGGAGTATGATTAACTCCTCATTACACTGATAATAGCTACATTGAGAGATAAAATTTAACAGTTGTCTTGTCCCACATTGAGCCGTGTTCACAGTGTTTTTCTCTGTCATGGAGGAAAGCAGATAGATTATATACAAAGTGGAAAGATTTTGCATGTTCATAGTGCTGCCCCCTTTGCACAATCAAAATGTGGGAGTGCTTTATTGCATGATGTGGCTTGATTTTTTTTTTTCAAAATTCATTGTGTTTTATGAAATGTGATTTTATATTCAATAACTGCTGCTACATATTTTTGGAAATATAAATTTAAATGAACAACTTCCTGCTTTACAATCTTAATTGTAAAACTATCAAAAGCTGATTTTTTTTTTTTTTTAAACAGAGATAATGGCATTTAGATTTGGGTTTCCACAATCAGCAGCAGTTGTGAAATGGAATGAACAGACCTTTGCTGGAATAAACTCTGACCTTGTCAGGGCCAATAGGAACCAAAGCCAAGTCCTAAAGCAGCAGCCTCATTTCTGATGACCTAGTCAGGGATAAGATGGGAGTTGAGGTTAGGTTAAGACTAAAGTTTTTTGTTCGGATTACACTGTCATCTAGGAATGGAAGTCAATGCAATGTCCTCACAAGGAGAGCTGCACAAACTTGTGACAGACAGACAGACAGACAGAGTACTTTATTAATCCCTTTGGGAGGTTCCCTCCAGGAAATTGACAAATTGTGTATAACTTGTAAAGCAGATGTTTGGATCTTTTTCTTGATAAGTGAGCTTAACTATTAATATTTATTCAAATGGTCTCCAAAATGGATTATTAAGTATAGCTGATTGTTCATTAAACAACTTCACCCACATTCCTCATTTACAATAACATATTAAAGTTGTTGACTATGCCTGACCTTGTCTTTGAATTGTGAATGTTGAATTTTAAAGGTTGCCAGCACCGATCACCTTGAACTTGATCTCTAACATAAATCTTTATGATTGGGTAGAAGCGTTTATTTCATAATTCATTTATTAAGGTGGAGCTTTACATTGGATAAGTGTGGATCCACTTTATGTTGTGTTTAAAAACTACTACTAATATTCTGGTAAAAACATTCATGACCTAATTTGTGTTAATTTTTCCAATAAAAAAAAGCTATGCTGCAATTTTTCTGTTTGCAAACACAGAAGCTGATTCACTTCTCTATTTAAATGATCATTTTATTGACAACACCTTAACACATTTTCTTGAAGTTATAGAAACACGTGTAGCACGTAAGAGAACAGAGCAATAATCCAAAGAATCAGAGAACTAGAGGATTAATATTATTATACAGAAGAAACCCAAACAGACAAAAAGAGACAAAGGGAAACTAGAAAGAGCCAACTGCAGAGAAATGATTGAATAAGGTTGGAAAGAGAGGGAATGGGAGAAAGAGTGAAAGACACCCTACAAAGAGGAGCCAACTCAGTGTTGTCAGTGCAACTTAAGTCACTGGCTGGAGAAAGAAGATGGCAGAGGTTCAGAGTGAACACAGTGGCTCCAGTTGATCTCAGAAATGCTTCATCTGACTAAAGAGCTGACAGGAAGGCAGCAGAGCTTGCACTGACCTCAAGAGACTAGAGGAGGACAGTTACTGTAGTTTATATGTAGGGCTGCACAATTAATCGTTTTCAGTCATGATTTCAGCTTTGATCGTTCACTCAGAGTTGTGACTAATCAGTGGTACATTTCATTTAGTCAAGAATGTAAAAAGTGTCTGGAACCACTTTCTGATATGAGCTGAACAAAGGAGAATGATTTTTGTTCCCCCACCATCGTTGAGTAAAACAATCTTGTATCCACATCCTGATCACAAACTGTAATCAGGATGGAAATTTCGGTCATAATTGTGCAGCCCTGATCAATAATTACAACGGAAGCTTTTTCTTATTCTCCAGTGATGAACTGCTGTTGTCTCTGAATGGATTGTCTGTTTGACACTAAAGTCGACTTATTGTGCAGCTACATTAGAAGCATCGATCTGCTATCCATCTGTGTTGTGTTTGTGCTTTACTTTGTGTGATTGCGCCCCCTGCTGGAGCTCATTCACTCTTTAAAACTGCCTCTGATCTGTCTGTTGGGACTCGAGTGCTGATCCTCTAAGTGACACGCAGGCTAAGTGAAGCATCAGTCACTCTGGGTGCTGACGGTCAACAAACACTCCTCATACTCTCTCAGCTACGTACAAAAGGCAGCCCTGCTCTGCACTGACAACACAGAGCCCCGTAGAAAAGCATGCGAAATAATCTTCGTCATAATCATCACCTTCAACATCCTCATAGTCATCCTCATAGTGCCACAGTCATTAATATTATCATCTTGATCATCATAATCATCTTCATTATATCATCTCGAGACAAAAATAGTTATATGCACTTAAAAAGCTGAGAAAATAGAGAAAGGTCGAGTATACCAGCATTCAGTAGAAAATGAGAAACCAAATGAAAAGGAAAACACCAAAAAACAAGTGTCCCGTTGACTGTCATGCAAAGAAAATGCCAGCTACGCTGCTAGTTAGTTGCAGTTGTGTAATACTGTGAACTCCCTCATTTTAAATATGTGAATCTTATCATATTGATTTTCAAGGCTAGTAAACACACTAAGAAGAACAACACCTTTGTACTGTACATGCTGCTATTTCTTCTTTTTTCAGAGGGGGGTGGGGTCATGTTTGGTTAGCACAATCACGCATGAACGCTTTCAGGTGACCTTTGACCTCTTAGTAGAAAACAGGGTCAACTCTGCATTAACACTGTTACTGGATGAGACACGAGTACAATACAACGACTCAGTGGTTCACCTTGAAAAAAAACCCTTCGTCCGAAAAAAGCTTCCGAAAATCGCCTTCAAAAAAGGAGACGAGGCTTTTCCGAGGGATAGTTCACACAATATACGATCCTGTATTATTTGGGTTTTAAAGTGATAGATGTCCCACTCTGGCACAGTGGTAATTAACTACGTGGGTGAAAAAAAAAGGACACCATAAAACAATGTCAAAAACAACTTAAATCTAAAGTTGCAGAAGAAAAACAGCAGAAAAAAAGAAAAATTAATTCACACCATGTTGGTCGTTACAAAGAAAAAACACATGCAGGATGCAAATTGGGTGTACTATCCCTTTAAAAACAGTCATGTTTTACATGGAGCAGTGTCCCTTTGAACAACAACAGACAGTACTTGCACAAGTGCATGAGCTGTACAATAAGAAAACAAAACAGAAGGAAAAAAAAGAAGAAAGAAGCACAATAAAAATATCCACTAAAATAAATAAATAAATATTCAAAATAAATAGAAACCTGAGGACTATTCACCAAACCGACTGCCCGGTCTCTTAACGTCTTGGTCTGACCAATCGGGGCGAGACAAATGTGAAGGCAGCGAATGGTGGACGAGCAAAGTACAGAGGAGCTGATCGCAAGTCAAACCCACACAAAAACAGTTTTCAGTGCTGCGAAGACCATCGGATTAATCCTGCCACCCCTGGCACAAGCACTTTATATCATAAACAGCTGATAATACATGGAAAACATAATACGTGAAAAAAAAACCCCAGATCAAATCATAAGAAAAAAAGGCCTGGGCTGAAGGCAGGGGACTGATATGTCCTCCGAAATAAAGCCTTCTCCTTCCATCTCCCACACAACACACATTTCAGAAGAAAGAACACACACTGAGAGCAACGATTGTACTGTACATGCTTGCAGACACACACACACACACACAGTAAGGTGGAAAACATCTGTGGAGGCTTCGAGCATAAATTTATATACTTCTTCATTACTGATATGGACCAAAGTGTTACTTTTCTGTATGTATGTGCTTCATATAGACAAACTTTGGAAGTGAGAAAGGTCAAGCAGGATCCTGTCTTTAGAGCACTGACTTCTTTTGTTATTATGATTGTTGTGTTCCTGACAGCACCGAGATTTTAACAAGTTAAAAATATCACACCGAGATTCAAGCGGGTCCCTCCCCGAGCACCTTTTTAGCACCAGCAGCCGGGGGAAGAAAAACCACTGACAACAGCAATGGCTCTCAATGGAAACAGGGCCCAAGGCTGAACTCCTCGCTCACTCACTGAGGTGTATACATATATTGCAGTTATAACAAGAGACTTTGATCTAATGGTATTTCACTCGTTATTATGACATACCAAAATATTCCATGTTAACAAGAAGCCTTTCTTATTGTATGAACTTTGATGGTATAAGAAGAAATAATAATAATATATTTTTGATGACTTTTAGGCCTGTCTCAAATTTTTTGTAGAGTCTCATTGGGAGACACAATACAATACATACATATACTCACTAGACTTTATTAACGCAGGACTGAGCAAGCAGAGCAATATTATTCCAATGTTTTACTGTCTAATTAAAAGTGTTGAGGTTTCTCTGGTCAAAGGTCAGCCCATCCCACACGACTGAGACTTGCATCCATGCTTTCTTTTATGCCCTTCCACTTCCTTTGAGAGAACTGATGCTACCTCTAAGAAGTCAGGCTTACTCTTGCTTTTGTATAACCCCACATGCTTAATCACTTAACTTCTGCTTTTATGCACGCTGGTACACACAACTGTGCATAATCAAAGCAAGATCTGACTCCAAAAAAAGAAAATATACAAATGAAATGATTCTTGTGAATGAATCATTGTCACTTTCTCGCTATGATATTTCGTCTTTGGACTGGTTGTTTTTCTTGTTACAACATAGAAGAAATTATTTCACTATATAAGAACGTATCCGCTTACTTTGCCATAACGATGATAAGGGGATGTTGTATATAAGTTTTAGTTAAAACAAAGTAAGTCGGTATGTCACCATGAAAAACGTCATTCCAACATTTAACATGCTGCAAGATTAAGAAAAGGTTCTCATTGTAATAAATGATTTTTTTTCTCATGGTGGCAGCAACAGCAACTTGAAGAAGTGAATTCACGATGATCCTATTGCATGCCATTTGTTTTGTCTGTTTGAAATGTTCTGATGCAGGAAGACACTGAGCCTAGCTAGCCAACCCCTTCTCCGTCCATTCACATTGCAACATGGGAAAAACAACAGGTTTCTCCAACTGTACAGTCATTATGTTTGGATTAGCACATATTACGTGTTTGCCTTACATAACCACACTCACATACACACACATAAGGACTCACTCTCTACATGAACACATGACACCATCAGTCATCCCTTCCAAAAAGAAAAAGAAAGAAAAGAGGAAAAAAAAAAAAAAGAAGAGCTAACCCAAAAACAAATGAACAAACAAAAACATGTTGACCATGAGTTTGGGCGCAGTATTATAGCTAACAAACAAGAAGCAAAATTACAAAAACTGCCAATATCATTTTCCACTTAATAGCCACAATAAAAAACAGCCACTGTTAATATGGGGAAAAAAACATGCTTCCTTAAAAAGATAGGGAAAAACAAAAAAAAGATACCCTTCAACTCTAGAAACCACTGGCATCAAGAATTTCGAATTATACAAATTACATATACAATTGCAAATGTGTAATAATAATCATCATCATCATCATCATCATAATAATAATATAGTAATGTTAATAATAGATCTTACTTAAAACTTTACATACGGTATTTCCAGTGCAGTGTTTATGTCACACAAGTGTGGATTCACAGGAGGACAAGAGGGTTGGTGTCACAAAAATTGTGGGGAAGGAGGGGAATAAACCACAGGAAGAAGGAATCACACCGAGTGCTGAAAACACCCCCACCCCCACCAATCACCCAGTGTGCCGGAGGGAAGAAGAGGAAGCCGGAGGGGGTGAAGGATGTCGAGCGTTCGGACGTTCAGTTACTGTCGTTTGATGGTTGTCAGAAGATGTTGTGGGGCAGGTGACAGACAGGGGGCAGTAGTAGTAAAAGAAGAGATGCATGCTGGGGGTCGAGGCCGGGTGTCCAGTGAGGGAGGGTTTGATGTTGAAGGGCTAGGAACCCTGTCTCCAAAATGACACTGGACTTGTTCTTTCATCCCTTCCTCCTCCTCCTCTTCCTCTCTCTCTCCAGCAGGGCACTCCTGACAGACAAAGCTATGGCATTTAAACCTGAGAAGGAAAACAGAACTGGGTCAAATAAATTAAATATATGACAATGAAAGTGTGACTGAGTTCAGTCTAGTCCACTTTTTTTTTGGTTAAAAAATAACAAATGAGATCTAATGTGTGTTTTTTTTTTTAGGTGTTGGGGAGTGGATGCTTTAAGGCCAGGCGAGCTGTTTTCCTCTGATTCCAATCTTTATGCTAAGCTAAGCTAACAGTTGACTGGCTTCTGCCTCACTCATGGATCTCTCAGCAAGAAAGCCAATTAGTGCATTTTCCAAAATTGGCATTGGGATCCTATATAGTGAAATAAATTCAGGCAGGCCACAGCACACTTTTCCATCAGGGAGGAAATGCTTTTCACAGCTGCCTTTCAAGTATATAAAGAGTAGGTGTTTGATACTAAAAAGAGCATCAATGAAACAAGTAGATTTTTTGGAGTTTTTGGATTTTGACCAGCAACAAACAAAAAATAGGAAGGCTAAATAAACACATGAATGACCACAAAAGAGTCGGCTGAAACCTAATTCTTTCAATAAAAGATGATATTGCTGGAACTGCTATGTCCACTTCTCGGATTACTGTACATCAGCTAGTATGGCTACAGCATGAGCTTATTGCTGCCATAAAAAATATAATTCAACTTAAAAAACACAAAAAGAAATTCATGTAAGTAACTTAACTTATTTGGAGGGAATAATTAGTAGTACACTTGCTATGCTTTCTTCAGCCTTTTAGTCAAAAGCTGATGGAAACACACACTGATTTTTTTGCTGTCTCTCACCTAAAATCTATTTTAATTAACACATGCATGAAGACATCAGTTCTGCTCGCTGCTATTTTAAGCGTGAGCTGAAATGCGGCCAGTGTGCCCAATTCCAAATGTAGGATTAAAGCACCATCTCCAACCAACTTTTCTCCCTCTCAATCGATTGTCCTCTCTTTCCATCCTCTATTTCCCCTCTGGTTGTTATCTTGTTAGTAAAGTCATCTTTGCTGTATTATTTGCTGTACCTGGTCACAGATAGTGCTTAATTGATGAAATATATACAGTTACAACCGCAGAAGCCCCTTCCCAAAGTAGCAGTTTGAAAAAAGCAGAACAGTAGAAACACGATCTGAGAGGAACACCTTTCGCTGTCAGGATTCTCCCAGTTCTCCCAGTGCTGTAGTCCATACCTCACTGGAGTGGCGCAGCTGGTGCGCCTGAGCAGTGGAAGTGGATGTTCTGCCACTTGCTGTCTCTGCGATGCCAGACACGAGTTTCCTCTGACTGGCTGGACCGTGGCCGACCCTGGCCGTCGACATACTGAGTCAGGCGGATGTAAGCGATGCAGGCCGCATCTTCACCAATCAGGTGGACGTGGGGGTTCAGGATGGTGGTGTGGATGGGCTTGCTGTTCTTAGCCAAAACTGAAAAAAAAGGAAAGAACAATAACTGAATAATAATAGAATAGAATAGAATAATAACTGATTACTCACTTTCATACAGTTCACTTGTAAATTAAAGCATGAACCTTACTAACAAGCAAATATTTAAAACTTTGCTATGCAGTTTCACACACACACCATAGTTAAGCAAATATGGGCTGATTGAATTTTGAAGACATGTTCAACAAATAATGAAATGTGATGTGTGTATGTAACACTTGTCATTTCAAACTTAGTGGGTGTGGGAGCTGCTGTGGAATATCTTCAGACACCATAGGCAAGTCGAGCTTTTTCAGGAAGGAGTTTAAGTTAGAATTCTCTGCTTCCACTTATCATTTGACACTTTGTGTGAAAACATTTCCTAATGTGGTCTATCTCTGACACCTGAAACCAGCGAAAGGGCAAATGAAGAGATATAGAGCAAGTAAACAAGAAAAGACTGACCACATTTCTCCTTTCAAGCTCCATGTTTGGATTCAGACTAATCACAGGTTTATGTTTACACTAAAACTAAAGATACATTTGGGAACAAAGTAAGAGACAAGACCGGGGAACAAAACAAGAGTATAAAAACTATTATTAACTATGACAGTATGACTTCAGAAATGATTTTTAAAAATGGCAACAAAAGCAACAAATCAATCCATCTTACGGTTCTCAAAATAGAATCTGTGGAAATCCATCCCCTCTACCAGGTTGCCCAACGCCTCCGGCTCAAATGAAGTAAGTCCAGGGTCGCAGATCTTACTGAAAAGAAAAGAGCAGAGCATGTTCATGAAGGCAAGCTTTAACTCTAAACTGTGCATTTGAACACAAGCCAAACACAAACCACACACACACACACACAGAAAAACTCAGACTCACGCGTATGCCTCAAAGTCTCCATTGTTGACTGCCTCTATCAGCTGCTCAGTGATCTTGATGATTTCTTGTTTGCGTGCTGCAGGGGACAGAGGAAGCAGAAGTTAATCAGAGGTAACTGCAACAGTTGGTCAGATGGAGAGCAGTTAGTTTTTAAATCATTTTAATTCATCAATGGCAACTGTATCAGGCAAAGGCAGTGAGAACAGTAATGTACATTCATACTTACTGAGAATATTGCTATGTGTGTAAAGAAACTTGTTGTCTATATAATGAGCTAAATTAATATGCTTTACAACTTTCTTTAATTGTGCTAAGTGTGGATTCAGTATAACCAACATCTGTGAAGCCTGAACAGCAAGTTAATTCACTCTTGAATTAGTTGGGGAATATATTTCTTACACTTCAAACAAACACCTACACACATACACCAGAGACTAAGCTCATCATGTGATCCACAAACACAGTACTATGAGCACACACAGGGCAACTCCTTATATCACCACACGCAATGCCACCTATGTATTTGAAGATATCACAACTAGTCAGAAGCAACCAAACGATGGATTAATTCCTTCTGCAGTCAGCAGGGCTCTTCATGGCAGACTGAAGAGGAGGTTAATAAGGCGAAGAAGCAAAAAACACGCAAACCCAGACAGTTCAATTTCAGCTCAACGGAGCTCACAAAAGAGCAGTTTAACACAATGTACTTAATGTACCTGTTTACCAAAAGCAGAAGACACAGACTGATAAATACACTTGTTCGTACACAGGCCTGCGCTGAAATCCTGACACGTCATTGAACTAAGCCCTGTGATTGGCTACCATGTGTGGGGTCAGGGTCAAGCTCAGTACTCACTCTGGGAGGAAGACAGGGAAGGACTGGAGGGGGAGTGAGGGGGAGGTGGGGAGGTGGTGTGTGCAGGTGGAGGGGTGGGCCTGGCGCAAGGTACCGGCGCCGGTGCAGCGTCACCCTCGGGTGCGGGGGCCGCCGGCACCCTGCGAACGCTGCTTACCAGGTCTGTGAGCCGAGACACTGAGTGCCGTCCAGGCAGGATGGGTGGATGGATGCGTGGTGGTAGGTGGAGGAATACAAAAGAACAGATTAGAAACAGTGGAGACAAAAAGAGAATGAAGGAATGAAGAAATGAGGAAATCCCTTTAGGAAATGGTGCAGTGGTATTTGAGGTCACAATAACTATAAACTCAACTATAAAACTATACACCAACATAGATCGATTCAGTTCTGGTTTTATATGGGAGTTTTAGACAAAGTACATTTTGTTTTTCATTGAATCTGCAGTGTCATACGTTTCATTTAGTCTTTTAAATTTCAAAGTATATTTTAAAAATAAAGAAAATCATAATCTTAGAATTATAAACAACTTGACTAATTTTATTTGGTCTATAATGTGCTGGTTGAAGACATATTTTATAAAAACGGATATTGAAACTACAAGAATGGTGTCATTCTGTAGTTTACTTATTGTCAGTTCACACAAAAACTAAAACAATGTCTCTCCCATAATACTTTCTGACTTTTCCTCCCATTAAAAAGGGAATAATTGGGTATATAATTAATTTTTTTAAAAGGCTCAGTAATTTTCTAAATCATCTTGGCACTATAGGTTTTAACAAACACTACTCTAACAGGAGTAAATAGCATTTGTTTAGGACTATTTTCAGCAGTGGAATTACACTTATGGCCCGCCACTGGGTATTTACAACGGCTGTATGTGGGATTGACTCAAAATAAAAGGAGGGAAACAACCAGTGCAACAATGCAGCTCCTTGCTGACTATGCATGTAAGTATGATCAGTTCATTGTTGGGGTTGCTCCTTTCACTAGATTTTTGACGATAACAAAAATATCAGCCTCATACTTCAATATTTTTTTTCTTTACGTTCTTTGTTCTCTTTTTTTTTTTTGCTCATTATATCAGCATATTGTGATTCTGCAGGTGGGGATGTTTTAATCTTTTTGTTATCTCTTTAGTGCCACTTCCACTCCATAAGAAAACTAAGATAGGAGACTGATCTATGTAAAACTAAGCAATAAGTCCGTCCTCTCATGCATCATCTTTTCACACCAATTCCAGTTTATAAAGCCATGGTAACTATTTTCTTTTCCAGTGGCCATAGTGTACACTCCCTGTTCTTGCTCTTCTCTACTTACTCTGCATGGGGGCAACAGGGGTGTGTGGAGGGGAGGGGGCGGAGAGGGCAGCGGGAGGTGGAGTGCTGGATCTCCCTTCCCCGTCGGATGTGGGCCCTGAGCCCCTACGCACTGAGCCCAGAAGGTCAGCAAACTTTGTGGCAGCTGAGTTTAGGAGGGAGGAAGGGAGGAACATGGGAGACAGTGCTCTTGAATGTAAGGTCGATCAAAGTATTGTGGCCATTCAGATGAGCAAACATCATCTTGGAGAGTACTGAGACAGTCAGCCAAATTTGAAAAAGGTGAGATTTATCAAACGGACATAAGAGTGACATTTCATTTATTGTACAATGGTGGGAGTGGGTGAGTCATTAGAGCTCTCCAAGACAAAGTCTGACCCAAATACAGTGAAGGATACATGAAAGACAAACAGGGAAAAAAACAATGTTAAGACACAGATTGTCATGGAGCAGTATTGTGTTGCTATTCCACATTTGTCCATGAGAAGGAGACAACGGGTTCTTCTAAACACACGTGGCGTGGGCAGAAGAGGGGGGAGGATGAGATACTAGAGGAGTTGAAATACTACAAAGCATCTCACTCTTTCAGAACAGCTTGTTGTTGTTTTTTTGACTATTTATATTGTTATTTGATGTTTTAGACCGTCTGATAGTAAGATGTAGGAACGGTGCTGACTAAGAATACTCCAATGCAGGAATGAGGCATGGTGTGAGTCGGGGTACTTTAGGGATTTAGTGGTGCCAAATAGCAGCAGATGTATGCTTTTAATACATGCAGGGATATTGAATGCAATACACACAAGGAAGGGTTTAGTCAAGGTGAACTGCTAGTAGAGCATATGAATGTGTGTGTGTGTGTGTGTGTGTGTGTGTGTGTGTGTGCGTGTGTGTGTGTGTGTGTTACAGGCTGCATTTGGCGGGCCATGCTTGACTTACAGTACGCAGCAGCTGAGGAGCCCTGAGAGCTATCAGGCTGGGAGCTTGTGCTGGACTGCGCCTTAAGCGAGCTGCTGTCTAAGCTCTTTCCTGATAATGTGCACACACACACACACACACACACACACACAATATGAGACCAAACATACACATGTACGCAAAGAGAAATGACAACCAGCTGCACATATTGCTTGCAAAAAGACAACAGAAGTGAAACAGTGAGGAATGATGGGAAGGGCAAAGTGAGATGAGGTGGTCGGGGCAGATATATGCTAAAGATGATGAACCCATTCAACCTTTTCTTGCTCTGAGAAATGAAAGCTGCTTTTTCACTGACAGCCCTCAGTCACCAGATGTCATTGAAAAAGACAAAAAAAAAGCATTTTCCTCATTATCCAAGTTAATTACTCCATTACAGCAGGATTTACAACTGTGTGTGAGGTTTTGCTGAGACTTTAATGGGAGTCTTCTCAGTGAGCAGAGGATGGATGATGACAATGATGATGGCCATGATAATGAGAAGAGAGCTGGATGTTACTCATTACCGCTCGTCTGTTTAATCAGCTGGCACAGAGGGAAACGCAACACGTGAACACTCATTGACAAATAGAGGAAAAGAAAGCATCCTAGCAGGAAAAAATAGATGGAAAAATCAGTGTAATCCTGCACCAATTATTCGAGGTATGACTGCACCCTTTAAAATGCGATCTAATGAAATTCACAAACCAACACAAACAATCAACATTTGCATCAGTAAATATCAGTTTTCCTACTCTCAGCCTAGGGTGGTAACTACAGAAACCAAACATAATCAACAGGAAATCCACAGAAAAACAAGACGTCACAGCACAGCCCACACTGTCTGACTGACAGGCGAGCCCTCGGAAGTGCAAGAAACATCCCAGCAATTAGCACTTAATTCCACAGATGTCGCAAAAGGAGAACATCAGGATTAGCAATTTAACAGCAGGTAATCCTACAAATCTTAATGGACACAAAAAAATGATCACCTATACGATGAACCCGTTGATTAACGACCCACAACAAGCAACCCGCAGAAAACAGAGTCTGTAACATGTACAACGACTAAAAAAGTATGGAGAGTAACAGAACAGATATGTGTTCACATGCTCCAAACGCCAGCTCAGGTGTTGGGTTACAAACCAGCTGTCAAGCACTCACTGACCTGACAAGATCCTACAAAGGCCAACATGGCACAAACTATCCCAACCAAACACGACTCCCCTTCCTCCCGCACTCACCTGGCTCTTGTAGTTTTCTCTGGTGCTAACCGTGCTATCTGCCCGTATGGTATCTTAAGAGTCTTAAAACTGCTGTGTGAGACTAATGCTAATCTAAGGGTGGCGCTAGCAGAGCGGTGTGTCTTTAACGCCTCTCTGGGCACTCCGGCTCCATTTCCTGCCAAAGGGGCTAAATTTAGACACCTCCCCCTTTAGCCCCGAAGCCCCTCTGAAGGTGCCCTTGCCCTCTCCACTCCTGCCAGAGGGGTGGGGTGGTGGGGCTCCAATTTGGGACCTTGGAAGGGAAGGAAATGGGTAGGGGGAGTAAACCTTTCACAGTGTGTACAGGGATTGTACAGTATGGTACAGTAGAGCCTGAGGGGAATAAAGGATTTTCAGGTGATGTAATGGTCCCACTTCCATCCAGGGTCATTTTAATTTTAACACACATGATACATGAAAGCATGATACCTGACATCAAATTACTTGTTGTCTGGGCTCCGAATGATAAGAGAAAGTCTTCATACAATTTAAATTGTGAAAAAACAAATGAAGATTTTTTCCTGGAATCTCACCTGAGGTTGTACAAATTTTTGAGTTACACCACACCAGGGTGTGACGTGACAGCATCTCTGACTCATAAATGATTGAACGAGCCACAGAAGCTGTTACTGTGCTTTATCAACTTGATGGTAAGCTAACTAATGAAGCCAAAGATCAAATGTTTCCTTTGTGATCTGGAATAGAGGTTAGGTCCCAAAAGACAGGCGCTAAAAATGGTGCATGGTGCAGGTCAAAACTTTTGAACAGATCTAGGTGATCATGCTCTTTTCTCTAGAACATTTATGAAATATTGTATAAAGATTGACACCACTTTGCTTCCAGGTATCTCAATCTATTACTCAGTCATTACACAAGAACACTGAATGACATACCTACATATATCCCTAATACTGGGACTAGACTTGGGACTAGTTCTAAAGTTACATTTTTCTTTATTGGCACATATTTACTGACTTCAAGTCCTTATATAGCTGTCAGTCTAATCAAAATCTTCACTATGTGCACTTTACTTGTCAACTTCCGCTTATTCACTTGGAAGAAACATAGTTTGAACTTCATCCTCTCAGGGTTTCAGGTGGGAAAGTGCCTCAGTTACTTTTATTCTGAGTACATTTTAAAAAGGAGTTATGGTTTCACTTAAGCAGATTTTCAAAGTAGAACCTCAGAATAATGATAATAATAATAAAGATAATGAGTACTTCTACTTGGTTACTACTTGATAATTGTAATACTCCTTGCACCGGTTAATTTTTCTTACAGACCTACATGACAGCTCTGCCATGGTTGCCAGGGAATTTGTGACATTGCAGCAAAGCCTCTATAGGGAGGAGAATGAGGAGGAGGAGGAGGAGGAAGCACACATTCTCTTCTGTATGCCTGGTACCAAAATGAGACATTCATGACCCGATTTAGACACATTGTACTCTAACTGGATGTAGAGAACAGGGGTTTTTGAGTGTGTTGGCACAGATAAGCAAAGGCAGAAGCCATCAATTCACACAAACACAAACACACACATACACACACACAAACAAACAATTGCAGAAGCATAGATTCTGCCACACAGACAGTGAACAAGGCTGAACACATGTGCAGCTATTTGCTGATATGTGTGATAGGTGCCACTAAGATGGTCATTTCAAAATTCTGGCCACAAGCAACATAGACACACACTCTACACAAGTACACAACTCCACAAGCTACACCCCACACAGTCATGTTGATATTTCAGAGCTGTGTGTTTCTCAGTATTATAATTTCAGCCAAATGCCAACATTTTTTGAGAAAGCCAGTCCACTACAGGATTGTAAGACCTCTTAAATTTCACAGCTCCCCCGTCAACTACCAGGCACACACAACACACACACCTCTTCAGTATTTTTTTGAAAAACCAGCAGAAGGACGCAATACAGCCAGGCTCCATGAGGGGTCAGTAAGAGGTCAGCTATTAGCTGTTTGAGTGCTTGGTGACTAAGTTCGAGTCACATTTACACAATCCATACCACATTTGAAGTAAATATAATACCCTTATGTTCAAAATAACAATCCATGTACACTTAACATGTGTTGCTGGGATTTAAAAAAGATCTTTGGAAGTTCAACTTGAGTAGGAAAAACAAACAAATCATAAAGCCAGTTTTTTCACAGAAAATTAGAGAAAAAAAAATCTCTAATAAGACACTATGAAGACAGAGCCAGTCACAGAAGAGTTTTCAACAGTTGGCATCAAACTGCATCACCACCCTGTGGCTCATGATGTTACCGTCTAATAAGAAGAAGCTCATGCAAAGCAGAGCACCAGTTGTGAGAGAGCATTTTGAAAAGTCTCAAGATTGTCAGAAAGTCACAAGTGTAATTTTGAAGCTTTTAAAAACTGTGCCCACTTTCATAAAGCTACAATAACAATCCTTCAAGTATCAATAACAATGTCAGAAACAAATAATGAACAACTTAAACTGCAAGGAGAATAAAAGAATTCATTTTACTTTGTCACAATCCACCATTAGCAGTAAGCAATTTGAGGGGGGCTTGTTAACCTGCCATCCCTCTCTCCATCCTCTCGTAGCAGAGAGAGTGCAGAGGCGCATGAGTGTTGTTTAGTTGAATTTATTAATCTAGTCTGTCTTACTCACTGAGTCTTTATCAGACTGAGGGTTTGTATAAGTTAGAATCTATGGCTCCGACCATGTGAAATATGAGTGGTCTAACTGTGCTGATTATTGATAAATCCATGGCACTGTCTGTGGTGCTGAAGTAGCAAGACAGATTTGTACTTCAGTCCTTCTGTCATTTCCATTTTGGATCTATTATATTCTCTAAACTATATGATAGAAATACTCAGTTCTATACTATATTATGTTAGAGCCTATATACACTATAAAGTAGGGAGAGGCTCCTATAATATTCATATGCTGAAAATACACTCTCAGACCAAGCCACCTCTGTAACAAATATTTTAGAGGAGACATGACGACAGATATATTTTTTAGAGTTAGGGTTAGGGCTGTCCCCCCAGTCAAAAATTAACAAATCAACTATTGGCTATTAAAAAGCGAAAAAAGTAGCCCAAAGGCAATCAACCATTTCACCTCTAATTTCTGGTTGAGTGTGCTATCTGCTGATAGTCAAACACTTGCTTTCAATGCTTCTATTGTTTCAAAATACTTGTCTCCCTCATGTGATATTTATGATCATGAGAGGCACCTCATGGTGGAGTTGTGCATTTTCACAGGCTGCTGACTGACTAGCTGCAGCAAAAAACTATTACGTCAATGCAGTGGAAATGTCAAGAGATGATCCAAAATTTGTCAAGTTTCCGTAAGTATTCTGGCCTTTCAAGTGCAGCAAATTGTTCAGTTCTTGACTCTTTTGAGCTTTGGAATTTGTCATGTTTTGTATGTCTGTAATCTTACCCTTCACATCTTCATCCTCCACAGTGGTGTTGCTGCTGTCTGATGATTCCTGGAGATCAGAGATAGACAGTCAGTTTGATTTCAAACATAGTAGCACACGCATCTGTCCTGAACAGACATGAACACACACATTCCAAGAGTGGTAAGGAGACTGTTTTATATATCAGAACACAAGCCAGCAGGAGGTATATTCCTATGGTGCTATGTCAAGCCTGAACAAAACAACAAAACCATAACAGAGAACCAAATATATCAAGTCCAATTAATGCAGGTTAAATCATATATTATAAGCAGATGCCAAACAAGGACAAAATCCCAATATTGTGCAATGCTGTTAATGTGTTAATGTGTCATTATCATCCAACCATTGCAAATAGAAAGTCAAACCATGCCAGCAAACCAGCCTAGCAGCCCAAAGTGCCACTGTGTCAACATCATTCCATATTTAACTTTTTTACCCTTGGCCTGAAACTTCTTTTCTCTTCATTTACTCTGGGCAAAGCTCCCACTGCTTCATCCTCAGTGTGTGTGTGTGTGTGTGTGTGTGTGTGTGTGTGTGTGTGTGTGTACATCACACCATGTGGACAAGTGACGTCTTTCCTCCACAGGGTGCTTGTCTCCTACTGAAACTGACAGAAAACTCGATGGGATGTGCTCCATCTATCTATTTCAACAATGGATGCAGGCAGAATGGATTCTCAAAGCCCAATTAGCCGTCATCTTAAGCAGGGCTTCAGATCGTACAATCTGTCCATCTACCTTTCTGTCTGCCTGGATGTCTTTTTCTCTTCTCAGGCTTTCGCCAGAGGAGAGGTTAGCCTTCTGATTTCCAATTAGCAGATTAAATGGGCCTAAATTCCCCTGCATGTAGTGGAGAGTTGAGAGACTTGGCGACCTCATTAGAAGTACACACGTGCACGAACATCATCATGAGCACAGAGCACAAAAGTGGTTTCATAGCCTTCAAAAGAGCAGCTGGTGACCTGAGGAGAGGAAGAACAAGTGAAGAGAAAAAGTGTGTGTATGTGTGTGTGTGTGTGTGTGGTCTTCGTGTGTGAGCGTGAGAGAGAGAGAGTTGTGGCAAGCATTCTCAAATATTAGAAATATCACTAAAAGTGTGATCACACCAACAGTTTTCTTTGGTCTGAATCACAGAGAAGTTTAATTTGTGACATTTGCATCTAATTAATTTTGCTTCATCCTGCCATACCAGGCAAGCTAGGGCTTGTAAAACATTACCTACATAAATATAATACATTCATTTGTGTGCTTTACTGTAATTTTTCTCGCTGGTGTTTATGCTACATCCACTCAACCCATATACTTAGACATTTCACCCACTAAGACTTGACTTTATGTTTGACCTTTGTTCATTTTGCAATACCAGCATGTCCAGCTACGGACTCTTTGCTTCACTCAGAAAAACTCATTTTGGGGTCGTTTGGGCTTTGGGTCGTTACTTGTACAAAGTTGACATGAAGGGCTCACAAAGGTTAAGATTAATTGTTGCTCAGATGGACCAGACAAAGCAAGCAACTGTTCTAGATGTCAAGTAAGCTGCTTTAAACCAGCCTGGTGTGAAAACAAAAACCGCAATGAAGCAGCTTTCTTCCCAAACACTTTGAGTGCCTTCCTGTGTAGCCTCTCTGCGCACTCTCCAAGACCTGCTGTTGAACACAATTCAAAGCCATGTGTTTCTGTCTGTGGTCTGACCCACAAGTCAAAGGCCACTCTACTGTGATGCAAAACTTGGATGTGGCTAAAGTTAAGTTCCCCTTTAGCTGTGTGCAAAAACAACTTGAGCAAACAGAGTGACGCGGGCGCACGCACACACACATACACACATATAATAAATGCTTGGTCATACTTATGGGGAAGGGATCTTATTGCAAAATCATGCAGGTTCAGGGGAGGCAGGAGGCACAACCTCTAAATGCAGAAGCATGTCTCAAATATCAGACAGCCCTTGGGTCACTTATTTCTGTTGCTTTATCATTCTGGTGACATCATCACTGGTCCTACTTTAAAAAAAAAAAAAGAGACTGTGGGAGCCAGCTGAATTCCCTCATGACATACCGTTGTTCATTTACTCTATTGGGGAGTGGAATGTGTCTGTGTT
The DNA here is from genome assembly GCA_037975185.1 of Centropyge bicolor. Lineage (NCBI taxonomy): Eukaryota > Metazoa > Chordata > Actinopteri > Pomacanthidae > Centropyge > Centropyge bicolor. The sequence goes on along the minus strand of JBBMOC010000020.1, from coordinate 6,100,200 downwards.
GAAGTCCCCTGGATGGTATAATGAGTTAACAAGGTAAACAATGTTTGCTCCCCCATCCACCCCATGTTCCCTTCCTAGTATGCAGTCATTTATCTGAGGGGTTTAATCTCAAACAACACACAAACACAGACATATGCACATACGCATTAGTAAACCAATGCCACAGTGGCCTTGCACAGATGCATGATGAAAAGAAGGATCAAAGGGTGGGAGAAGATGAGGAAGAGGAGGGGAATGAGAAAGAGGATAAAGAATAGGTCAGGCCTGGGGAGTGACGTATACCTTCGTCCCGTCCACTGGATTATGGATGACGGTTGTCTGAGGTTCCTGGATGGAAAAGGAGGAGGAGGAGGAGGAGGAAGAGAGATGGAGGAACATGGAATAAATGAAAGAGAGGAAAGAAAGTGGGAGGGAGAGTGAGAGAAAGAAGGGGGGGGGCGTGGAAAGAGAGAAAAGATTGTGACATAAAAGTAGATAGAGATGAACAAAGTGTAAAAAAATGGGCAAAGAGGAAAAAAGAGAGTAATATGAATGTTGGATGAAAAGAATGTGCTTGTTAAGGTTGACAAAAGAGAGAGGGAAGAATCCTCCAAAGCGAAATGAGTGGGTGGATGAGCTGAAAACCGTAATTTGGAGTCTGTTTTGTTCTCACACGCACGCACACACACACACACACACACACATATTTGTACTTCTATACTTGTGAGGACCACAGGCAGCAAGAATTCCTGATGCCCCTTACCCTAACCTTGATCATCACAACTAATTGCCTAATCCCAACCCTGAACCTAACCTGTGTAACCCTGAAACCAAGTCTGAGCCATCCAAAAACCCAAAATATCCTTATATTCCAAAAATGGCCTTAATTCCAAGGTCTAAATCTTAAATTGGTTCTCACAAAGATAGATGTACAAGTACGTGGACACACATCAAAAACAGAGATAGTACTGAAACTCAGGGTTAAGTGTCTGTCATGAGCACATCAGTGCTCTAAACTATCTCTCTCTCTCTCTCTCTCTCTCTCTCTCTCTCTCTCTCACAAACACACACACACACACACACACACACACACACACACACACACACAGTCACTCACTTTAAGGAAAGGATAAAGGAAAGCATAAAATTACATTCAAAACTGTGGCATTTTTTAACCTCAACTTATGGGGTTTTGTTGAACATGCATAATTCTAAACTGCACTTCATGTATTACAATTGCGAGAAAATCAGCCAGCTCATACAATATAAATGAAATGTGCTCTGACATAGCTAAACACTGGCCTCAACATCTTACAAGGCACTGGCACACCCGGCAAAAAGACGAAGATGCCCCACGGGATGAAAACGGGTCATTCTGTTCTTTCACACTCGTCTCAGCAGAAAAGGCGAGCACTGCTGGGCAGACCCTGGCATCATTTCAGGCTCCGCTTTCTAAAAAAAAAATCCAGCCTGAAATCAGTCACTCCACAAGATTAGCTGTACAGTATAACTTTTCTCCTTGTTTTTTTTCCGCTACCAACTCAATTTATACTTTCCTACTGCTGAAACTAAGCATTGGAAAACTGGAAGTTACAGAAAAGAGCTGCTTTCCAACTTGCATCTAATATTACAATCTCTGCAATCATACGTCTTTATGGCTTCTCTGCTCTGGCTATGTACAAAAAATGGCTCCTTTCAAACACCAGTACTTAACTTCTGTGGCTTACAAACCCTACAGTGTTGCTTTCTGGCCTACACATCAGGCACTGATTGCTGATGATTCAGAATGGAACCATATATGTTCTGCCTTTTTTATGGCTCTCCAAAGTCTGCTGGGATCTGTTGTTTGATGCACAGTAAATTTGAACCCACCATCACTCCCCATAATCTCCCTATAAAGCTCTCTCTCCCCACCCCCACCCCAAACCCAACAGGAAGTAGCACCTCTGTGATGACCAATCGTCAGCTTTCTCCCTGGTGATGATGGCGGTGTTGTCAGGGTAACCATCACCCGGGGCAACAAGCGCCGGTGGCAACTTGGGAGACAACGGCGGCGAGCGAGAACAAAGTACCTGGGGTTTGTGGATAAGAAGGAGGGGGCGAGGGCCAATGGCGTCACACCATCAGATGGGGAAGGGTTTGACCGCTACACATCAGCGCTGACCTTACACTGCTTGACACTGCTGCTCTTAGCGGGACGTTGAAGTAGAGCAGCTGAGTTAAATGGTTTAGATGGTCTTCCAAAACCAAGCGCATATACTACATTTAAGAACATTCAGGAATCCCATCACCACACTTAAAAATTTAGAAAGTTAAGGTCATGTAAGTAAACGCATATTGTGTCTCTCCTTGGCCTGGCTGCTCTGTAATGAAGGAGTTAACGCACCAAATGGCTAAACAGTAACTTGCTTGAGTCCTTAGCAACAGCATTGAGATCACAGCCACCCTCCCACTCTCTATTCCCTTCAAAGGACCAGAAAAAAAACCCTCTTCTGCTCCACGGTCGTGCTCACACTTCCATTCACACTCTTGAGCACATGAACGTAAACTTCCCTTCGAGCGCTTCTGATAGTGTGTCTGCACATGTGCAGAGCGGACTGAGGCTCGAGCTGACATCACATGCATGCACACACAAAAAGAGAGACACGCTTGTCACTTTGCCTTCTCTGACTACGACTTCTCGTTCTTATCACTGTGTCAAGATGAGGCCAGGCAGGTGATACACACCATCAACGGGGTAACCACTGGGTTACTGTGACTCACTGACCAACAACCTACAAATTATAACTTATTATTACATGCTTAGATGGAGCTTTGTATAGTCAGTGTGACAAAACTATATTTAGTAGCAGTTCCACAGAAGCAAACCCAAACTTGCCCAAGCCCTCAGCTGTGCAACGTGGCTAAGTTGGTGAGATCATTAGTGAGGCATCTAGGACTCGGTTGGCAGTGATGCATGACTGAGCATGGCTACTGGCCTGGGCATATGAATGGCATGATATAATACTGTTATTCTGATGAAATAATGTGAAGTAGAAAATAGTGTCAGAAACATTGTGCTCTCATGTACTTTGCAAATGTAGCTCACTGCTGAAAAAAACTGAAAATTCATTGCACAATTAACACACACATTTGCTTAGGGAAAAGTCAAGTTAGAAATAAAACCTCTAATTTCATTCCTGCATTCTAATAGAGCAGAGCTTTTTTTTTACCTTTCTAAAAGAAACCTCGATGGCATCAAAAACAGAATGCGAACTGACAACATTAAAACGTTCATCTAATTTAGTATTTTACTGCAAATGACAGAGAGCAACGTGGAGTAGCTGTGAAAGGCAGTTTGGCAAAAAGAAAAGAGCACATGCCATGAAACTGTCACCTCCTGTAGCGCTTCACCCTGAATGATTAGCAGAGCATTCACACAACACTGTATCTTTAGCTTTAGTCATGAAGAACAGAGAGGGGAGCGTTTTTATCAAAGGTGAAGATATTTTCTTGAACTGATGAATGACTGTGAACCATACGCAGCGTGGAGAGCATTTCACCAGCAGTAGTTTTGCACTGGTTAAAAAAATACATTGATAGGAAATATTTTTCTGAGAGAAAATCATTACAATAACATGAGGCGCTGTGTATGGAAAAATGTCTGATAACCAAATGTCACGGATGTCTGTTATTTTGTGATGTCTGTAGACTAATGTAATGTAATGAAGCACTGTCATAGATTGAAAACAATGGCTGTCTGTGAATATTTAAAAAAAAAAAAAAAATCCACTACATGCTTTGTAAAATCATCAGTATAAATTTAACACCCACACAATTGTTCATGACATAAACACATATTTGGGCTTATTTATCCAAAACGTATTGTTGGCTGATCTTATTCAAATGATAAGGGTTCCTAATAACTGAGAATGATGGGTAATGGAAATTTCTGCATCTGTTTTCAGCTCACCAGACAATAGAAATATGTAAATGGCACCACAAATCAAGAGGAGAAGCACTCAATGAACACAAATAACCTGGAAATCTTCCCTTGGAGGCCTGGTGCCAAAAAAAAAGTATAAAGTGGTTTGTAATCTTGTGCCAGAAGCCCACATGGATTCAGGTTTTCATTCCACCCAATTTCACAGATTTCCACACCATCAACAGAAGAGGAGGAAATACTCTCAGAAATCAGGTGCTGCACTATTTGGCTAGAAGGACAATCTGCAGTTCTTTGGACTTTGATGCTCTCGCAGTGGGGAGTCGCTTCTCCACAGAGGCACAAATAGGAAGGAGGGGGTAAATCGCACTGACAGCCCCAGCAGGCATAGGCTGTCTGTTCCTCATTGGCAAACTTTCACTGACAGAGAAAATGGCATGGCAGCACAATATCAACCCGAGCACACGTCACATAGCATCCCCACCCGCCACGGGGAAATGTTTCCCGACACCACCTGCTGGTTTGAGACCTTTCCGACTGCTGTGACCATCGCAGCGGCTAGGCAAAGATCAACCGTAATCCACAAGACAGACAGAGAGGAATAACAGACTAATGTGAAGGAGAGGAGTGGAGGAGAGTGGAGGTAGGGGTCTTGAAGGACAGATGGGTGAGGGGATGAACGAATACACACACATAGCTGAAGAGGGGGCTTAGGAGGTAAATACCAGAGCAGGTGATGGGATGTTTCCTTTGGGGCTGGTGACTATGCTGTTTTTGGTGCTGTTTGTCTGGGGCTGTGCAGGAAAGGAAAGGAAAGGGAGGAGACACAACAAGAGTGTTAACAACAGCAAGAGGTGGGTTTGTGAGCGCGTGTCCATGCATGTGTGTGTGTGTGTGTGCTTGTATGTAAGCTTGTGACCTCATGCCCCTATCCTTGTGAGAACTAATATCACCTCTGTGCTTGTGACATCCTTGTGGTCAATTGTCACATTTCTTTCATTTAGCATTAAAAAAAGATTTTGATAAGAGGTTGGTTTTGGTTTACGATGCTGTGATTTCGACATATCTACCTCTGAAAATTCGTCCATGTCTTTTCATAATGATGCAGGTTACAGTTTTCCTTATTCTCTACCCATTGGGCTCAATTATGGTTAATAATGGAAAAAAAAAACCAACATGCACCTCCAGTGTGATAAATGGTAAATTGCTTTGTTAAATCAAATATGTACCATCACTATTTCTAGAATATCACTGAAGGAGAGAAGGTTGTTTTGTAATTTAGTGAACTGACCCTTTAATGTACTGTAGATTAAGTTGATAGATTAAGTCTTGCAATAGGTCTGTAATAGAAAATATCCAATTAAGACTAGGACAAGTATGTTTAAACTGTCCCCACAAGCACAGTAAGATAAACACAGCTGTCTGTCTGAGTGGACTCCTGCAGATGGCAGGCAGCAGTGACAAAAGGGTTAACTAAAACATCCATTCACCAGACTGATCTGTAATTCTATGAGGTGAGGAGGCAGGTGACACTTGTGTGGCATCATCATGTTGTCACTGGTGACCTCCGCTGCTTGGGAGTCCACATCGCAACAATTCAGCCGTGCCATTTGGGCGTAATGAATCACCTTTATAAGCCACGATCAAATGCTGCTTTGAAGACCATGAATCAAAGAGCGGCCTGTGCTTTATAGCTTAGTTCACTCATAGTGATATTTGCATTGAATCTACATTATATTATTTGTAATCTTGTTTGGGAAAATAAAAACATGAAATTGCTAAATGGGGCCGAGTCCTGGGTGTGGAAGTGAATCACCAAAATGACTCACTCTGAGGAGTCAGCTACCATTACATAAATCTTAATCATGTAACAATGTTATATCTAAGCAATTCCAACTAGTCAGTGATAGGGGTCAAGAGAAGTCATGGATTATTTAATGCCTAATTAAGCCTTTGTATGGTGTGAGCGTTGAAAGAAAGGTGGAAAAAATCTGCCATGGAGGTGAAAGATTTCCACACTTTCCAAACTCAAATTATTATTTTAGATCTTTTACTTTCAAAGCACTCCGGTGACTGACCTGCAGGATGTGTGTGTGTGTGTGTATATGTGTGTATATGTTAACCAAAATATGAATTTTTGTAAACCACTGGGCTTACTGAAGAGAGGAGAGGAGAGAGGAGAGAAAACAAGAAGAGGAGAGCTTATACATCAGCACACACTAGTGCAAAGACACAACACAATGCAAACACACAGAAAACAGCCATGAAAATAAAAGCTGGTGTAAGCTGACAATAAGCTGACATATTGACATTTCACATACACACACACACCCGTGCCCAAAAAAACACCCACACTCACACATATATTGAACCAACCAAAGCCGTCATCAGCCATCACTCCGCTGCCTCTGCAGGGCAACAGGAAATACATTCCTCATCAAAGCAACGATTAGTGGGTGAGATGTCTTAGTCAAAGCATGTTTGCAGTATCATCTCAGGGTCTTAGCGTTTGCATCATGAATGTCTGCGGGGAGAAAAGCCCTGGATGACAGTAGTCCTGACTAAAGCTTCTTCAGTAATGGAGACAACTGTTGATGAAGTCCAAAGCCAAAAATTTAACCCATGTGCCATAATGAAAGCACATCCATGGTGATCAAACCATAATTAAGCTTGCACATCAGAGGATATGTGTCATAAAGAGATTAAACATCTTCACAATAAACACCTTTCAATAATGATGCCAAAAACAAAGACGGAGAATGTGGGTAGAAGTATTCACAGGTGGTTTCCCAGGTAGGAAAAGAAAGTAATGCACAGGGAGAACAAAGGAGGAAGAGGTGGGATAATGGGTGTGTGGCAAAAAGGCACATGCCAGGTGAGAGGGAAAAGAAGGTGCCACGAGGTAGAAAAGAGGGGTCGAAATCCTTTCTAATTCACTTACCTGAACTTGAAAAATATATTACTGTTTAGTTATTATCAGAATTTCTGTTTTAGGTTCAATAGTGTCAGATGCTGTGCCAGGAGCAAAAGTGCTCCAACCTACCCACACTTTCATTCCTACTTCTGATTTGAACTATGTGCAATGTCTTGTAAGACTGAGACGTTCTGTATCAAAACTACAAGCACAAGTGCTGCCTCTATTTCTAAAAGCGTGCCCCTGACAGATCTGGAGCAGCATCCCTGGAGTAACTCTGATGGAACTAAAACATCCTGCTTCTATTACGCTATCAGAATAATGTCAGGGTTAGACTTGTGGCATTGCACTGTGCAGGGGCCAAAGCTGTGACTTTGTACTGGTACTCAAGTGTGACTTTCTGTATATGTACTTCTCAGTTTCCTATAAAATGGCTATATTCCTTTGCACCAGGGCATGATTCCCAGGAAATGACTGCACCTGACTGTTGTTTGAAAACTGCTTCATGAATTGGGCACTGCTATGTCATAGATTACTACTTCAGTGAAGTAAAGGCAAAGGGAAGGTGGATGAAACAAATAGAGGAGAATAAGTGAAAAGAGGGAGCAACCAAAGGAGTGGAGAGAGTGGAGTGGGAAAATGCATAAACAGCATGCTCACCATATACTGGACAGTAGAGCTGGACTTGCGTTTCTGTCCTCAGGCGATGGATGGATGGATGGATTGATTGATGGATGAACGGATGGACGGATGGTAGAAGAAGGAGCGGGGGAGATAAAGTAACCATTGACAAAATGTGAATGTACTGGTACCAAGTACAAAAAAGAACTTGAAAGTCTAAACTAAAACGTGGACACTTTGATGGCAGCGCAACTTTCAGTCCTTCATAAGAGCAAGATCAGACTTTTCCAGACAGCTTTGACAACGCAGAGAAGAAAGAACAAGTATTTCTCTGCTCATTGAAAGATTTTCAAGTGTTATTGCAAAAGTAGGGAAGTGCAAGCACACGAGAAGGAGTGGAAGCAGAAGTGGAAGTCATCAGGAAGAGGACACAAGAGTGGGAAGCAGATCACAGAAGAAGAGTGGTGTAGATCGCAAAACTGTGCCCCACTGTTCTTCTGTCAACAGACTGAGAACATCTGGGGCAGCAAGGAGCAAGATGGAGGCATAATAGAATAGCAAGACGAGGAAATGCAAAATTTATTCTGTCAAAATACTAAAGCATTCTCCCAGAACTCATTTTAAATTTAAAGTCATGACTGGGCCAATACTTGTAAAGTTGTTACAAGTAGCATTTATACATGAATAAATCATTTGCGCGATGACTTGGGGACATAGGTGTAATTACTTCATACAAACAAAAACATTGGAAACTTAACATGTCCTCTATGTTGTATTTTACATTCTAGTGAATTTAGGTCAAACAGCTTCATATCAGGATTCATCATATCAACGTAGAGCAATGCCAAATGTAATGACTTTTAGAAACAAGATCAGTAGACACAGTGTGTGTTCTCAATATAACAACACTGCATGAAAGGCTGAATGGAGTGGCTTTCATGGGCAGTAGCTGGCAGCACAGGAGGCTGACGGTGGCGTGAAGTTAGTGCCAGAAAGAGAGGGACTGCCTGCTTGAGTGGAGCAGATGCTACAGCTGAAAAAAGTCAGGTGCCATTACGCATTGATGAACCAGTGGAGAAGAAGAAGGAGGAGGAGGAGAAGAGGCCAAGGAGAGGAGGTCAGCATCATCAAAGAGAACAAAAAGGACATGTGGAGGGAAGGAACAGAGGAGGAACAAGAGAAGAGGGTAGAAGGAGCAGGGAGGGCAGCGAACGAAGAAGACGCCTTTAGAAATGGTTTGGGGCGAGTGTGTGGGGAGCCTGTTGCTAGGCAATGAGTGCGCCGCAGTGGAAGTAAGCGTCTATTTCTGTCGTCTGAGTTTCCAGGGTCCAGACTGGCAGCTATTCCTGGAACCGGAGTCACATTCCCTGCTGAACCAACTGAGCAGGGAGAAAGCTGAGGGGGGGCCATGTGCACGCACGCACTGCTGCACATGCACATAAGCAAATCACACATGCGGACACCCACGCTTACGCACACTCGATGTTCAGGCATGCTCACACCCCCATTTGCGCTTTAATTCTTTTCTCAGACTGAAAAACAAATGTGATGTATTCACACACACGTCCACATTTACATATACACAAACACACACCTGTACGTCCACGTGCATGTGCCCAAAGCTCTGCCTAACAATGGCGAACAATGCTGAGAAGCAAACACGTTTGCATGAACGCCATGTTTCAAGCTTTGTCGCACACTATCATGCATGAACACGCAGACACATTCATGGAAATCGCGTGTGTGGGATGTGTTACTGCAGCGTGTGCATGTGCGTGGGATGGTGAGACATCTTCATTAAAGGATGAACAGGAATGTGGGGTTAAAGACCAGATGGGGTGAGCAGGAAAAGGAAGCACTGAAAGAGGAGGAAGAGACAGAAATGGAGGGATGAGAGGCAGAGGAAGTGATGAAAAAAAAACGAATAGGGAGGGCTGACAGATGGTTACATTTAATAATGGAGATGGAGAGGTGGCAATGAGCTGAATAATGCCAAATCAAAATAAAGGGTGCTTTCAGAAGGATGTGCTACTTGAGCCATGAGCTCTGGAACGCAACACGCAGGCTGACACATGCACATACACATACATCTACACAGACACATGTTCACAGATGTGTATCCAGAGAAGGGCTGTAGATTTTTACTATGAAGAAGATCTATGAATATCTCTAGTTTACACACCCAAACTGGTGTACCAAAAAACAGCCCTAATACAGACACACACCTTTTGAAAATCTCCATGTATATCACAAGAAATAACTCATCCAATGAGATTATGACATACATGATACGAGACATGAAGCTAATGAGAAACAAGCAAGTTCAACAACAAAAAAAGAGACATTACATTAGGTTAAAGTTAGATTAGCCAGATTAGCAAAGAAGCAAAGACTGGAGCTGAGAAAAACAGCAAAGAGAAGGAAGAGAGTTTCTATCTCTAGTAATTGAAGCAAGGGTGGGTCAAGAGAAGAGAGGGCAGAGAAGTGGGAGGAAGAGATGTGTTGTGATGTGATGACCCTACCTTGACATCTGCCTTTTTGTTGAGCAGGGTCTTAGCTGCTGCAATGACAAACACAGGGAAAAATAACAAGTCAGAGGTGGAGACGAGCAGGAACAGAGAAGTAAAGCAATGATGACCTTTTCAGGTCTTCACAACATCTGCTACAACACACGAAGAGATTACAGTGATTTGACTTGGTGAAATCCTGATCTTTATTGACCTCTGTAGTAAAATTGTCTGAAACTTAAACAGTGTTTTACAATTGCAGCACTGTGACTCTCACAGTTAGGCAACCCTGCCACCTCCAATTCACTGGATACTAGGAATAGGTAAGTAACTGATCAATCTATTACTCATATAGTACAACCATCTTGATCTGTTTTCCTCACAGTGTGTACTTGTAATTTAGTGGTGCTGTCATTAATGTTTTTCCATCTAGCGATGGTGTGAAGCCAAGATACCTTCTAAGAATACCTTCCTGCCAACAATCTATACAGAAGCTTGTGTCAAGCACATTATGCAATCACACAATCTGTAAGCTAAATAGGTGCATTTGAGTGATGTAAGGTTTTTTATAGATCCAGCAAAGCGCAACCCAGGTCCCACGGTGTTGGATTGATATAGATTCTAGTGTTGCCTCTTAGGCCAATACCCACCACCATGTTTATTTTCCCTGTTTATCTTCGAACTAGCCACAAAGTCCAATTGCTTTAGGGTCAGAAACAGTCTATGGTCAGAACCCAATGGTTTAACTTTTAACAAAGCAAAGACATTGTTGTTAGTAAAATAAAAATGGCCTATAATTGGTTGGTTCACTTCAATTCTTGTGCCAAGGTCCCAGCGTGGCCGTAAGGGAACCAAAATAAACCCAACAATAAGCCCTGCCTTAAAGAACTCTGTGGGGGCCTTAAGGAGGATTAGTCTTCAGTCTGCTCTCTAATGAAGGGTAATGAGGGAGGGGGGTGAAGGAGGAGGGTAGGAGAGGAAGAATGATACTGTAGACACAGTCCTCTGATGAGCATAATACCCATAATCCCTTACAACAGTGGAAACTGAGTGCAGACAACAGAAGAAGGACCGCAGGGAGTTCGCCACGACAGCACTGCCGAAGCACGGATAGCAAGGTGGTCCGATTCCATTAGATAGATAGAGGTTCACCCAGAGGGGCCCCAAAACAAGAGCCAGGCTCTGTTTTGGGGTTATGCTGGTGGAGGTTGTGGGTGTGTCTGCGAGGATATAGACCAAGGATTAACACTCACAAGACACCAGATGTTGACGAGATTGGACGAGCAAATGTGTGTTTTTTCACTGCTGAAAAGCTGATGCCAAAAATGCACTGGGAGACTTGTTGGTCCTGTCCAGTCCCAACCCAGGACACACACAAACAGGAAAAGACCTTTGGCACACAGCAAGTGATGAGTTTTACATTTTCCATTTCAGATAATTATTTGTTTGCCTATTATACATGTACAACTGTTTAAAGGTGTACTTGTAAATCCAGATTTTTTCGTTAGGTTTAGAAATGATCTTTGTGAAATGTAACATGAAACCACAGAAAGGCTATATTAGATCTATATGTGAAGCATTCTCCCTGTTTCTCACTTGATCTTTTCTATAGTAGGATGGCGACAGCACAAAGAATGCACTGGCAAAATTAATTTGGGAAATGCTGGCGCCAATCACCTGCAATCCAAGTCCCAGATTCCTCTTCACTCTCTTACTCGCCTAGACATAATCCTTACCGGGACTTTTCAAGGGACTGAGTGCAATTTCAAGTCTAATCAGATGCAATCACATCAGCAGCCAGCCATGTTACATAAAACACTATTTCTGGCAGTCTGGGATTTTTTTCTTTCTTTCTTACTCTCTGCCTCTCTTTCATTCTTTCTTTCTTTCTCTGAACATAGCTTCTCTCTGATTTTTCCTTTATAATCAATTCCATCAGAATTTCCATTGGGAGGCGATTTCTTAAGAGGAAAAGAGGTCCAATGACAAGGAGACCAATTCAAAGTCTAGTCGAGACCTGACTCAGTTCTCTTAAGTAAAAAAGTCTTTTTAGGAGACTTTTAAAGCTGTCACTTGAAAAGCGAGACACTGATTGAGAGGGGAGATAGGGTGCGTTGAATACATCACTGCCACTTTTTTTATACTAGCTTCCTTTTTGTATTTTTCTGCCTCACTGACATAATATCTCATGCTTGAAGTGAGGTTTGCATATTCAGCAGTCAGGAAGTGATAAAGAAGCCCTACATAATCTGGAGGGCTGTGAGAGTGCTTGAATGTGCATGGTTTATTGTTGTGTTGTTCTTCCTCCTTCCAATGGCTGGTTGTTACTGAGGAGAAGAAATGGGGTCAGAGTGACAACTTCAATCTCTCGTATTCTCTGATGGCTTGATGAAGGGAGAGCAGAGAGGAAGAGTAAGGAGGGATGAAAGTGATAAGGGTATTTCACTGTTCTCATTTCAAACATCATTATTCTGTTAAAGTGGCCACCTGGATCTTTTAAACAAATCAAAATTGAAGGTTGCGAGAAATGGCTTAAATTCCACTGACGAGGAGGAAATCTTTGTGGAAACCTGAAAAATCAAAGGTTGCTTAATTCAAACCGAAGGTGTTGAAGCAAGGGGCACTCCTTACCTTGCCACAAATTACACATGAAAGCAAGAAGAGAGAGGAGGAAGAGATTAAAACAAAAGCACTTCTATAAACTCCCATTTAAAAAAAACACGCAAGATGCACCACTGCAAGAGCGAAGCAAGGATGGGCATGGAGTCACGTGACGATTTGGTGGTAATCACACGAGCCAAAAAAGGCTTCTGAAAATACATTAAGCTACTAGAGGAGCCCACTCAGGTACAACAGGTCGTTAGAATGCTGAAGAATGTTGAAGGTCGGGATGCATTAAGAGATACTTTTACTCTACACCTGCATGAGGAAAAGGTGACAACTAGTATATAGTGGTTATATTTGTGTGTATGAATATGCAAGGTAGAGCGAGGCCTCCAGTAAGCCAGTGAGGCAGAGTGAGGCTGATAGGGGGAGACAGCCCACTATAAATATTTGATTGGAGCCTAGTGGAGGCTGAGGGACACAGAGAGGACTGTGGAGTCCCAGTGGTCCATAGAAACAAGGACACTGCCACTACTTCTGTCTCCTCAGCTCAGTGTTAGACTCTCATGTGAGGCTTTTTGTCGTTTATGCCTGCGGTTCATTCCTGCATACCCAGAACAAACACATTAGGTCGGGTTAACATTTATTAAAATGTCCTCGGAATCTACTGCTCTCACGCTTCACTGTTTCTGTGGTGTTGAAAATTCTAAAAAAGCAGACAGAACAAAATGTCGCTGACATCACTTATTAATGTTCTGAAGCTTACATTTGGGCTTATCAGCATTAAGATCCTTCAAAACCACCACCATATACAGTAAAACTGCGATATTTCTCAAGGGGTGTCTGACTAAACAACAGCTGAAGGCAAGTAAATATTCGATTTACATTTGTCGGGGGCAGAAACAAGACTCTAAGGGGATGCCCATGTTGCTATGTGTCAGCTGGAAGCATAAACAGACAACTGTTAGCCTTAACGGGCTGATATGGCCATTGCAGGTCAGTGTTTCTGTAAGTTCTACTTGACCCCCCTAAAGGCTGCTTAATGCAACATTAAGATTTTTGAAACATCATCTGTGGTGGTTGCTGCTCGTTTCTTGTATCTAAAGATGTGTTCAGACAAAAAGTGATTTGCCTCGGTCATTCGCACAAATCTGGCCACTGGACTGTTTGTGCAGTCCATGTTGATTCCACCCAAACAGCCGATACACCAACTGTATAGCACTACAAGCAGCAGACACACTGACTGTGATTGTGGGAGTGTGTCTGTGCATGAGCTCTGCTCAGCTTCTGACTGAACTCAAAGCTCATCAGACAGTCTGGTTCTTCTATTATTTCCCTCTAGTCTTTCTCATTTTTCCTCTTGTCTCTGTGCATTTATGAAGCAGACTCATAAAGCCCCGGGATAAGTGTGACTTTTCTGCTCTAGTTGAAACAGTTTCACCTTCTGTGGACACTTCTTCAAGTTATTTGCATCAGCCAAGGCAAATTCAAGCCAAATAATGTTTCCATTGACTTTTATTTGCAAAAGTGCTGTCTCTAAAATATGTCTCGTCTGTTTCGTCTGAATACACAGGAAGACTATAATTAGGATACAGACAGTAAAAGTTCACAGATGCCATTCAGTAGAAACCATGGAGTATAACACCTTCAAGGGTTTGACTTCACGAGAACCAGCCCAGCCTTGCGTCTTCCACAGTGTTCACCATGCACCAAAATCCCCCCGTGTTGCAGCGCATGCACCAGTCCAGTGCCCCATGCAGCATTCACCGACAGCTCTTTGGCTGTTCCATCCTTAAAGTGACAGGGGTGAGCTTTCCAGTGTCATTGTCAGACAGAGAAAAGAAGAGAGAAGAAGAGTGAGGGTAAAGGTCATTATGAGGGAAAGTTGGAGTGATGCTGGTGCAGTTACAGGAAAGTATAGGTTGAGGAGGCAGTGACCAGGGAGGTAGAAACTGACAGAATACAGGAAAGGAATGGGGTAACGATGGAGTGATGATGTGACTGAAGTATAAAGGAGAAAAGGGAGGAGAAGAAAAGAGAAAGAGAGAGACAGGACAGCAGTGTTGGTTGGGTCCAGGCCATGCTCTGTGGCTGTGTCTAGAGATGAAGATGCTGGGATGAATATGGGTCAGTGGCGATGACAGCAGTAATGGGCACCACGGCCACCCTATCAGATCTCAGACAGGAGGTCACAGATGTGCTGACGTGAAAAAATGACAGCAGTAACTGGGCTTCCATCCAATTCCTTTACAAATTATGAAGCATCAGTATAGAAAAAATCTAATGGAAACAAAACATTATTGCAAAAACATGATTTCCTGAATTGCTTCAAGAGGTAGATTCTTGAAAAATAGCAACAGATACCTATTTGTCATATAAACTATGTCTTTTAATGACAACTTCCTTGAAAAGCCACACCTACTGTCACTTTCATTCATCTAATTTGACACTTAGTTGCATTAAACGAATGCCTTCCTTGTTTTAAAAAAAACAGCTAAACAACACCTCGACACTTCATTCATTCATGTTTTCAAAAATCCTTACTTGCCTTAACACAATGGATGGAAAAATACCTTACATCTATAGCTTATTATTTGTTGTGATGCATCACAATATTCTATGCTTAATAGTTAGACGGAAACTTAATACTGCAGATAATGAAGACATGGGAGATGTAGTTAGTGATGTAGTCAGCCATCATGCTCTGAGCTCCCATGCTGAGGAAGGAGGGAGGGGGGTGGCAGGGGAAAGGGAACGAGGGGGAAGTAGAAGAAGAAGATGAAGAATTAAGTGTAAAAGAAAGGAACAGTGAGGGGGGAGGGGGGGAGCCCTGGGTGAGCCACCACGCTACCTTGTTCCACCAGCCCTGCGGTGGTGCCGGCGGCTGCAGCCACTGCTGCTGCGGCCGCAGTGACAGAGGCTGGAGCGGTGGTCTGTCTGCTGCCCACTGTTAAGAGTCCAATACCCAGTCACACGTAAAGAAAGAGAGTTACATGGCAAGGGCGAAAAGTGAGAAAGAGGTGGATGAGGAACAGGGGTTAACGATGGAGAAAGGGTGGAGTGAAAATTGGTAAGAAGAATAAAAGATGAGGTAGGAGATAAAGATAAGGTGGGACACAAAAAGGCAGAGACAAACAGGGCTGGTTAGTTTAGAGAAGGGGGTTAATTCATATACACAGACCACAGGCATTATTACACTGTGACACAAATTCTATTACATTTGCATCCACTGATCTGACAGAAGGATCAGTAGAGAAAAATGCCAGGGACAGACACGAATCTTTGACCTGAGAATCTTTGACACCTGCATTTTCTCTCTATGTTTTCCTGAAAACAGCATTATTGTTAGGATGATGGAGGTGATGATGATACAGTATTTAGTTAGTAAATGTTGGATTTGCAGTGCTCACTGGCCTTAATGACTGTCAGCAACATTTTCAGTTTACAATGGGCTGTGTGCGCCTATCTTGCAACTCAATGTATTGTAATTAAAATAACATAATGGTGGCTTTATTGAGGATGTATACTGTAGGGGTGAACAAATCTTCATTTCAACCTGAACTTCATCCTTATAACCTTATATGGTGTGAATACTACAAGACATTTTATCAAGATGTGGAGGGAAATAGAACCGCCTCTGTGTCAGCACAGGGACACGGATACACTCATCTGCATAATGTATGATTCATAATATATGCTGAGAATATAGTAACCTCTTACATAAAGCACTGAGGGTGTTGATGTAATGTACCATTGCTATCTTTGACTAAAGGTCTGTCTCCTCTTTTCTATTTTTTTTTTTTTACTTTTTAGTTATTTCTCATCCTCTCTCTGACTCATTCACCGGATGACCTCACACTTCTATTAGAATGGAGAGGAAAGAATGCGAGAAAAAAGTGTTTTAAGAGCAGTGATACAGCCAGGCCACACATCCGGGCCAGTGTGTGTGTGTGTGTGTGTGTGTGTGGTAGCTAAAGAGCTCAGTCGTTGTTAGACCATTCCCCATTGCAAAGCTTAGAGTGTTAGAGTGGCTGCTGTCATGTTTCCTGAAGCAGCATGCTTGCACACACACAAACACACACACACAAACATCACTCACATCTATATATTCAACACGCGCAAATACACTGCACACAAACACAGACTCAGAGGTTGTGATTTCATTAAAAAAGCCCTCAAGTTCGACACTTATTAAGAAACTGCTTTGAATTCTTCCGACAACTCATTATCGTGATTAGCCCCCGAAAACACATGACTCAAAGTTGAGTGTCAGTCACTCATGTAAAGCTTACAAATTAGTTTCATCCAAGCCTGGCTTCACGTTCTTTCATACAAATGCTGACTTCTTGTTACATTCTAAGTGGAAAAAAACATTAACATCATTTCACCGACCGCATCAGTTCTGAAAGTGCATCACTAAGTGAAACTTGTCTTTTTTCTGTCAAGAAATATTTGCATTTTTGGATCTCACAGTCTATATAATACATTAGGGGGGAAAAAAGCTACAGTTCCTGACTGAAGGAAGTCATTTTTGAAAGTGTCTCTCAGGCAGCATCAAGAGATTGGAGGGGCACATGTTCAAAATGTTAGATATAGCAGTTTTAAAATCAACGGTAAACCTTTAAGAAAGTGTCATCTACTACAGAGATATAAACAAATACAAAGACAAGTACACAGGCACAAACACATACACAGCTTGCTAATCCACTTCAGTGATTCCCTATAGTTTAAAAACACTTCTACGACAGGTTCAAATGCTCTTTCTCCTCAGTTCAAACATCATAACAGGAGAGCAGGAGAACCACTTGTGTAAGTAAGCTTAAAGTTAGATAAAAATGCAAATCTAACAACTGCTCTTTGCTGTTTAGTCAGCATGACTGCAAAAGCTCTTGGATCACAAATCTATACTCACTGAAATGAATAAGAACTAACAAAAAGAAGACACTGTTCTCCATTACATGGGCCTAAGATCTATTACCAAAGTTGGAAAAAGAAATACCTGAATCAAGAAAAAGGGAAACACTGAAGTTGCACTGAGATGAAATGAAAACATGATTTTACTTTTGACAGCATGCTCCGTATATTGTAGATTAATATATATCTCTTTGGTCAAGGGAGACAAATAGGTCTGTCAAGGATTACTGTTATCACTGTCTACAAGGCACATGTCAACATTTTGGCAGAACTGAACATCAAAAGGACTGTTTCAAAGTGATACTCTTCTCAAAATTTAGAGGTGGCTTTAAAAGGTTTGTAGTTTGCTTCTTCACAAAGAACAAAGTCAGTATCAGACTATGGCAGTTACATTGGATAGGTCAGGTTTTGGGTGAAGTATCACTTTGAAGAGACTTTCAAAGTGGTGACACGTCCCTGTTACAGACTTGCTTACATTCAACGCACATTTCAGTCTCTCTCAGTGCTTAGGTATTTGCATCTAGCAATACGACAGGCATACAGACAATAGGATCCCTCCATTTGGTATGTGTACATAAACTGCATACTGATTGCTGCTGCTTCACTGATATGAATGGTAGATTTAGAGTAATAGGGGATATGAGAATTATGTCCAGGCAACACTTACCAGAGAAATTTCGAGAGACCAGCATGGTAGTAAGAATGGCCCCCTGAGATGGAAACACAAGAAGAGCTGTTCAATTTTAACCACTTAAACCAGAGGCATAATCATTTTGACATTTTGATACAAATGAGCACTCATTTTGCCAAATCTCTGTCGCTGATGTACATGATGTAGTGATTCAACCTTGCTCAGAGCAGGTGAAACTTGCAAAAAGTCCAAATAAAAAAGTGCCACCAGCAATGTCTGACTGACAGATAATCTCTGAAATCTGGAGTGCAGATTACATATATACAAAGATCCTTTATGAGCCATCACTGCCTTTAACCACAAATAAAACCATCCCAGAAATTACACTGACAAATGGAGTAAGAAAGACAGAAAGACAGAAAGAGAGAGAGAGAGAGGGAGAGAGAGAGAGAAAGAGAGAGAGAGCAGACATCATTTACAACTGGAGCTGATAACTTTTTATAGGGCTATAAAAATGATACTGATTGCAAATAGAGTATTTAAGAGCTGTGGAGGTTGATAGTATACTTAATATCTGAATAGTTAAATTGAGATGCCACTCTGTCATAACCGTAGCAAAGGCGTCACATTTACTGTATAGAACACTAATGCTGGGATGAAAAAAACTAATATACAGTATGTGGGAGTCTTTTCTTCAAACTGAAGATCTTTTTCAGGAACAGATTTTCTTATACTTCTTAGATATGGAGATGACTACACTGTTATAGTAGCTCTAGTCAGAAACTCTTGGACCCATGACAGGGAAAAAACAGTCAGACACCTTTGCAATGCTAAATGTCAATCTGACATTCAACATATTTTGTTTGTGAGTACTACTTTTGTCACACTCACTTTCCTCTCACCAAGTTCTGTCTAGTGCTGTTAGTGAGTTTAGAACAGCACTTAAAAGGCTTCTGGCTGATATTCTTTTAAAGTGTAATGTTTTGTGAATTTTGTTGTTTACGATTTAACTGAATGTCTAACCTTGCCAGTGTCCATTTCTTTCTAAATGTGAAAAGCCAGAGGACAATTGATTCATGCTGATGGCATGTTGTTTGAATGGTCCAACATTTGCCTGCAGCCACCTGCGTTTCTGCTTCCAGTTTCCCATGTGCTGGTATTTGAGCCATGCCAAGACTGGCCAAAAGCAGCAGGGTGACAGTGGCATGCTCCAATGGCTAAGCTGTTGTATCCACACAAAATGTCAGCAATAAATCAGAGGAGAAGGGAAACTATGCATGTTGGATAACTCTGGATCTCAGCTGCCTTTTCATAAAACCTCAGTGCCAGGGTCAAGAGAGAAGGCACCAGTACATATGCTGTCTCCACACTAACCATATTCTGCATTTAACACCTCAGGCCGCCTTGAATTTATAGATCACAAACATTACAGGAAAATAGGAAGGAGTGCAAATATCATGCTTGGCAATACCCGAAAATGTACGAGAGCTTATTAGAGCAGAAGAGGAGGATGTGGGAGGGAGTGAGCGTGCAAACAGACCTTGAGTTTCCTCCTGGCATTGAATTTCTTCAGGCACTCCACAGTCTCCTGTCTGTGCATCATAGACGCCACAGTGGACCGTTGCTGGGTGAAGGAAGAAGACAAGGAGGAAGAGTATGAGGAGGACAAATAGAGGGAGGTTTAGGAGCAGGGGCAACAAAATACAAAAAAAAATCTATTAATCATGGTTTTTGTGTTTGTTATAATCCCACCACCTGTTTGTCTGAGATAGAGGTCTTTTCTAGATGATTTACAGTGTAACAAGATGTGTGAAAAAGAACTGCTGTCTGCTTGTCTGTCTTAAGCAGGGGACACTTACGCAGACCCATGGGTGCTTGAGGGCCTCCTGAGCAGTGATCCTCTTGGCTGGGTTGATGGTCAGCATCTGGTTGATCAGGTTTTTGGCCTCTGGGGTGACTGTGTCCCACTCTGGGGAAGGGAACTAAAGGAACAAACAGAAACACGTCTTAATATTCACTGTAGAGCTTAAATAGTTAGGTGATTAATTGATGAACAGAACACTAATCAGCAATTATTTTTGATAATCAAATAATAGCTTCTTGAATGTGAGAATTTGCTGACACCTTGAGCTCTGTGAAATCATGATGAGCATTTTCAACAATTTTTGGACATTTCACAGACTTAATGATGAATTGAGAAAATAATCAGCAGATTAATCAATAATGAAAATAATTGTTATTGTTACTGTTCTGACCTGTATTCCTATAAGAATTTCACTATGGTGACATTTTCTTTCAAATTGAATTAAACAGTATGTGTGGAAAAACAAGCTGATTTCTTATCACAGGCCAGATATGACACCAGGACTTGTGGGCTCCATACATGGCCACCATGCAGGTGTGTTTTTCAACAATATCAGAAGGCCAGTCCAAGCATAGCCCAAAGCAATTTGTTAAGAAACTCTAAATCCATCATGTCCTGTTGTGTTTCAGCATAAATGTCAAGGTCTGTGTCCTATGAGCCCAGAATCCCTGCCAGAGAGTCAGTCTGCCTCTCTGTCTCTCTGTTTGACACGGACTTAAATGAGATCTAAGGTGAGGCTCCCTCTCTTGCACCCCCTGAAATATGAATGAGGTGACTGAGTTACGTAACTGCTGCCAAAAAGGAATGAGGGCAGTGGGAGGAGAGGAGGGGAGAAATGAGAGAGCAGGAGAGGAGACTCACATCGTAAGCCCCAGCCTTGATCTGCTGGTACAGCTTGTGCTGGTCCTCATCCCAGAAAGGAGGGTAACCCACCAGCAGGATGTAGAGGATCACCCCTGAGACACACACAGAAACACATATGGACACACACACACACACACACACACACACACAGAAAAAAATGCCAGTTTGTTACAAAATAAGCTTTGGTGTGTTTCTGTTTTGAGTGTGTATGTCTGCACAATCATCTAGGAAACAAATGCTGTATGTGTGTTAAGTATATGAATGAGTGAGTGTCTCTCTGTACTCACCGCAGGCCCAGATGTCCACAGGTTTGCCATATGCCTCCTTCCTCAGTACCTCAGGGGACAGGTACCCCGGTGTGCCAGCAAATCCTGCAGTAAAAACACACACAAACACCCACATAAACACAACTGATTGACATGCTGAAGGCTATAGATGGTGTATCTGCTATGCTTGGATCAGCTTGTATAGAAAGCAAGATAATCTTCTGTAAGCTAAAACCGATTCATCCACACAGTGCACTGAGATCTTTAAGACAGATTTGAGGCTTTAAGGTCCGATGATTGTGAAGGAATGGTAAATCTGTCATTTGACAAAGGCCACCGACGCTACCACTGATGAGTATAGGTGTTTGCAGTAGAGATCTGTGTGAGATGTGGAAGTGTGCCTGAAATGCATGACCATTCTTGGCATCAGTCCAATATTGGTATCAAATGCAAAACACAACAAAAAAATAAAAAGCGTCTTTAAATGACAAAGAAAAGGAGCAAATCTGTTGTCAAAAAGGACTCAACTCTGGTGTCAGGCCAATACAGATTAGGTGGCATCAGCAATGTTAGTTAACTTTATGAACTGAGTGTTTATGATATAGGGCCATACAGTCTATGTATGGGGCATACATCTTTACAGTCACCACAAGAGGGTGCACAGAAAAAGCACAAATGAGAATTTGAAACTTAAGGGAATCTTTCTAGTAGTTTAAGTCACTCTCTCTGTCTGTTTTCTAGTCACAATGAGCCCTGTTACGGCTTTACATAAATACATATACAATCATACATATCTTATCTGTTGTACATACCAAACCAGGCCTGCTGATCCCCCTGCACCTCAATAGCCAGGCCAAAGTCGGCCAGCTTCACGGCGGCATTCTTACATTTGCTTGCTAGGAGCAGGTTCTCTGGCTAAAGTGGGGAGGAAGAGAGAAATAAGTTTAGCAAACATTTTGAAATGGCGGATGGGGGCACAAAACATATACACTGTGCTAGTGGGGGGAGAGCTGGAGGTAGACAGCATGCACAAAGTTTGCAATTCATACAGAACATTCTTCTCAAAACTTCACACACACAGACACACAACACAGATGTACACAGACACGCCATTTGAGCATGTACACATAAGGCTGTACTGTAACAGTTGGTGCACATTTCAGCAGAGGAACTGTGGACTAACTTTTATTGTACAGCCTCATGTGTCAGTCTGCAGTGCTTTTTTGTCCTAGCCTCATGTGGTGTGCTGTGGTCTATAGGCTCCATCTCTGTGGCCCAGATAATGTAGTCAGCCTCATTATTCTCTGTCAGAAGAGGGTTCTAATAATGGGATGCTATCCCCACTGGCCCCTGCTCCTTCTCACTTTGTCTCTCTACATCTCTCTCAATCTCACTTAATCATTGCCTCTGTAAAAGAAACGGGCAATCTTAAATGGCAAATAACACACTGTGGTGGGAAATATTAATAGAAAATATAAAACACACGGAAGTTTTTTCATTTACTGATGTCCACGGTTTTCATGATGTGGGAAAATCAGCTTGGCTAACAAGGTAATCCATATATAGTACATATCTTAGCATAGCCAGACTGCATTATTCAGACAGAGGGATGGGCTAGGCTTTACAAAACAAGCTTTTCCACTCTTCCCCTTACGCTGAACTCTGGCTCTGCCCACTTAGATTTAACTCTACCAGGAAAACGATTCCAGTCTTCAAAGCAGCTCTCCCTCCAAGAATGTGTTGTCAAAGTTATCATCTGCAATCCTAGTTTGTGCTTGGTGAGCAGTTTTAAAGTGCTACTACTTTGTTTTGGCTAAACTGAAAATAACTATGTAAATATAACACCTGTATGTTGACAGATGTAGATCTTTCATAGCCTTGCACATGTGAATATAACAGTAATAAGAGCTTTAATTAATTGAACAAAAGCCCACTATGTACTGCTACTCGTACAGTGCTAGGACTAAAGTTAGTTTCTTTGATGTCACTTATACAAGTCTACCTTCTCTTCCAATTAGCTCGTGTTGTTTCCTGAAATGCATCACTGTAAACAGCAACACCAGTGCAAACTTACAGCATGGAAAGAATGAGGACATTATATTTAGGCTGCTTTTCTGTCACTGCCTCCCCTGCATTGCAGCAGCGTGTCTTTGCACCCTCTGCCTTCGCTCTCTCCCCTCAGTTAATTTGTTTAGAGGCACGGGAATACTATGTAGTTAAAGTGCAGATACTTAAAAAGTGTGCTTTTAGAGCTTTTGAGCTCATAAGTAAAAGAGAAGGAAATGAGCAAGAGAGAGAGACCATGAGTGAGCAAACCAGTAATCCTAAGGCGCTGTGCCTACCTCGTGTCATCACATTCTCCCTGCTTTACCATTTGGTTAGGCTTTACTCTTTTGTGAACGACAGAGTTAGAACTTGCCAACATTGCAGCAGAAAGATAATCCGTGAAAACGGATGTGGGTGGAAATTCTGATGAAGCATGTGCTTCCATCAAAAAGGTGCATAAACGCAACGCAAAACATCCAGGCCTTAACAGTAGCGTGGGAATAACAGGTTACAACAGTAGCAATCGCCATCACTTTTTGACATAAGCGCTCCATCCCTATGCACCTCTTTAGCACACGCATACACAAACACATGTACACACAGCTGAGCACACTGGTGATGAGCAAATGGTTTGTTTGAAAAGGAGAGAGAGGGAGGATATAGGGAAGATGGAGAAAGCTGTATTCGAGAGCAGTTCATGAGTGGGTGTTTCAAGAGAGGAATGATTCCCATCTTTCTCTCCTCCCTTTTAATTCCCTGTCTGTGGAGGTTCTGGAGCTGCCATGGCATTCCTGACTAATTCCTTCTGAGAAAGTGGCAGAGATGTAGACCTGTATTAAGAAGCCCCTCCAATTTAAGCAGAGTGCTGAAGTGTGGAAAGAGAAACAGGCCTTTACTCATTTTTCATTTGTATGCCTAGATTAATGTCATGGCTTGGCATTATTTTTTGGATACTACTGCCAACCAGATCCCATAAAAATACTCTTTTGTATTTCTACAAAATCCTTTATCTAATATGTTGCCCTAATACTGGTAGCATAAAATAGTCTAAACTTGGAAAATGTAGGATATAAATATAAAACTATCTGATCCAAAAATGAATACAGAAGGTTCTGTAATACAATCACATTTCTGTTTAATTCCAAGCCTGAACTGAAGAATAGTGTTTTCTTATATTAACTATCCCTATTAATAGAATTTTCATTTCATCCATTACTTGTGTCAGGCTAAAAATACTGCCTCACACTGAAAGGCAGAGTGCTTCTAATTTCTAAGAAGACAAAAATCTACAGTATATACTATTCGCTGTTCAGTTTGGACAATATAGGGCAATCTGTATTACCTTTTTGTGGCACACACATAAATCTGTTTGCTGTGTTGTCATCTCATTTGCCATAACCCAATTCCTAATTTGAGGGATCTTGTCACCCAGGCTGTCCTCAGTCATCACACTATGACCTATTGCATGAAATGCTCTCCGATGCTTGGGTGTGAAACCAGATAGGCGTGTCGGCTAAATAAAGAAATAGCCACAACAGTTCTGATGAACACAACACGCCTTTGCTGGAATGCTGCAACTGACATTTGCATAGAAGAGGTCTGCTTGACAAAGTGCACCATGCACAACAAGATGCGACATACAAGCACGCACATACAAATACACAAGCAGGTACGAGACAGAACAGCAAGAGGACTAGAAACAGTTTGATTTCTGTCTATTTAGAGGCTGATTCACACGCAGCTCATCATATTTGATGTGCTGCTTTGTTTGCGGGAAACAATTCCACAAGCACAGCGTGAAGCCAAATTTAAACACTTCCAAACCTATGCAAAACTTCAGCTTAGTTGTTAGTCAGTTCAGAGTCAATAATCACATTAAAGAAGGCTACTGCTTGCTGTGCAATCTTCATGGAAATGCAATTCAAGCGCAGCAAAAATTCCTTGAAGGCAAACTAACATTTAATTTTCATTCAACACTTAATATGAACCATATGATATATGCATAGAAGTCTACAAAATATATATATTAAGCAATCCCACAGTTCTCAGAAACAGTTCAAAATTAGCAACTGGCTCTCGGTATCCAACCCTAAAAAAGACTGTGCTACCAGCCAGTCAGCCGATATAAACAAATGTCAACATCACAAGTCAATTGAAGGCAGTTTACAGAAAATGAGCTGTCACATTTGAAGCATTGGGGGTCATTAAGTGATCTATAAAGGCAATCGAAACCACACTGGGTGTCTCAAAATCAATAGCTAACATCTTTCCCTGACTAGTAAATGAACCAGAGGTCAGATTAAGTATCCTCCTGGGCCATCTTGGATGGCTGGCTGTGCAATGACAAGATCCTGTTCCAAAAAGGTTACAGAGCAGCGGCATTGGTCAGCGCGCATGACCAGCGTTGCATGCTTGAAATCTCAACAGACAGGGGGAAGTGGTGTTTACACAACAGGAAAAGAAGGTGACTGCACAGAGCTGGAGGCAGTGTATAGCAGGGCAGAGCCACAGAAAGGTCGGACGTGGCATTTGACGGTCTCATGGTGATCACCACAAAGCTGCAGGGACTGTCGGACTAGCTGTGAGCGGGGAAAGAAGCTTTGGCCTGACTCTAAATGGCTTTCTAACCATTCAACCAACTATTGTGTCGGCTAGATTGTATTACAAAGGACTACAAAGGGAGCATTTGTATCTATATCAGAATTCAGGGTGAATGAGATGGGTCAAAGCCCACAAACATCACAGACAGTTTTTCATTTACTTCTCAGACTGACACAGACTACACAAATAACACACCCACAACCCCCCCTCACACAGCTACATAAGCACACTCTCAAGGGACAGCAAGGTGATCCCCATCACTCACCTTCAGGTCCCGGTGCACCACACCCATTTGATGGCAGTGAAGCACCGCCTCCAGGATCTGCTGGATGCAATGACTGCATGCAAACACCAAGGGGGGGGGGGCGCATGTTAGTCTGAGCAGCGCTACAATACCGTGCACAGGCCAGGGGTATGGAAAGGGAAAGGGAAAGTGAGGGGAGGTACGGTGGAGGAGTAGGAGGGAAGATTTAAGGGGTACACCAGGGGGTGAAAGGGCTCCTCTGTTGCCAGACGTCACACTCTCACCTTTTATTGGCTTTGGCTGACCCACAGGTAAGCACACACTCAGGGACCACCAATCAGGGTTCATGTAAATAGCTTCTAATTAGCAACTAATTAGCAAAATAGGCTAGGTCAGCTAAGCATTGACCAAATGTAAGACCCACTGTAATATTTTGTATGCTTGCTTGCTCTTCTGTGTTGAGCTTCTCACATAAAAGGTGAGATCATTTTTAAAATGGCTGTAGGACTAAAGTGGATTGAACACTCTACAACACAGCTTATGTCATTAACAACCTTCATTGGTGAGGTGTTTGAGATGAATGTACCTATAGACTTGATTTGGTTCGCCTGATGGGGTGTAGCTGTGGGTTTTCTGCAACAGAAGATTCCTTTGAATCAATCTAACCAACTAACCTTTGGATATTTGCTATAATCTTTGTCTTAGCTACTCTATTCTTCGTAGATGAACATATCCATGGACACATTCATCTAAGAAACACATTTTACTGTTCTGTTGTCTGCAGGTGGATTCCTGATATTCCACCTCCCTCCATGTTTTAGCCAGCAGGCTTTGGGTGATGAAAGAGGGTGTGAGAATGTGGCTGGCCATGGGGGGCACAGAAGGCGTTGATGAAGGAGGTCAGGGAAGGAGTGAGTCATTGTGCAATTAATAACATTTAAAAGATGTGTCTGGGATCAATGCCATGTCTGTTGCCAGCCACAGTGGCCTCTGCTGACAAGAGCTGTCATTCTGATGTCACTATGCTATTGGACACTAAAAATATAAACTCTAAAAGTCAAAAACTGTGCGAGGGACGCTGAGGGAAGTTTTAAGGGTTGAGTCTATGCAGAGACTAGAGCGGGGGAAGAAGATATATATGTGTATAGGTGATGAGACAGACAACAGGTACATGTGTGCATAGGGACATGTACGTTGGGTCCAGGGAGGTGTGAACACACACACACACAGCACATGTGCTATTGGGGATGTGGCATTGTGTGTGGAAAAAAGTTTGGCCGTGCATGTGAGCTTCCTGTGCACTGACAGTCATTTAATCAATTCAATCAATTTGTGTGTGAACCAAGTCTGCTGAGCTACTATTACTTATCTATTGTTTTGAACAGATTAAAAAATTCCATCTCACATCTGTTAATAACCAAATGCCCACCATATGACATGATGTCAAGCAATTTAATATCTACATCTACAGTAACTTCAGAGTTTGTTAGCTAAAATGAATCAGAAAGTAATGTCTTCTTTCTGAGCTGACACACGGCAACACTTTTCATTAGTACAAGATAAAATCCACTTTGGAAGTGGCAGGTTTCTTGCCCAGAGGAAGCTTTATAGACTACAACGCAATGCAATTTTGGATAGGGAACACTCAGACAGACAACAGCACTGCGTGAAAAAATACTGCCCTGTCATTCATTTTAATGAGACCAAGCGCCAACGGATAGGGCTCCGGCAAAGAGGATGAAACTCGTCAACTTTTGCCACAACGCAATGCAACGGCATCCAGTAAGGTGCTGCCTTTGCCAATCAAATAAATGCAAGGAGGTAGATCACTGTCTTATGATGAATGTCTTATTTCTACTATTTACCTGCCAATTGTCGCACTGAAAATTAAAGAGTGTGACACTGCAAAGCAGGTAAGTCCTATAAAGTGCTGTGCAATGTTTTGGTGTCTTCAAACTCATGGATTAATTACTCAAACTTAATGTCTTGGATCACATTTTATTATCTCACATGTGCCGCTAACGACACGCTTCCACCAACATGTTTTTAACTCAGGCCTGTTTGCCTGGGTGCAGCTTAAAGGAAGCATTTGGATAATGGAAAATGATGCTCTTTTGCTCTTTCCACACTATTGCTCTTTCCACCTACACTATTGGAAATAATGTTTAAGCATATTTTCTTTGGTATTAAGGGCATTCTGAAAAAAGCAGTTTCAATAAAAGATTGTGTGAAAAATCACTGACTGGAGCAGAATTAAATGAACTTTACTGCTGGAACTAGAAAAGTTACCACTAAGTCATTGCAGGACACTTAATATCATAACTTTAAGGTAAGATACAATATTGAGTTTTCATTTAAATTTCACTCCATGTATAACACAGACTATGAAGATGCAAATTAGGTCCTACAAAAACTATAGGTATTAATTAAAATGATGCACAGATAATAAAAAGATCCTTATTCCAAACTCTGATGTTTGAAAGTGCTTCATGAAGTGGTCATTAAAAAACAGAGAAAGCTCTCAATTGTGAAATTGTCACTATGTATTACTACACTCAATGTATTACTATTAAATACTTAATAATAATAATGATATTTTTCCTGAATCAAATAAAAGCAGTTTTGAAGAGTTGTGATTTACGTTGTCACAGACAGAAAAAAGGTCTGAATATGGAAAACTGCTGGACTGGTGACGTGAGGACTGATAATGGACAATCCCTGTGTGTATGTATGTGTGTGTGTTAAGAAATGTAAACACACACGTGGTGTTCAATGGATTATTACTTGTGTGCAGCCTTGAGGTTTGCATTATTTACGCACTCTTCTTGATTTCACTTGTATCTAATAGAAAAGTCTCTTCCACCCTACGCATCTGGACTCAAGGCTTCTTGTGATCAGATCATGAAGAATAATCAGTAAACTAGCAGCCTAACAATTAAAACAGACACTGAGCTGTAAATGGCAGTGACAGATTCAATCTAACAAACATATAGGATCTCAAAGGCTGACTTACAGTAATAAAGCAGGAGTCTGGCCAGTCTGCGAAATATTGTAACATGAGAGAAACAAGAGAGAGCGAGAGCCAGAAAGTGAGAAACAGAGGGAGTGAGAGAGAAAGATGGACTGGCATGGCTGTAAAGTTCAGGGCTATAAATTAGAATCCTGTGTCTTGTTTCTAAAGGTCTCCCAATGAATAAATACTAGGCAGGTCACATTTACAGCCCAAATGCTCAGAGCTGTGTGTTTTTTGAGTATGTGTGTGTGTGTGTGTGTGTGTGTGTGTGTGTGTGTGTGTGTGTGTGTGTGTGTGTGTGTGTGTGTGCTGAGTGATCATTATAATCCAACACAAGCATGTGACCGCATTTGTCTGTAAATGTGTGGTTGAGGCTAAAACAGCCTATGAAATGTGTAAGTGTCAAGACCAATCCTCTGTAACGGCCAGATCCATTCTGTCTTATCTACGTATCTTATCTTTGTCTTGTCCAGATACAGATTACATTTTAATACCAGGTGTAAATGAGAGGTTGATGTCAGAGTGAAACTGTGTGGAAACTGAATGTGTGTAGTAGCATTGTTTCAGCATTAACCTACACTTTAAGTAATGGTAATGAACTTGTGGACCAGAAAGCAAAGTTAAAATACAACAGCGTCCTATGAACTTGAATAAGGGTTTAGTACAACACTGCTGGTTTATTTTGAGGAGAAATTCTGGATCAAAATAAAAAGCATCTTCATAAGCAAAGCACCAGCTCAAGACAGATCTCTATAAAGACGTATTTTATGTTGAATGAGGTTTTCTTGAAAATACAAGGATCAATATAATAAAACAAACTACTCAAAGCCAGAGAGAAGGGAGGAGGGAGGGGGGAAAAAATCAATGAAGATCACAATAAATTTAACTGAGGCATTTTTAACTATCCTGGTGGGAGAAATTGATGGTTGTATGGGCATGAGTAAACACTTGATATTTATTACACCTGCAAAACCATGTGCGTTCATTACAGCTCTATGTGCCCGCTAGGCTCATTCATTGATTGATCTGGTTGTCAGTCAGTGCAACAGGAGCTTTTGTTATGTAGTTGTTTGTAAAATGATTGATAAGAGAACGGGTGGGAGGCCAGATGGAGCGGGAAGGGTTGTGTGTGGCAAGCCAGGCTCCTCCAGTAAAAAAATAAATCACAACAGACTATAAAAGAAAAGAGGAAACATGAGAGCATACCGAGACCATACAGAGACAAGTCGGACAGGCGGACGAGAGACCAACAAGTGACAGGAGCGACACAAGTAGACGAGACGGAGGAAGAAGAAAGGAAGGAGGAAAGGGACGGAGGAAGGGAAGGGAGCAGGCAAAGGTCGTGGGGAAGGAGGGGTGAGGGATGCAGATGCTCCTCTACATATACTAACCTTCAGGTCCCTGTGCACTATGTCATGTTGGTGAATGTGATGGACACTTTCTAGAATCTGATGGATACAGTGACTGTGAAGACAAAACAGAGAGAGGAGGGACGTGGTGGGACGGAGATGGATGGATCGTGGTGGTGTGCAGAGAGGGATGGAGGTGGAGAGGGGGGTGAAGGAGGAGAAAGAGGATGCAGGGTGAAAAGAGTGGCGGGCGGGACCAATGCAATATGAATAATAAGACAAATTTAAAGATGAGAAAATGGCAGGTCAGATTAAAAAGGCAAGGTGAAATGAGGATAAGGAGAGGACAGATAACAGGAGGAAGACAAGAGAGAGGTAGAGGAGAGAGGGATTGATGCAGATAGAGATTTTGGAGGGGGAGAGATGGGTGGGGGGGGGTGTGGGTGGAGGAGACAAAAACGGTTCGTTTTGCTTTTTTAAACATGATGAGAGACAAGAGCAGCCACAGCAGAACAATCTGCCAGACAAAAATCACAACAACACCAACAAAGGAGAGGAGAGGACAGGAGAGGACAGGAGGAAACCAAAAGAAAAAGGTGACAGATTGCGAAAGTGAAGAGAGCAATAATAATAAAAGAAATGGAACACTTATGTATAGGATGAAACTGAATCATAGAAGACTGGTGGGCTGATACCAGGCTATTTTTCCATCACTAAAAGGAAAACACATCTGTGTGTGCATGGCAAGAGATACATGAACCTACAACACTCTATTGTGTGTGCGCATATGTGTGTGTGCACATTAAAATGTGTGTGTATGTAGGCTTGGTGCAATGAGACAGTGTAATGTGCAGAATATGTGACTAATAGCGCAAAGAGACAGGCAGCCTGCAGGATCCACACCCACACAGTGTCTAGTGAGTGGGAGGACCGAGAGAGAGAATGAGAGAGATAGATGTGCATGCTTGCTCATACACATACACACACACACTCACACACACAGACTGCAGTTTGATCTTAAACCTTAATTTGCAACCAAACATGTCTAACATATTTCTACCATTAAGTTTTATATGTTTTGTTACAAAAAAAGAAAGTGGCACCCGTTAGGAGTTTCAATATAATTCTTATTTCAAACTTTGAAAGTTAATTTCTGACCTTGCTGCAGTAATGTGCTCTACTTCAGGGTGTGTGAGTATGTTTGCATAAGATAAGATAGGATAAGATAAGATAAGATAAGATAAACCTTTATTCGTCCTACAGTGGGGAAATTTGTAATTTCAGAAGCAATGGGGTTAGAATCAATTAAATGGTTAAAAAAAAAGAAAAAGAAAACAATTTAAAAAGAGCGATTCAAACAGGCTAAAAACACAATATTAACAAATTTACAAATTTAGAAATTCACACAAGACTTGAATTATTGGATTAAGTATGAGATATGAAATATTGAATACTAAAATACAAAATATTGCACATTGACAAAAATGAAGTAAAATAAGAAATACTAAAACTGCAAAAAAAAAAAAAAAAGAAATATTATAGAGTTGTGTACAGGACTTTGGAACATGGTATTTATTGTGCATAATGCTCACACTTATCAATATTCATCATCAGTGTTATCATTATCCACTCACTTTTTGTTGAGAGCTCATGCCTCTGAATTAGTCAGCTAGAAGTCTATGATAATAACATATTTTTCTGCTTCATTTTCTCACTGTGACCAACCCTATGTTCAGTTATTCACAGTTGTCCTGCTCTTTGATTTTAAGTAAAAGTGATGGGAAATTTGACTGCATGCATGCGTGGACACAAGGTTTGACCTGTCAGTGACCCGCTGTATATGGCATTTAGAAAGAGTAGAGCACCTCCATCCCACTCCTTTATTTGTCCGTGAGTGTATGTGTGCCTCTAGCCTTTCACTGTCCAAAACCATTATGTCACTCCAAAGGACTTGTCTGTTGATGAACTCTTTGTGGGGCAAAGTGGGAAAAAAAAGTGCAGCCCTTGTCACACTTGCCAAAAAATGTGACTTGCTCAGCACTTGTCCCACAATGTCCCACTGTTCTCTGCAGGGAAGTAAAAAGATATCGGGAGGAAAATCAAGCCAGTCTGTCGAGAGAGGGCACCTTCTCTCCTGCTCATGTGTCTGTGTATGCTTTCAATAAATACTAGAAAAACAGAATCAGAATAGGAAAATGTCCTGTTTTCAGTGCTTTGTGACAAAAGAAATCCATGTGAGGATGTAGACAATCTTGTAAGTGATCCATGGCAGCATCTAGTTGCTGAAAACTCTACTGTATAATTTGCTGGCATGTTAGCTAAAATGGCTCAATCAATAAATCAATTAATGAATCAAGCAGTGCTGTATTTCTGGAACTTTATTTTTGAGTCAGCTCCCTAATGAGAAGAGATTCCTTGATTCAGCTTTAGGTTTAATTTACTCCGAAGTTCTTCTCATAATGGCCTCCATCCAGTCAAACACTACTGATGAAAGTCTCTGATAGATTCTGACAGGGGGCGACAAGGTGTGATGCAGCACAGTTTGGGGTCTGTGGGAGTGTGAGTGTGGGTGTGTGTGTGTCTGTGTGAGACTAATTATCGTAGCTAATTAAAGTCCCACTTCTTGCTGGTCTCCAAGGGAGTGAGGCTGGGGGTGGGGGGGGACTGGCCTGGATGACTGACATTCAGATGGGAGGGAAAAGGAAAGAGAGTGTGTGTCACAGGTTATGTGCATGTGTATCTTTGCATGATCAAGTATTTTAAGGGTTATAAAGTGGGTGGGATAGGCAGTAGTACTATAGCATACGGCTGATACATGGCAGCCTACACATACACAGACGAAGTGTAAAATGCTGTGACTCCAGAAAAAAAACAGTACAAAGTTGGATACAATTAAAAGTCCATCAGGCACACACGTCTTGTGTATCACTTTGTTAGCTGGCATAAATGACTGGACCAAAGCCAAAACAGAGGCTCCTCAGCATCAGGCATAAGGAGAAATGTTCTGGCAGTTGTTGGAGAATGCTAGATATGCAGTTTTGTTCTCCTCAGTGCACAGAGAATGAACAGGCAAAAATATCCCACATAATGAGCAAACTGAAATCCTGTAGCTTAGGCCTGATTGTTGTGGCTTTGTAGAAGCTAAAAACTCCATTAACAGAATGAGCCTGCTCATTTTTTCCCCATTGTCACTTATGGTTGGAGCGACAGAAAGTGAAGCCAGACAGTGATGAAAGGCTACCTGTCAGTGCAGGTCCTCTAAGGTGCAGGAAAGCAAAAAGATACACTAGATACTCTGGAAGACTGATCGCAGTGCTTTAATATTAAAAACTATCATGTTCCCAATAATACACAGGAGTATGCTCACTTGAGAATCTTATAGGTTGGCCCCAACTTTGCTGGACAGTATATGGCACTTTATGTTTTGATGTCATAGTTTACAAAACTATGTGTGTGTGTGTGTGTGTGTGTGTGTGTGTGTGTGTCTGTGTGTGTCTGTGTGTGTGTGTGTGTGTGTGTGTGTGTGTGTGTGTGTGTCTGTGTGTGTCTGTGTGTGTCTGTGTGTGTGTGTGTGTGTGTGTATGTGTGTGAATGAGTCCACTTTCGACATGCTGTAGGATGTACAGCTGTCAGTTTGTTAATAATATATTTATACATTTGCTAACAGTTTGAGTCATCAAAACAGAAATGTAGTGACTGAAAATTTCTCTCGGGCAGCCACAGCTTTGCTGTCACCATCACTTAATACATCAAAAGGGGATTTTTGAATTGTAACTATATATTTTGACATTTTGTGCAGATTATGTTTTAAAAAACAAAACACATTCATAGTATTATTAAATGAGTTGCATTAAGTTAAAGCTTTGTTTGGGAAGGGATTTTGTCACACACATTGCACGATTATATTGTTTTTTTACCTCATGATACAAGTACAAAAATAGTTAGAGTATATCTAGCATTTGCCTTTCACACAATGTGTCAGTGGTGATAAATCAACCTGAGCTCCAGAAAGAAAACAGAGAGCTGTAAACGCTCTGGAAAAAACAAAAAGACATTTAAGCTTGCCAGTAGCTGCAAATGGCTTTAAAAGGTCATGAGAGTGGACATTTCAAGTTTTTCTTTTTGTTCATATCCCCATACACACATTATTTATTCATTTCTAGGAGCCCGGATTTGTATGTCTGAATTAAAGGGAACAAATTGCAGACTAATGTGGGATGTGACCTTTTCACTGTGAGTGACATGTGGGCCTCTTTGCCACCCGCTGCCATGCCTCGCAGCAGCAGCAGCTGTCATCGCATCAAACCAATATCTTTCTGAAAACATTGTTAAAACTGGATCAAAAAAATAAAATGGAACCATAATGTATGTGTTATCACCACCCAGTATGACAAATATGGCTATAAGAAATAGGTCATATCAGGGTTGATTTAATTGTTTTTTATTATTATTATTATTGTGTTTTTATGACTTTTTCTACCCACCCTATACCTCAGGATCTCATTAGATATATGCAGGAGTCATGCGCAATATGTAGTTATTATAATTCTTAATCTTATCTGCACTGACTAAAAGCTGATGCATAAACCACTCTTGCCTCCACTGATTATAGAATGGGGCAGTTGTCCGCCAATCAGAGGGTTGGTAGTTCGATCCCTGCCCCCTGCAGTCTATGTATCCACATGTACTTGGGCAAGATACTGAATCCCAAATTGCCTTACCTGTGGTCACCATTCTCAAGCTACAAATCAAACAGCTTTGGAGGAGAGACTTGGGCTAAAGACAACCGTTTACTGTGCCACAATGGCATGGATTTTTACACTATCAGACTATTCACTTTCACTTTTAATGTTCCTGAATGGACAAACACCCACATCACAACTGTCATTTTCAAGTATCTCTCTCACTCTTCTCTCAGCCGGTCTGTCCACCCCACCCCCTCCACTACTCCATTTCCTCTTCCGCCATTGGTTAAAGTGAAGTCTATGTGTCAAAGAGCATGAGTGTTGGGCGTGAGATATAAAACAACATGGGTGGGAGCGGTGGGGAGAAAAAGAAAGTAAAGAAGAAGGCTGAATGAAAATTAAGAAAAGAAAAGAGATGCAGAAGGTGATACTGTGTACATACACACAAACACTACAGGGGGGCTTGGTTCTGCTTACATACTTGTGTTTATCTCTCTCACTGTTTAATTAAGGCATAGAACAGGGGAAAATTGAACAGTAAAGAGCTGTACAATGGACCATCTGCACCAGTCAAGCTAATTGGATCATTAAAAAAAACATTCATATGGTTTGACCTGTAAGAGTTCGCTCATATCATTACAAATATCAGTGACCTTCTACGGGACGTTTTTATCATTATTAGCAAAATAACTCTTACGTCCTGGGGTCCAGAGTTTCTTGTGTCACAGTCTCATTACTGTTTTAGAGACTATTTTGCTGCTACATGATACACTTTGAAGGAAACATGTAATTTTGTTTTTCTGACAACACAAAATTTGAAGATCTATCAAAACCCTTTTTTCTTCTGCTAAGTGCTTCTCGCTGTGACATGTTTTGCACTTTGCAGAAATCACTTGTCCATTTATTACGAAGAGAACTCTCTTGGTAGCTCAATTTTCACTACAGGATACGAGATGTAAGATGTTATCACAACAAGCTGTACACATTGAAATCGAACTAGGCACTGCACTAACTCCCATTCAATGTCGATTTTACTGAAATTGGGCACTGTGTTTTCTAAAATGGACTAAAACAATGTCCATTCCTCATTTGAAAACCTGAAAAGCTGATTTTTCAAAACTCTGATTTGGCCTTTAAAACCCATTTTGGTCAAACCTTGGAGTGGACATAAAGGTCACTCCTGTGTCAGTGTGAGAGGTGAAGTACTGTGGCACTGATGTAAAGGAAAAACCAAAGGACAGAGGAGGGATAGTGAAGGAAATGAAGAAAGAAGCATTGAAGAAATGGAAAAAAATAGTAATATGTCAACAAAAATTGGAGGTAAACATAGAAGTTAACACAAGGAAAGAAATGAAAAGAGCTAGCAGAAGAGAAGAGAAAAATCAATACAATGAAGACAGTAAAAACAAGTAAGGAAAAAAAAAGTCAAGAGAAAAAATGAGCAAAGAATAAGAAAACACGCCGAGAAGGGATGTGAGGAGCAGAAAAAGAAAACAGCTAGCAGAGCAGAAAGTAAAAGTAAAGAGGAAAGCAGGAAGAAGAGGAGCAAAGAGTAGAAGAGAGAGAGTAAAGCAGAATCACAAAGGAGAAGGAAAAAACAACAGACGAGAAGACAACAGAAGGCATAGACCGTTTAAGGACAAGGAGAAGCCTCTTCACACATACAGGAGTGACGGCTGCGCTCCTACCTGGCGTCGGCCTCACTGTAATACTCTCTGGCTACGATGTCCTCAAACAGTTCACCTCCGGTCACCCTGCGCGTGCACACACACAGAGTTGTTAAAGTTGTAAAGATTCTTGGATTGTGGAAGGAGGTGGGGGTGGTGGGTGCTCTGAAGGCCATATAGCAAGGATTCCTATTGCATTTCTTGTTTCCTACAGCACCCCCCTTCCCCCCCCCCCATCTTCCCCCTTTTTCCACACCGTTACCATGGAAACTAGAGGGAATTGCCAAGAGATGGATGTGGAGGGCGTGGGTGGTGGTGGTGGTGGTGGTCGGGGGGGTGGGGTAATATAGGAGCTAGAGTTATGTAATTGCATATGTAGGCAAGGGTGGGGAAGGAGAGGAGGATCACTTACAAGTCAAACAGGAGGTAGTGGAAGCCCTCCTCTGATATACTGTCATGAAGACGAACTGCAAGAGAAAGATAAACAGGCTGAGAGACAAAGGTCTGTTTCGCGGTGTATTCATCATTATTTAATTGTGTTGTATTATTAATTCCTCAGCTGAGTATAGTTGGAACCTATAACCTATTTGCTGTTTTGAAAATACGTTTCTGAATAACACAGGGTAACATTGCTGAATCCTAAGTAGGAGAATATGAAAAGGAAAAGAGAGATAAATAGGGAGTGAGAGAGTGTGTGTGGGGGGTAGAAACCACAGGGAATCATGATAATTGAGTTTTATATATATTTACAGTACAGTAGGGGGTTCTGGCAATAAAGGGGTCTACTTAATCAACAGAAGTAGATTAGACAGGTGTGTATTACAGTACTGTGTATTGCTACTGCTATAGATTTTTTTTCAGTAATCAGTAGTAGATGAATCACCTCTTGACTAAGTTGTAATAAATGGGTTTACATTCTTAGCTAAAATAAAAAAAACAGTAGAAATATGGTTTATTATGTGACAAAACAACAATAAATAGGTCTTCACTTTGAAGTAAGTGGTGGGTTTCATTTCAGTACAAGTGTTGGTGGCAAGAGGAGCAAAAATAGAAAGACCTCCTCACCGATGTTGGGGTGTTTCAACAGGCGACAAATCCGAGCCTCCCGCTCCAGCTTCTGGTGATCTGAAGGGCAACGGAGAAAGAGAAATGGAGAGAGAGGGAGAGAGATAATGAGGAGTTATTCTTAAAATCTGACTGCAAATACCACTACACTATCTCATTATGACCTGATATTGTAGCAGCCCGCTTGGGACCATTAGGGTAAATGTGAAAATGTCAGAACACTGATGAGATATGTCAAATTGTGATAAAAATTCACTCTGTCTGAGATACACACACACATTGGCAAATGAATAACAGTATGTAGATCCACCCAGTGGGCATAAGACTGAAAGAGCTGAAATGCAACAATGGGATGTGCTGTTTCGAGAGTGAGAGTATCTTCTCTGATGTATGGAAGGATTAACAATAATCAACTTAAAAGTAAGACAGTCATTTCATTTACCTATTGAAATGAGAGTTTGATGTTAACATGAGGGCAGAAATCAATAAATACATCGATGTATAATACAATAGGTCCAGTTTTATTAAAGCATGACAACAAATGACTTTAGACACTGACCTGTCTGCCTGACATGAGAAAATATAGTAAAATCCACACAAATTATACAATTGAACACTGAAGAAAATTTAGACTCATGATAGAAAATTGTCATTGCCTTAAAGGTAAAATCGTTTTAGTTTTCTTGTAAAGAAGCAAGTTATGTTTACATTTAGTGTTGCTGACTAAACAGCTTGTGTGTCTCCTTGAAGTCAAACACACACCTTAAATGCATTTCCTTCATCATAAAATATATTGCAATAGGGCTGAAACTAACAATTACTTTCATTATTGATTATTATAATTATCAAAAGCCCTAAGTAACGTCTTCAAATTGCTTCTTTTGTGCAACCAACACTCCAAAGCCTTTTACTATCATAAATGACAAGGAAAAGCAAATGTGTGACATTTCTGCTTGACAAATGACAGAAACTATTAATAGACAACCAAACTAGCTGATGATTAATTTTCTTTCAATCGACTAATCACAGAGCATACAAACTGTCAAAAGTCCATTCTAAATAAAAAGACAATTTAACACTCCAACCAAACCAAAAATAATAATAAAAATGATATTCTGTTCTTGAGCTCTTTTGTTACAGGTTGTTTGTGAGTCAGAATACAGACCTACTAATTTATTGTCTGATAAGCCAGACCAAGCACTGTATATAGATAATGTATTTGTGTGTGTGTGTGTGAGTGAGCATATACGCTTATAAAATAGCTTAATGATGAATTCCATGGTTATCAAGCAAGCAGCAATCTTGGCCCACATTCAGACACACACACACGCACAGTAGGGGGAGGACCCCCCTCTATGTGCAGGCATGCAGAGCACAGCAGAGGGCATAAACACAGAAATGCATGTGTTCACTCACACCCATGTACAAGTTGCATGGGCTTAAAAACACACAAATACACACATACCGTACACACGTACAGTGCATGATGGCACACAAACAGACTGGCAAAACACAAGAGCACACATTCACGCTGGCATTGAGGAGTGACAGTGAAGTGTAAGCCCAGTGATTATAGTCTTAGAAGATGAGAGGAGCGAGGCGGAGAAAGGAGTGGAGGAGTGCTGAAGAGGGGACAGAGGAGGAGGAAGGAAGGAGGGGAAAAAAACGCAAGGACGATTAATATGCACAAAGCCTGGTTGCTGTCTTTCTGTTGAAAGAAGACATTGCTGATTGTTGCTGTTAATTCACCGACCACCACAGCGTGCTACTTGTTGTTTTTTCCTTCTCACTCTACTGATTTATTCTTCAATTTTTCTATTTGGATTTTGGAGGAGGTAAAAGAGAGAGTTTTTTCTATATATCTATATATTCCTGTCTTAAAGAGACCCTGTTAATGCAATAAAAAGAAAAAATAAATAAAAGGATCTCTCTGCAGTTTATCAGTGTGTCCAGAAATTGAATTAATGACATATTTGTCAATCGCTGTCATAACTTAACACAAACTCTATACAATTTCCTCACTAAGCACTGCCATGCCTTCGCTCCAGCTAAACCC
Organism: Centropyge bicolor; assembly: GCA_037975185.1. Taxonomy (NCBI): domain Eukaryota; kingdom Metazoa; phylum Chordata; class Actinopteri; family Pomacanthidae; genus Centropyge; species Centropyge bicolor. The sequence goes on along the minus strand of JBBMOC010000020.1, from coordinate 6,060,388 downwards.
ACCGTGACTGGCGTTTTAAAAATTCCCAACTGTCCGCTTGTGTTGAACACTCCCAGATATGTTATCCATCATACTACAATGTCAAATGGTAGAAAACATGTCATAAGCACAAGCGTCGCATTTCGTTCTGTCGGTGGCATCTGCTGACATTACTCTGCAAGTACAGAATTGGCTCTGAGTAAGCATGATGGTTCATCTTAGCTTAGTCTAGCAGATGGCCAGACTGAGCCTTTGTCATCTACGCGTCTTTGAAGGACTGCATGGCTGGAGGCTGAAGCAGGAAATTAAATTGATAAATGTCAATGGTATAGACTATTAATTGTTGCACTAATATCAATTTAATGAAGGCCTTCATTTTCTTATCAACATGCTGAGTTTTAAAGTGAATTCAGTGCATAAATGATACTGTTTCAAAAATGCTGACACAGCCGTTATTATTAGGCATGGAGACTACAAATAAAAATAGAGCTATATATGATTAACTGCACTTCTTTCTAGCTTTGTCTCAGCTTAAGATCCTCTAGGATTGGAAAAGCATGTGGGTCATGGAGAACTTGTCTTGGGATTTACAGCTTGAGATTGACTTAAGATGAGATATACAACCTCCTTTGTAACGAGGAAGGTCGCTATTCAGGTCCTTTATGTCAGCTTTATCATGCTGGCTGGATCAACAGGAGATAAACCTACATCCAACAGTGTGAATGACAGAAGATATGACCATGTTAGGCCGCTCATACAAGGTTTTGTAATGGATGCTCTTCACATTAAGAAGGCACAACTGTCCATACAGACTGCACTGTGTGAGATAACCAGTGCAGGGCTTTAGGCAGAGATTGCAGCGGATGAATCGTCAAGATGGTTCATAGTCTTTTTTGATGTTCCCACCGCTGTATTTCTGAATACAGATATTCAGCTGGTGTTTGCTTTGGATTTTGCACATGCTGAGAATAAAAATGGGTTCGTGGTTGAATAGAGGGATGAGTGCAACAAGGGGTAAATCGTGGCTGGGTTGGCCGGGTGGACAATTGGACAGATCAAATGGATGGATGAATGTACAAACTGTTGGGCTAACAGATTCCAGTGGATTGGCTTGACTTTCAGAGCAGAGTATAACGAAACCAGCAGTAGTAATAGGTGCAAGTGAGACAGGTAATCTTAGAGGGAAAACACTATTTTTTCATATCTTAAAATGTATCTAATCCATAATTTAACAAAAATGCAATAGAAATTTTAATGGATTTGATGGTGCATCAAAATACACAGCAGATAGACAATTATAAAGTAAACATGTTCAAAAAATGCCCTATCCATTAAGGTTAAAAAAACATTTTCTTCTTTCTGCACCAACAAACACAAACGGGATCAAACCTAACCTCCATTTGCTGGCGCTGACTGTAATTAGTTTACTGTCTGCAATTGTGGCCAAGTAACGGCAGTAATGCAGTCTGCTTTCGAGCTCAGTGAGTCAGTCAAACATTCATTTAGTCACTCAAATAGTTGGTCAGTCAGAAACCGATTCTGTGCTTCTGATGCAGTAGGGTAAATAAGAAATGAGAGGAGAGGAAGGAGTAAGAGGGACCGGTCCTGAGGGAAAGGAGAGAGAAAGTGGAGAAAAGAGGACAAGCAGGAGGAGACAGAGTAGAGGTTGCAGAGGAGAACATCAGCACTGAGTGTTCAGTGAGCGAGACAACCCAAGGACAGCACTCAGTGATGTCTGTGGGAAGCTATACGTTGGAGGAGAAGAGAGCAGAAGAGAGGAGACGAATAAATTTGGGTTAATCATCACCAGTGAGGGCTTAAGTCTCACGAGGGGAGAAGATGTAAAAAGACTGCCACAAAGACAGCCAGATATAACCATTGTTCAGAACATTTGACTCGCAACTTTAGTCTGTCTTTTGTCAGTTGGGAAATGTTGAACCGCATTGGTCAGGAGACAGCCATGATAAAGTCAGGAGCAGATATACACTATATTTCCTGTAGATTTTACAGTAATGGCAGGACAAGAGGGACATAGTCTCATAATACAGCCTCTGAATATAAGGTTAACTCTGACCCTTGAGGGGGGAAATTATATCAAGGTGTCAGAAAAATCTAATAGGCTCCAGTAGACAAAAGACTTCTCTGAATTTGTTGAAGATGTCGTTGTGTCATACTTCAATTTAACTTAATATACAGAATTTGACGAAACATAGGTGAAGAAATATTCATGTCAGGCATGGATTACTAACAAATCAGGATTTACTTATGAGTGTAATTACAGCTAAAGTGATTTGACTTTATAATAAGCTTAAAACTAAGGTTTAATACATACTCGACAGAGGTGACTACATCCGTCCTGGTTATTTGACATTGACACAAAGCTGGTTGGCCAAACCAGGTCAGATCGCTGCTACTGCATTGCAGGTAAATCTCACACACCACACACACATACAGACACACACCTGTATATATACACACACTCGAGCGACTCCTCTCTATCATGATAAATTACAAGGCCATACAGCAACCTCTGGTAACCCCTGTCCAGAGATCACTGCCAATAAACAAGCTCTGTGATTGGCTGGAGGCCTTGCCCAACAGACCTGTCCTACATTTCCTGTTGACATGTGTTGGATTGGTATTAACCGTTTTAAGTCACATACAGAGGAGAGGAGAGGCTGTGCAATATACGTGCAATCTTTTACTTTACTGTGTCTCATCCTTCCTCACTATCGCACACACACAACCAGGCCACGACTATGATTATTCAGAAATGCTTATGTTTAATATCGTAACCAAGTGGCATTCATAACTTCTGAGTCAGTGAATCATCATTGCTTCAAGTATTTAGACTACTATAAAGAAGAAATATTCCATCTCTTCTTGTTGTGGCTGTAATGGATTATTGATAGAGTTCACTGTGCAGTTGTAAGTGCATCACAGTCTCAGTCTCTGCTATGACTTTTTGAATATCTGTATGAGTGTGTGTGTGTGTGTGTGTGTGTGTGTGTGTGTGTGTGTGTGTGTGTCAGAGAGAACGAGAGAGAGAGAGAGTCAGATGAGAGTCCCGTGCTAAAGGCATGTAGGCGTACAGGCGCATGGCCCTCAGCTGCCAAGTGCCTGGGGTGCCTTCTCTCGCATGACCCCTCCCTCCCCTCGGCAACCATCTCCATCTGCCAGGCCTAAACAAACGCTCCTCTTTAAGTTGCCCAAGCTCAGGGATCTTACCTGCTGCCTGAGAAACATTATGGCAACAAAATGACCTAAACCAAACCCCACTTCTAAAGTAGAGCACCAAGTCATCATGACTGCCATAAAACCTGGCTGTAGCAGCCCATGTCAGATAGGTCACAGGAGCTATAAATAGGAGCCGGAGTAGAAGTAGTATGCAGCAGCTCTGCCGCCTCGAACATTGCTCTACTGTTTCATAGAACACGGCTCATCCATTAGTAAGGAGCGCAGCACAAGCCTCGCGCACCACTCAGTCAGGTCAGATCAGTCCTCCTATCAAATGTAGAAGCTGGGAGATTATGCCGTGCTTCAGAAATATGGTGGAGAGCTTCAAGCAGCTGCACTCCCAGATAAAGCAGCTAGAGTGAAATGTATAGGTTCAATGATAGCACAACCTATAGGTGAATTATTTATTCTGTTTGTGTCTGTACGTGTTGCTGTTGGTCTCATCAATCGTGGGTATTAACTGTCAGCTGCTAATAGCATCAGGATAATCTAGGATGAGTTTAATCTCATTAAAGGCTGCTCGCTTGCACTCAAATACAGTTAAAATATGACAAGAGTGACAGAACCGCTGCCAACCAGGATGGGACACAGAATTCAAATAACAACGTAATTTTTTACAAATGATTGTCATGTTCTTTTATTTTCTTTAATTTCTTTGTTTTGACAAAAAGTAAAGTTATGATATAAGATCTCACTGTTTAGTTTTATCCATCATGTGTTACACACTACACTCCTAGACATGAAATGATATAGTTGATATAGTTGATATAGTGAATGTAGCAAACAGTTGCTTATATTTTGCAACATTATTAATTTGGACATGCTCATTTTTGTCTATTGTCTGCTGCAGCTGGAGACAGCATGTCGAAAGGCAAAGCCAAAAGTGCATTACGACATTGTCTGATGTATTTATTAACACCACACTGTTTCCAAGTGTGAGGGAGAGAGCACACATTCCTTCAGTCTGAATATTTGAACACTTGCCTGTTCCACATCATATCATCACAACATACAGGCCCAAATGTCATGAATGCAGTACTGATATTTCAATATATTTTTTTAAAAGAAAGTATTTATGACACAAAAAGGTTAACTGACAAAATAAGGAGTTCTAATTGAGACCAACACTTTCTACATTCAAGGTTGATGCCCTCTGCTAATGCCTGTTAAAATGCCTGTTCCACCACACTCGACATTTTTACACACAAGCAGTGGCCCCATTTGTGTGTGTGTGTCTGTGTGTGTGTGTGTGTGTGTGTCTGTGTGTGTGTGAAGGCAGGGTAATAGTCAAGTGTCAGTGTGGTGCCACCTGGCAGGGCCTCGGCGGTGGGGCTCTAGTTACAAGGCTGGAGGGGCAGCAGGAGATTTACACTGGGCAAGTGGTGGTGTGAAGACCCACAGCGACCATGGTGTTGCCGGACTGGTCTTCATGGTCATGGCATTTCGGCTTTGGCTTAAACCGTTACTCTCTGCACAGCATGTGACACTAATTAAGGTGTTAATTAAAAATCTTTTTTATAATATGTATGTATGTCTATGCTTTTCTTAACCAGGTAAACATTTCAATGAGATTAAAAACACACGACTTAAAACTGGAATGCATCTGATAAATTATCATGAAGATTATTCACATATGTGGATAACAGCAGTGGTCCTTGTATGGAACCCTGGGGCTTTCCTTTTAATACAGTGAGGAAAAAGGGACACAAAAGAGGAAGAGCCAGCAAACTGGACACATCGTGTTCAAGCTGACAAGAAATTTGAATAACAAGTTACAGTTTGCCCTGATAAGCCAATATCTTAGATTCTATCTTGCAAGATGATAGTCTTGATAGAAGTACGTTGAAAGCCTTGGACAGATAAAAAAAAAAAAAAAAGCTGCACAATATGTTTTGCAGTCCAGTGGCTCAGTAACACCATTCACCACTAAATATATTGGTCATTGTGATGTGCTGTTTTCAAAAGCCTGGCTGATGTTCTTATAAACTACTATTTTTTTTAAATCTTTAAGTTGTTCACTAACAAGCGTTTCAAGAACATTGGCTATCACATAGAATTTAGAGTGTGGCATGTAGTTACTAGCAACTGAAGGATCCCCTCCTTTCAACAAAGGGACAACATGGGCAGAATTCCATATGATTTCCCGAATTTCCCCTATGGGGGATCAATAAAGAATTATCTTATCTTATGTAAGGAATCTCATTGGTGGAAAGAGTGAGATTGAAACTATGAGTAACAGGTTCTGCTATAAAGTCTACTGCTAACTACTAAGCCAGAAGTCAGATTTAGTCTTTTTGATGAGAGAGGTAAGATCTTATAGTAGAGGCTAAAGAACAATGAAACATTTTCTATCCAGAGTTTTGTGTTGGCACAGACTGATTATTCCTAACCCCTGGTCTACTCTGGGGATAAGAGTGGAATGAAAACAACCAGTCATATGGAGTAAATAGGTTAATAAATTAGGGTAGAGTCATGAGATCCTCATGAGTAATTTCTGTGATCCAATTAGAAGAGCTCCTAAAAGATTTAAAATCTCAGTTTGTCTTTTTTGTCTTTACTTTATAAAGTTGTTTAGTTCTGTTGATCGAATAATTGACTAATTGTTTCAGTTCCAGTCAGATGCCCATTACACACTCTTTACTTGTCAGGGACAATAGGGCAAATTTTCAAATGCAGTGCCTTCTGTGATTAACGGTTGTCTAAGTATAAAACTGTCATTAGTACTTTCCTATACATTTTGTGCTTCTAATTTTTTGACAGATTTTACCCGTTTCCTCTAATTCCTCATACCCAATTCTCGCTGCGCTGCAGTAATTGTTGTTGCTAACTCTACCTGGGGAGGTTGCTGTCTGTCGCCACAAAATAGAATTCGAAATGTGCCAACTCTGTGATACATCATGTCACGATTCACTTTTCTTTTTTTGAGCTGCCAGCCATGAGCTTTACTAGGAGGGCGGCATACAGTAGCAAGCAGAAGCCTCACACTATCCCTGATAGTTCCCAAGTTCCCAAGGTGGACCAGGATCTTAACCCTGTGCCATCCATGTGTCCCCTGGATAACTTGTGAGTGCATGACACAGAATTAAAGCCACTGAATCCATCAACCAGAATGATAAATGTAGCTCAGAAACAGGGCAGTATAAAAAGTGAAACTGGTGTTCAGAAAAGTCCACTGTAGTTCCATCACAGTACAATAGCTAGCTGTATTTCTACTTCACTGTCACAGGCTGCAACTGTTCCGTTGTCCTTTTCTCATGCACAGACCCCAATGTGATAAAACGTTGTCCTACGCAACACCATCTGAGAGGGTAATTGCTGTTAGATATCACTTATATAACTGTCTACACAGTAGGTGGGGAGGTGACCACTGGGACAGAGAAACTATGAACAAATTAGTCACTCTTGTATGGTTTTACATTGTGCTTTTAGTGCAGGGGTTCTCAAAGTTTTGTGAGCCAAATTAGGGAGTCAGCATATACTGTAATTGAGGGACGCACAGGAATCCCGTGAAAATGTCAAAGGATTTGTGATTACTCTCGTAACAGCGTTTTAACATTAAATCCCTCGAGTACCAAACTTAGCAGTAGCTGAGTAGTGTATCAATTTTCAGGTATTAAAAGTACTGAAATTAAGTGAGGATTATTAGTTCATGTCATGTTCGGATGAAAGAAAACAATAAAGTGATCCTGAGGGCCGCCATTGGTCCATCGGCCTCACTTTGAGAAACTATATTTTAGTAAGTGAAATACCAGTGAAATTCAGATATACTGTTTTTGTTTTGCACCTTGCAAATCACTGGGTACTGCTCACACTGATCTCATCTCTAGTATGTGTTGCGTTATGATGAAATTAACAACATCTGTGATGAAAATTCCTGAAACATGGATGTGCTTACCTCTTGCAGATAACTTTTTGGTGTTGATTATTTTGGCAGCATACTCCTGTCCTGTGCACAGCTTAACACATCTGCGAACCACTGAAAAGGCTCCCCTGTAAAACAGAAAACCAGGTTGATATTTGAAGTTCAGTTGATGTAATATTTCTGTGCTTCTCTAATTGCTTCATTTATCATCATTTAATAGAAAGGTAACATCAGCACCTCTTGATGATTGACAGAGAGTGTGGTAAAGGACCTCAGCTAACTTAATGAGTGTGGCTAAGAACATATTCTGCACAGCCAGCATTTTCAAGGCCCAACCTGGAATAGACCTGATGTCACCTGCTCACATGTTAACCATGGAGAGCCACATTAAGACTACACTGCCAGGATTTGTGTGCCTAATAGGCTCCCATAGGATCCCCATAGAAAGTCAGCATATTCTAAGTAATATGCAGACATGTGGCGTGTGCTAAAAATGGGCACTTAAACACAAACTAAGCATTAGTGAGTAAGTCCTTTACTAGCCTGTCATGATGCACAAACAGTTGCATCAGGCATAGAACTAAAGTATGATGTCTTATAGCAAAACTCAAACTACAAGACTGTGACTGGAAATATGAATATCTGGATGTATTTGGCTATAAAAAGGTCACACTTCAACATACTGAATATCAGCAGTGTCAACACAAAAACATGAGTATATACCTTCAAAAAAACAGACAGCAAATAATTCCCCAATCTACAGAGAATTGGTCTGTTCAGTTAGATCAGTCTTTCTGTAACCCCTGGCAGCGAAAGGTCAACTGGTGCCACTGGTCTGCCTCCACACTGAGGCAGTTACAGACAACCAACAAGGTCAGGGTCAAAGGTGAAAGTTGTGAGACCAGCTGACCTGAGACTTAGATGAGCAGACACTGTGGGGAAATATCTATGTAGAGATGAAAAAAAAAAACTTAGCAGAATTAAGATAGTATTTCAACACTGTTTAAGCACCCAGTGAAAACAACAATAAGCTGAAGCAGGTTTGAGATGGTTAGTGATCATGTGCACTGTGGCAAAATTAGACACAAACGCCAGAAACTCACTGACACCAAACTGTGTATAAGGGACACCAGCCACACACACTCAGACAAACAAACGCATATGTTACTGACACCAAACTCCACAGCTGTGCCTGGAAAGTTCACACTCTGTGAGGTAAGTATCTATCGTCGGGGCTAAATATGCTTTAACACACATACGCAGTTAAATAAGGTAACAGGTCATGAATCATTGCTTCTCAAAGTCTGATTTGACACCCAGAAAGCGGACATGTTGAGATTTAAATGGACTTCTAATTATTTTGGAAAAGCATTGGTGTCTTCAGCAGTCAAGGGTTTAGTAACCGGATAACTCAGGGCTTGTGGTGTGCTGTTACAGCCTCACAAAGTGTCTGCGGCATAGAAGATTTACAGACTGTCGGATTTGTAAATCTATGCTCAAAAGCCTCATGTCTAACTGAGACAAAACAGGATGATATCAAAAACATACAGAAAAAGATGTGTTTTTGTTAGATCTATTTGCTGTTGCAGATTTCTTTTTAGGACACTTTTGAGAGGTGCCCTTTGAGTGTGTTTTTCAATGAGTAACTGTGACGGGAAGCTACATCCAAGGCTTTGTGACTATTCATATTATTGTTCCTATTGTTCTTACTAATAAAAGTCTCCCAAATGTATGGTCTGCAGGACATTCAGATAATAATTAATTCTGAGGAATTCAAATGATGATCTCATTTTTATAAGAAGATACTGAAATATTTTATTATTAACTTTTATAATATAAGGGTATATATGGGGGGTTTTATATATAAAAAGTAGCACAAACATTAAAAAACACAAAAACAAAGCAATTGGCCATACTAGTGTTTGCTTAAGTCTATTTACTATACAAATCATATGGACATAGTATTGTTGCTGAAGCATGCTGTGATGTTTGTAGTAAAGTCAGGCAGGCATGATTTTTAAAAGGGGGATAAACATACTATAGCAAAGGCAAGATGCCTAAATGTCACAAGCCCTGCTAAGAAAGTGACACCATTAGAGAGTGAGTGCACAACAATTAGCTCTCCTCAGATGTTGGATTAGTATTACAAAGTCACAGAGAGCGATATCATGAGGATGCCAAGCTATTCACACCTGCGCTCTTCCCTCCGAGCTTTATGTGACTGGGTGAATAATAAGATTGGTCTATGAAAGATATTTTGCAGCATGGGGCACACAGATTAGTCTTTCTCTCTCATACACAGCTTCAAAGCTGGTTCTTTGATTGCAGTGTATTGTGTATAAGCTAAGATTTATCTGAACACAGCGAGGCCTACACATTTGATCATTTGCATTCTTCACAATGTATTTTTTAATCAAGAGCCACGACTGGAGTGTGAAGTCTCACTGGGTTTGGGATATATTGGAGTCAGACAGGCAAAGCCTTGCCTGTTAACAATATTTATTACTTATGGGCTGAAATGAGGATGGTGGGAGATGCAACATTGTAAATCAGTCTGATCCCTGTGTCTACTATGACAATCAGTTTGGCAGACGACCACAGCCCAATATATCATACTGGGCTTTTTTAACACATCTGGTTTAACGAAAAGCCCATCAAATATGTGTTTTGATTATCAAACACCAACCTCCTGTAGGCTTGAAAGGTGGCTCTGTAAATGTTGTAGCTAGTACCTCACTGAGGATGGCAGCTGGAGCCAGCTTGTATTCAACAAAACAGAACAGTGAATTCAAACAATGACCCAGTTTCTTGACAAAAAAGAAAACATCCACATAAACTTCTCGGTTCACCTCTCTTCTATACATCCTTATGTTCAGTATATTTTCACCAAAATAGGCCAATTTAATGCTTAATACACAGTTTTCTTCTGTGGGTTTCATCTAAGGTGATTAGCTGTTTGTTGCTCATTAAAACAGAGTTAAGCCCTACCAAGCTCACTACGCTCTTTCATACAGCAAGTTACTATCTTTTCAGGTACACTTATCAAGCCAACAGGGAGTAAAGTGTGCCTTCTATAAATCCAATTCAATTTAACTTCATTTATTCATTTAAAATTGAATAATGTTGGTTAAACAGCAACACACATGTAAGTTCCACCTGCCTCTGAAGACATGTCAGGTGAGCTGCTGTTAACACCTAAACTTTAGTCACCGTTTCAGAGGATTTTTAACCTTCAAAAAAACTAGAATTCTGCGCAAACAGAAAAATGATACAATTTCAATTAACTTTCAGTTTGTGAATACTTGCAAAAAACTGTCTAGTGAGAACTTTAACTTGACATGACATGTAAGTCAAGCAATAAATGTATGCTCATTCTAAAGGCGTTACTGAAAGGTATTCTGGGAAACACAGCAAACCAGTGATTTAAGAAGAAGTAGACAAGGTGGGTCACAAACAAACAAGCAAAACAAGGTCTGACGCTTCATTGTGCATTAAATATCCTGCAATTGCTGTCAGTGTTTGAGTCTTGCTGGCGTCCTGGTAAAAGGCAACGCAACGTACTTCAACCCTGTGTAGTTAAAAAGTCGAGCCTCATATGATAACAAAAATAAAATTACATGCTAATTGCCCTGAAGGAAAACACAAGCCTCTAACGATATACCATGCATTATACATGGTCTTTATCATTGCTATTCATTGATTCACAATCAGAGCCAGTTATTTATGAGGCACTGTTAGCAAAGTGCTCGGCTTGTCAATCGAAAATTCTAATCTAATATACATTGATATAAGTAGTAAAACATTCAGCAAAGAAACTCACAATCAAGGATTATAAAGTCTAAGTTGCTATAGGTAAATTGCAGTCTTTCCCATTTTTTCTCAAAATGACATGAGAGTCCAGCATGTACTGAAACTCACAAAAAAAAATATGACACATTACTGTACAGTGTACTTAAAATAGTTGGGTTGTTTTTGTTGTTGTGGTTGCAGTTATGATCACAGTGGCGGCTGGCTGAACGGCACGGGGCCAATCAAGCTATCAGTAAATAACGAGTGATATGCATGATAATCAAACAACACCAGCGAGATGCATGACTCTCCACAGCAGCAATGTAAACAATGAGCGCCTGATGAGGAGTGATTTCTCTATTGTTCCCCTTCCTCCTCCGCCCTATTCTAATAACACAATAACTATGATGTTGCAATACAGACACATAGACTATGTCTCCAGTGCTCAGTTTGGTGACCATACTGACCTTTACATTCATTTTATCTTCTATGATATCACTATAATTATGAGACTTTGTGTGGGGAGCTTAAAGGCTACTTTTAAGTGGCATTACAGGACTTGTGTTTTCTATTATCTCTCTTGTTGTATTAGCACAGTTAGGGTGACATAGTTTAACAGTTGTTAGTTTATTATGAACAGAGAGAAAGACTGAGTAAGTTAATGACATCTTTTCAATTTCTTTGTATAATTAGAGATGTTTGACAAATGACAATACTGTTTATCTAAAGTGAATAGTAGAACTATTTTGCGTGACAATTTGTAGTGTCCTTTTGATTAGGACTGAAAACAGTCTTGGTTAGAAACTGTGTCTGTTTCAAGTGCACTAATGCACTCTAACGTAAAATGTGTGCCTCAACAGTTGATGTATCTTCATGAAGGGAGATGGTTGGGAGTTGCTTAGCCCATTGCCAGTGCACAGTGTCTTATCTTGAGTTATCTGCCACCACAATGCTGCAGAAAAGCCTCCTAAGGAAGACACAGTTGTCACTCTGACAACAAAAAAGTAGTGAAAATATCATTATACAAAATATCTAGATGGCATTAATTCAGAACTTTGAGTGGAATATAAGAAAAAAATAGGTCAAATGCTAATAAGGTTTTCAAAAGGCAACAAAAAAGATCCAAACTGTAAGACTGTAAAAATTTAACTTGAAGACAACAAGAATGCATTTATTTGCACAGATCTTTGTGTTGTTGTAGCTTTGCAGATGACATTAATTAATTCATCAAGAGAATATCTGGTCAGACCTCTGAGAAACTGTCATGTGTGCAACCACAAACGACTTCATTTTCATGCACACTTCACTATATTCACCACATCTGAAGATCTATGAGTGCTTGCTCTCTATTAAACGCACAGAGGTGTAACTTGGGAGAAAATATACTTTTAATAAACCACACTTGACTTAAATTCATGTGCGGTTCCAATGGTTGCACCACTACACATTTCTGACACCCCACGTTTCTCTGCATAAGAACATGAAAGCAATGCACATCAAACAACTGCAAATATTATCTATAATGTTACGTTTGATTGCAGTTTTTGGTGAAGATCTCGAAACGTGTATGTCAAAATAACGCAAGATCTGTAAGAGAGACTGACGTGCAGAGGAGAGAGAGAGGAGCGTATTTTGAGAGCTGTCATCCCGAAAAAGCAACACACACACACAACCACACACACACAGTATTGCTGCTGCTGGCCTGCAGTCTTAACCAGGCTTCTCACACTTTATCCACATCAGACTTTCTTTCAGACAATCCCTCCACAACAAGCAGCACGAACACAGTGAAACACTCACTTTCCCAGCTCCTCGTACAGCTGATACTCGTCTGTGAATCGCGTACAGGTTGTCGTGGCCATGTCGCTCCTCTGACTCTCCTACTTTGACAAAAATTTGCAGTTATTGTGCGCTAAATTTGCGGGTGTAGTCGCAGGTCCGCCCAGCAGCTAGACGGCCGTCGGAGCGGGGGGACAGCCTGGTCGGAGGCGCCGAGTGAAGGAGGGTTCAACACGGACAGACGAGGCGGTCAGGGCGGGTGTTCACTCTCCGTCTCTCTGCTCTGTGTGTCTGACAGCTCCCCGCTCCACAGAGCCGCTATCAACACCCAGGACCAGAGCACACACACTTCCTGCTGCCGTCTACACAATAAAACACAGCTCTCTTACTGAAATACTGATCAGTATAACTTTATATAAGGCACGTTTTTTAAAACAGTTGATTGTGATGAAACCCAAAACGAGATCTCTTTTTGTGCAAAATAAAAAATATTACTTTTTTAATAGTTGTGCACAATATTTCAATAAATTTTAGAACTTTCTGTTAATTAAGTTTTAATTTAGGTTAAACAACTGAAGCAAACTTCTTGTAGTTGAAGGATCCAACTACGAAAGCCCAGCTTCTATTTAGCTTGTTCGCTACATGTTAATTCAACTATTTATTGACCATGACCATGCTTACCTTATTAACCTTTCAACAACAGTATCTTTTACCTGAAAAGCTCAGATTGAAAACCAGCTAACCTACGCTAGGGGGTTAGCTGTTAGTAAGGCTAGCTAGGCTAACACTAAGCTAGGCTAAAGTTAACAATGTTTACGTATTTACGCATAATTTGAAACAATTGAACAAGCACAATTCTTATTATTTAATTAAAAATACAGCTTTTTCAAAGTCTTTTTTTCCATGGAAAAGTTGTATAACTACAGCTGTCACCAGCTGTGATTTGGTTTCAAATAGTAGAAGTGATGGCTGCTCTCTTAGCTAGAAGAATGAACATAATCATTTTACAAACCTTATTATAACCTATAACCCTTGTTGACAGTTTTGTTCACAAATTGGCTGAGTTACCTAAAGCTTTTGTCTTTATGATGACATATTTTAGTTTGTTTTGGGGTTGCTGTTTTTCACAAACCCCCCTCAATATTAGAAAAATTAATGAATGGTTAACGATTTTGGTGGGTCATCGGTTTACGTTTAAAATATACTTATTTGGTTACATAAAAGTCAATGATTAATCAATAAAAAATAATAAAACTTATTTTCTTTTCTTTGCACATAAAAAGTAAACCACTGTATTCTGCACTTTATTTTGTAGTCAAATTTCACCTAGCTTCCGGTCTCGTGCTGACAAACTCTGGTAAAGTCGACACAATCCGCTTCATTTGGTCGCAGTTTCACTGCTGCGCGGCGGTGGAGAGGCGGCTCTGTGCCGCCCTCTGGCGGACAGACCACGCAGCGGCAGAGCGCGTCTCTAACGGAACCACCTCCGCCTGCACGGTGCGTTATCTCCAAATAGGGGCAAATATGAGCGAGCTCGTTTGTGCCTTCAAAACGTGGCGCCATGTGTGCTGTAAATGCAAGTGTTTATCCTGATCTAAGCTGCACGATGGAACCTGTTTCAAGGTTTAATCCACAAAACATTGCAGAAAGATTCATATGAACTCTGAAATGAATTTTAGAAAGATATATTTTAGAGATCACAGCAACTGGGTAAGACATGAAGACACTTCTGCACAATAAACAGTGTAATACCATTCTAAACATTCAGGAGGCACAAGTATGAGTCACTATAGTAAAAATATATAGAAATACTGCATTTAATAATAGTAACAAAGCATTTGGCTTTCATTCATAATCAATATGAAACTAAATAACAAAACAACAGTGATGTCGCATGTCAAACTCAACAACCTTGACTTGCCATCAGTCAAACTGTAAAATGTTCTGAATATGAAGAAAAGCTGCTCACGTCATTGTCAAAATGTGGTTTCCCCATACTTCTTCACAGGTTTGTAGTGCTAGTGGTCAAAATCCATATTACTCAAATTCATAATATTTTTTGCTTAATTTGTCATTTTATTCCAAAGTTATTCGACGTTTTTCTTTGAACAATCAAACCATTTCCTTCGGTTCCTGTGCATCTGTGTATGTAATCACAGAATGTACATTTTGTGTCATTAAATGCTCCAAATCATAAGCATTATAGAGGGCATGACCTCACAGCCTTGACTGACCTCTCATCATTGATTTGATCTCTTTAATGCATATCATAAATTATTCAAGATAACAAACGTGTGTGTGTGCGTGTGTGTGTGTGTGTATGTGTTTGTCTTTGCTCTAAGCTAAAGTGTCAAACATCGAGTGCTTGCAGTTTAACTTCTGCTCCAGCAGCCTACGTCCTCTCAGTCAGTGCGATCCCACCAGATTCTAACTGGGCGGCATCCAAAATGCTTTAGGATACAAATTCCCCAACACACTGCCAATAACAAGTACACAGACACACAATGACAAATAAGTTGAATGTTCTGTGTTGGTCTCTTTCTTCACAGTGGCTCTGAGGATGGTGATGGAGTGCTGGATTCACAAACTGGATAGGGGACATCATATGACTTCCTCTTGGTGATTAATGAGGTTTTACAGACGGCTTTAGAAAGTGATTGTACTTTATGTTCATTTCTGCACAGATGTTTACTGTGATGAATATTGTGAATCTGGAAAAATGAGACAGAGCAGCGCTAACTCTTTGACTTGAATGATGTATCAGATGAAAACACTGATAGCTCTCTCTCTCTAGCACTTCTGTCAAAAGCAACACCTTTACTTACAAGAACATTAATTTACATTTCAGGTAATTTTCATGCATCAAAGTTGAACTACGACCAATTTTTACAAGGGTGTATTTTCCTCATATACATATCTCAACACAAAGACAAAGACTAATTTCATACAATACATTTTTTGCATGGACATTCATAGTCCCGACTGAATGAACCCAAATGACTGTGGCAAGTTTCTCACTTTTTGTCTGCTGCCACCATGAGACTAACATTTGTGGTTTTGAGTATACTGTCTGTGATAGGGTGCATTGCCATGAAATTTGGAGTGTGTTCCTGAGAGGATAACTTCGGTGTTCCCTTATGTTTTGCACCAGCATCAATCCAACATTTCAGTTTGTCTGATACTTTACATCATCGTCAGCTGTGTGACTCAGCCTACGGATCGATATCAGGGCTGATATTTTGATGGCTCGGCACCAGCTAAGATAAAGTCAATCAAAATGTGATCCTTTCCTTCCTGAGCTCAGTCTGCTGCTGTTGCAGTGCTTCTCTCCATAATGACAGTCAGGCTCTGCACTGTGAGCATTTCTCTCCGTTATATGAGAGAGAATTAGATTAGACGGGAATGTGAAAAATTATTTGGTGGCGCCAGCGATCGACAATGTTCTCACATCAGGGTTGGCAACTGTGATGGTAACAAAGCCGTCATCTTTCTTCTCTCATTGGCAAAGAGCTAAATGAATAAAACATTCAGCGGGCACTTTCTCATTTTAGGCGACGCTGACTGTTTCTTTCACTGGATAAAATGAGACACGTCAGCGGTGGCACGTCATATCAGCTCTCACTAATTAATGTTAATTCACGGAGGCCAGATTACACTTGGCTGCTGTCTGGTTTGTGTGCTCTCTGCAAATATTGTTCACGAGGTAAGAGCATTGCTCTCTGTCTCTGTAGACTTGAACAGAGTGGTACATCTTCTCTCTAGCAGATCTCTCAGTTTTAGGAGTCACAGTCTACTCTTTTGAATCAGGACCTTCAGTATTTGGGTCAAGCAGCTCATCAAAAATAAAGTGTCAGAAGTAGCTGCAGCTGTTATTTCAGCGTGTCAGACACATTTAATCAACATGTAGACAAATATAAGCATCGGATCAGACTCAGTATTGGCAAATACTCATTTAAAATCAGGATCAGGGCCAAAAAAAAAAACGGCACAGTATTTCGTGTTTCATGCATACACACTAAACTGTGTTGACATTTATCTCAAAGCACCACTGTGAATAAATACAACCTCACTGAATCGTCACCATGGTTGTAGACTTTGTCTTGTTGTTACAAAAACCCCACCAACGACACCCCACGCCTGGCCCTCACTCCACCTCTGCCACCCCTGCAGCGACATAATTACTACCAATTAGTTTGATTGGCCACTTGGACTCATTAGACAGTTGCCCGTTTGGCTTTCATATAGCAGCAGTATTCATCTGATGTTTCAGGAGGATGTGTAAGATACAACTTCACTGTTCGATCATTCATCTGAAAACAGTTCTATTGATGGCTATGAAAGACTGAAAAGTCTTCTCTTCTTAGCTGAGCTACACTGGAAGAAACTTCACTCGAGGTTCAATTAAAGCCTTTATTTATTTATAGAAGATTATGCACACACACACACACAACATATTGTGGGCATCAAACACACACTCAGACTCTCACACACACAGTGAGACAGATGCACACAAATCTCAGGCAAGGATTAAAGAATTGCCATGACACAGGAATAAATTAACATCAGAAACACATTTTCAGAACAGCACAGATCACATTCAACACAGCACACGTCACACACATCACAGTCATCACATGAATAAAGTTACGTATCTCTTAAAATGTCCCCATGCACTGCCTGACAACAGGCCGTTTCCACATCATCATAATGTCTAGTCATAATTTTGTTCCCATTTGTCTGTTTTTTGAGGCAAATAGTCTTTTGTAGAGGAGAACGCAGCCAGAGAGGTCAGAAAATGTGTGTGTCTGTGAGTATGTGTGTGTGTGTGTGTTTGTTAAGTCACTGCACAAGCCGGACAGAGTTGACGTGCAGGTGATAAAGGAAGTCAGCATAGGATGCTCCTCCATTGGGACTCTTGTCCTCCACCAGGTGGCGCTGCAGGGCCTCCTCACAGGTGTCGCCCTGCTTCACCACGCACAGCTGAGACAGAAAAACAGACCCACAGTGTTATCAGCGGCTACAAGTGGTGGCATCAAGGTCCGAGTCAGTCAAAGTCAAAACATGACAAGTTTAAAACATGAGGAAAGAAGAGATTACAAATCTTCTGAAGAAACCAGAATCATTATAGTGGATAACTTCATCCCTAAAATATCTGAGAAAGATAAAAGTATGAAATAAAAATTCTGAAAAAGTGTGTACCTAAGTAATTACTGAGGCTGTTATTATACGTTGCATGACTGCTGTAACTAATTGATCACTTCCTGACAGCTGTGGTGTCCAGTTTGTTCCAAGCTCTGTGGTGTAAAGCCTCATTTGACACCAAATGGAAGATATTAGAACATTTTTGTCCGCCGCTCCCCAGTGGCAGATCCAATTTGCAATACATCTGACATGACATGAACGCAGCAATAAGAAAAAGCACCAGGCTAACAACAGAGCTAATCGACCTCACATACTGAAACAGCAACTGTGTAATGCAAGGTCACAGATGTTGGTTCCATCATGAGGCTGTTGTTGGAATAGAATATGTAGTCAGCAGCTCACCTTGCGGGCACAGCGGGCCACAGAGTTCAGTGTGTTGATGAGGGACCGAACGCTGATGGACAGAGGGTTTTCAAGAACTGGCAGCTTGATCTGAAGGAACATGTCATACACGTAAAAAACAACAACAACAACAACAACAAAAAAAGAATTAAATCAGTGTAAAAAAAAAAAAACTGAGCTCATGAGTGATGAGAGGAACCATCAGTCTTCTTCAAATCAAACTACTTCTCTTAATTCAGCACATTCTGACCAGTTCCCTACTCCCTTTTAACTGATGTCGACCAGAGCAAGCTTTCCATTTGATTTCTTCATTCTATGCTGTTTTGACGTAGGAGTGTTTTCTGATTATTTACTTTAATGATTAGAGAGGCATCACTGTAACCTGGCTAAATCATCAGAGTGATGAGTGTTTACATCTACATCGGTTTATTCTCTTACCTCTCCAGAGGGCAGGGAGGAGAAGCAGCTGGTGTTAAACAGCTCCACCAGGGTGCATGCTGGGACTTGAGTGCCTACCCAGAGCAGCAGTGTCACGGGTGCATGAATCAAATACAGACCTCTGGGCTCCAGGCTGGAGGCGCAGCAGCGCAGTGCCTCCTCTGGGTGTGGAGAGCTGGAGCTGTCCACTGACAGCGCCTGCAGGAGACAAAGAGTGAAAATTTACTGATATGCGATTAGTCAGTGGAAATAGTGTTCACAGGTCAACACTCATGCAGTGCTAGAGAAACTGAAAAACAATAACTTCTCCAACATCAGCAGTGTGGCCTGAGCCGTGTGCCTGTTACTGAAAAATGGTTTACAAAATTTTGAAAACTCAAACTGACAAAAATCAACAAAAAACACATCTAGTATCAACCCTGTGCATCTCTCATATACACCTGCTACTCCTCTAACAAAGTACAATTCAACTTCTGCTCACAGAGAATTGTTGGCACCAGTTATTTCATGTTATGTGACAGTAGCTGAGGCAGCTAAACCTAATTTTATTTACTGATACCTGAGTGCCTAAAAATACAAGATATTTGAATCTCTACATTAAGTGTTAGTAGTAATACCTCAGCCTCACTCTGATCAAGGCAAACTCCCATGTGTTGATGGTACTGACCAGAGGCAGCAGCAGAGGGTAGAAATGTGTGGCGGTGCTGCAGGTGTCCATGCTGAGCACCTGGCAGCGCTGCTGCAGGCGCTGGTGAACGGAGCTCCTCAGGCCCGGCAGCAGCACCTCGCTCTTCCTCAGACTGTTGATGTAAACAGGAAGAGCTCGCAGGTATTGAGGCAGGACAAGCTACAGGACACAGACACAGAGTGTACGATACACATGGTCAGAAAGGTTTAAATGAACTAATGCTGTAGTTAGGATTTACACAGTGAATATAAAGATAGGGAGGGATATAACATGAGAAAGATGAAGACCTGGTTTGTAAAGGTAAGGGAATAGAGGTATAGTTCAGCGAAGGCAAAAAGTCTAAGATGAGTCATTCTGATTTTTCTCTACAATAACTGATGCAGCATTTACTAGCACAGGACTGTGAACTGTATTTAATGTTTCCAAACCTCACCTGTCCAGCAGACACTGAAGCAGAGCAGCAGTGTTTGCGGTAGGATGCCAACGCTTCTGTTACCTCCGTCTGCAGTTCCTCCCTCAGCTCCTGTAGAGAGCGCTCCAACACTGCACAGTAAACTGGACAGAAACACCAAAACTTAAATGAATGTTGTCCTATGTGATATGTTGATGTCGATAGATTTTTTCCCCCCAACTTTTCAATTTTAAAAATAAACTAATGACACCAAAACTAAGTCTGCAGCTTCTAAATGCACTTTTTTACTGCATTTTATGCAGAATACAGGACTTCGTATTTTACATTTCTTTACACATCAGATTTCAAACAAGTTGGGACAGGAGCAAACAAAGACTGTGAAAGTGGATCATTCCACAGGTAAACAGGTTCATTGGTAACAGGTGTCATGACTGGGTATGAAAGAAGCTTGAACAGAACTAAATAAACACTTTATTCTCTAATACCACAGTCTAATACTTAAATAATGCACTCAACTCTCTACAGTACAAAATCCTCACTCTTTTTGCAGTAGAAGGTGAGCAGTGTTTGGGCCTGGTACTGCCGGAAAGCATCCTGCAGGTGACGTGAGCATCGCAGCGTGAGAGTGTGAACCCTGGTCCTTCTGTCTCCCGCCTGGGTGCTGTAAGACAATACAGCCTGACAAACAGGAGGGGGAGGGGAGGATTATGGTCAAAAAGAGGGAGCTTGAGGAAATGGGTACTGCAAGAGTATCTCTCGTACCAACAGAATGCAGTGTCAACAAAAGTGACTGTGAATTCAACCCATTTCTGATCCAATTCGATGATCATGAATGTAAACCCACCTGTATGGCGACACCTCTCGACTCATCCAAAGCCGTGGTGTGTGTGAGCTCCACAGCCAGCGTTGTAAGCCAATTAAGTGTTGCCATTGTGACCTGACGGGGGCTCCGCCCAGGGATGAACAGTCCATAACAGCCGGACACATTCAAATCTGGTGAGACAGGTAGAGAGAGAGTGGAATCATAGGTATTTTTAAGAGGACGCTGCCTGAATAACCGCACACACACAAAATCTCTCACCTTTGCTGACAAAAATCCTGAGCTCAGCTTTGTAGCCTGTGTCCGTCTCTACAGTCCTCTTTAGATCAGTGCTGAAACGCTCTCTGTCCAGCTCACCCTGCAGTGGGAATTTAAAAAATACCTGTCTGCAATTTCCCATTAATATTAAATGTTTCCTTTAACAAAGATCATGACTGTTAATCAACTACTAAAATTTCATTGCTACTTTACGTAGTTAATTTTACACGTTTTACTGTGATACAATGTGAGAGGGTGCTGATATACCTGGAGATGGCTATAGGTGTGCAGTGCTCCTCCTGTTAGATATGGAATATGGCCTGGCCAAGCCCCGCCCACATCTTGCTGGGAGAGGACAAACAGATGAATGCCACAACCCTGACTGACGCACTCCTTGGCCAATGAGATGGCTAGCTCTGATGGCTGAAAGATGGACTGGGAAAAAAACAAACAAAGAAGAGGGAATTAAAACATCCATATAACCATGAAACTCTCCTCACATTTGCACTCAGTGTTGCTTTAGCCTTGTACCTGTACAGGAAGGTCAGCTACAGAGCAGCACCCACTGGAATTTATGAGAGTTTAGCCTTAAGGGCACTTCAGCTTGGTGACACTTGCCAGCTGTGTGTGTGTTATGTACCTTTGGTTTGTTGGAGCCAAAGAACCCTGAGGATGACTTTGTGTGTCCCATCTCTATCAGAGGGGCAGTATGGAAGATCAGCAGCTTGCCAGGACAACTCAGGGACTAAGAAAAAAACACACAAATTAAAGTCCTTAAATCATCTCATGTCATTGTAAATATTCAATTTGTTCATAAACTATGAAGATAATCCCTCAAAGTGTGTTCACTGATGACTGACCTGCAGCACAGCTAGCCCAGCTTTGACAGGCAGCTCCATGGGAACACCGCCAGAGTCATCAGACTCTGGACTAAGCTGAGGAATATGCTGCAACACACTGCAGACACACACACACGCACACCAGACATATAATGATCATTTTATACCAAAGAATACCAAAGTGATGAAATGATGTTCAGCAAGTAGTTGTTGCTTTCTGACAACATTTCTCTACACTTATTATACTATAATACTATTTTATTATTTGCTACCCAGTATTTAGGCTAATGAGTATCAGCAGTAGAACATTACTAGCACATGTGATAGTTTCACTTTTGTAGACCACAAAAGGTGGTCTCAAAACATAAACCTTCTCTCAGAAGCACAGAGCATATTCAGCGTCGGCAATGACTACTTTTTATAGCTCACAAGATTTTTAGGTTTAAAGGCAATATGAGATTGGTGTTCAGTCGGCTTCCAGCTGCTAGTGGATGCTTTCCACGTTAAAATCTTAATACAAAAACTGAGATTATCAGATTTTTGCTGGTTTTGCAAAGTTAGAACATGGGCATAAAATGAAAATGTGACAAGTGATGTCTGAAACTTTGAGCAGAATCAAATGCACAGTATCTGTACTAGACTCCGCAAAACACATCTGACAAAACAGTCAGTCAAAGTGTCTGTTACCTGTCGATACTGTCTACACAGTCTTTTAGGGACACCAGAAGCCCCTCCCTCACAGGAAGCTGCAGTTCTTCTGTCTCTGTGATGACCAACATGTGTGGGCGGGACAGGGTGGGGCTGAGGTCATACAGGTGGATCCTGCTATCATACGTCATCAAACCAACACGGACGTTTGACAAGCCATCACCATCCTCTCTGCGGGAATAAAATGGAACTGTTAAGATCACTGGCAGGAAAATAGCTCACAGACCACTGTCCCTATTTTCCCACTATTTCCAAACTTCTATAGGAATATTACTGAGCAGGCTGTGACAGCATGTGTCTGTGCATATATTGTTCAGTGAGAGCCGTTACTTACCTGTTCAGAGAGGTGAGCAGAGCGTGTATTTGTTGTGTTGCAAACTCCAAATGCCCTCCTCTCAGCGCTGAGGCGGACACATCTATGGCTAGAAGCAGTGCAGCAGGTTCACCCTGAGACAAAGTACAACAGTTTACACACACTATTCTGAAACTGTTAAAAGTCCTTGAATGCCACCGATGTTGCCAACAGTTACATTTTGAAGTAATTATCTAAGTAAGTTAGGTCATGTTATGACTTGAATTATTCTGGGAGCTGAGATTTAACTTTTAACTGCTATTTCCCAGTTATAGTATACACACTTGTCCTTCTCTATATGTCTGAATTAATATATATACGATTTTGGCCTCTGAGAAAAGAGCAAAGAAGCCCTTCATTAGCTGAACGACATTTGAGATTTTAAAATATTACATCTGACTGACAGCCAAGATTCAATTTACAAAGTTAAAAAACACACAAACGCAACACATCAACACATGTACAAATTAGCTGAATGACAGGTTACAGAAATCTTCACAAATGGTGGTGTCCAATTTAAAAACTAATCAAAAGGGGCCCTTATGACCCAAGCTACATTACTTTAATGTTCGCCTGCGCAGTCAGCATCCAGACTGCTACTTTCCATCACACACATACATACTGTATGTCTGACAGAATCCATAATCAAGAGCAGGTAATGAGTGCTAACGAAACTGAGAAACTAACCTTCTGAGAATTGAGTATCTCATATGACCCCATACTGAGTTCAGGTCTCTTGTCTTTATCCACCCGAACCCCCTCCACCCCTTTGGTGGGCTGGTAGTGCTGCCACGGCACTGAGACACAAGAGAGGAGAGAAAAACTGTTGCTGAGTGCAAAGGAAGGAGCAAACGCAAGAAACTATATTTAGGTCGGGTGCAAAAGTTAAACACACTGAAATAGTTTTGATATGTTTGATGTGAGTGTTGATGCTTTCATTCAGTGTTTTTGACAAAGACATTACATTTTCTTAACCGTACTTGGAACACAGCTGTCCCAGAGAAATAAAAGACATTTAGCAACATATTACATTTCGCTAGTAACTGTGTCGTACTATTAACATTGTTTGTTTTACACGATTGCTAGATAGTTGTGTGACGCATCAAGCTATAAATCAGTAATTTGCAGTAGACACCAAAATACAAAGTCTATAGAGAGGACAGTTTACCTTCAGTGAGTTTACCACAGAAGGGACAGTAAAACCTCTGACCACAGTCCTGCCAGCCCATCGCTGGGCACATGGAGGCTCCGCACCAGCCACAACCCATAACGCACTCTGTCTCTTTGCACACTGGCAGGGGCTTCTAGAGGCAACACACACACACACACACACACATCCACTTTATATACTTATGTCTGTTAAGTATCTCCACAGAAACCTTCATTCTAAATGGCACATTGGTTATTGTAACATTACAAAATGGCTTCACTTCCATGTAAACATCTCCTGAGATATTTCTCTACTTGTAAGTCCATTTTCATTTTTCCCTTATTTCTCCTATACATTTTTAAAAAATTAGAAAATATCCAGAGAGGCTAAAGACTGACCTCTCCAGCATTTTGTTTTGCCAGAGGGGTGACCAGAGCTCCCAGAGGCAGACGGCTGAGCAGGGCGGTCTGACCTTCACAGGGCACGCAGTACGAGGTGGAGCGGATGGCGTAAGGACTGGCATTGCCTAGAATTCAACAGAGACAGTGTCAGGGATGACATGATGGTTGGCTTAAAGTTCAGTATAACTTGTTATGGTCACAGAAAATAAGTGACACACCATCACATCAGAATATCTTTTTTTTTTTTTTTTTTATTCATACGTTGTCATCATCCTTTCTCGGTTCGACCAATAAACTGAGAGCTGGCACAATTTAGTTTATCTCTGTTCACCTGATATGAGACATCATAGAGACGTTTTCCAAAGTTGGCCTCCATTTTTTTATACTACATATGCAAATGTTGTATTGTTTGCCTCTTCTTTTATCAGTTTGCTTTACCTCTGTCAATTGTTTATTTTACAGTTTCTCAAAGTACAAGCAACTCTCACTGCGTAGACAATAAAAGTTGCAGCTTAAAATCCAGTCACACCAAATGTTGTAATATTGATGCAGTGTTAACTTTGCTATCTGGACCCACAGTACTGGGTAAAATAGACTTTTTCACGTGTACATCTCTGTGGCACAGATGAAAACGGTGCTGTGTGTGTGTTTACCTCTATCCTCTATGATACAGGAGGTAGTTGCCAGAGGAGGAAGGCTGGAGAAAGGCTCGGAGATGAAGACCTTGCCCTCCCACTCTGCCTTGTCCTCTGCAATCACCTTCACCTTAAACAAAGACACAGATGTAACCTTGTTCATAAGTGTGGTCACATTTCACTAGAGGAAGAATTGATCATAAAATATGATTCAGTCAAGAAAAGTACAGTCTTACATTCACTGAGTTTACCTGTTATCAGTACAGAGAGAGAATGAAAGAACTTACAGCACTGGGTAGGAGCTCTGGGTCCAAACCATAACGAGACTCAGAGTTAGGAGACTACAGAGAGAACATTTTAATGAGTCATTCTCAAACCTTGACATTATTTTAAAACACAGACATAATTTTGGTGTTTTTCATGATTTCAGTAAAAAATGAGTCTAAAAAGACATCCTTTGATTCTGAAGGCTGCAAACCAAAACCTTCCTTATATGTTTTGATTTTCTTTTTCACAGAGATATAAATGTATTTTCAAACTCTCTAATGCTAAATGTAAAATACTTTGAAATTGGCAATCAAACATTCATTTGAATCTCTTTTCAGGCAAAAACAACAATCATTCTAAACTTCTAGTCTCCCCAGTTTGGAGATTTGCTGTCTTTTTCTGCTTTATAGCACTGTATATGAACAAGAACACAACACTTTTTAAGATGTCAACTTTGAACCTGGGAAAATGTGACGTTTTGTGAAATTTTATGTTTCAAACAAATTGATGAAATGATGATATATTGCGCAGACATATTGTGACAGCGATAATCCCGACATTTTAATGCTGTTACTGTGATTTCCCTACCTGCGCCGTGATGTTCCTGTCTTGTGAAGCCGCATTGGGAACAAACTCGGTTATGGTTCCTGAGGATACAGCAAAGGAGTTACACACTGGAGGACCATGAAGGATGAGTGTTATACTCTAATATGCTATACTCTTTGAAGTGGGCTGTTTACATTCTGCAAGGCCCTGAAAGTCCAGTAGGAAGATTTTCAATTTTTTAATTTTCTGAATTTTTGGGCTAGTTGAGCCACAATGATCCATAATGGACTTTGTGAGTCATTGAACTGAACTCACATGGGAGGCTATGTAACAAGCATGTTAAGTACATATTACAAACTAACCTGTAGAGTGTGAAGAAAGTGTCCACTGAGGCTGCTGTTGGATAGGAGATGTGGGTGAGGCATGATTGTGTGTGTATCCAACAGAGGAATCCACGTTTGCCCTCTCAAATGCAGGCGGAGGAGTGCACTGTGGACTCTGGTTTACACATTGTCCAAATGATGGAGAGCTGATGGGCAGATGTTTCTGATGTGGTGACTGTGGTCCATTCAGTGAACCCTGATGTGTGTATGGAGGCTGGAAAGAGGAGGATATTGCTTGGTAAGGGCTGTTAGGGGAGTAAACCGGCATTTGATGTGTCTTGCAAAGCTGCGTCCCTCCCTTTATAAGAGGGAGGGAGCATGGAGGTATATTTCTTCCTTGGCTTGCAGCTGGGACCATGGATGAAACATGAGCATCAGGATTGATTGGCTGCACAGTCTGATCAGCATTATGAGCATGCAGTGTGCTGTGTTGAGGGTCGTTCCTGGATAAGAAGGTGGCGATGTCGCCCTGGCATCCCTGGTTGGACGCCTGCAGGTGGTCATAGCAGGGTCTCTGGTCAGAAGGCGAGCCCAGGTTGAGATGCTGGAAGCTGGGCAGAAGGTTGCAGGGGGGTCCTTGAGGTGAAGCAGGGGACCAGCCGTTCTGGCCTGCCCACGGCTGGCAGGGTGTCTGGCTCTGATTGGCTGTAGGGATGTCCATCATCCTCCATAACCATCACTGATAAGTGTGTTTCTTCTTGGAGGCGGGATCTAACCAGGTAACGCAAACATGCAGAATTGATCATCGTGGCTGTGATGTGATTCTAATTTCTCCTCTGAAACAGATCGATGACACTGTTTAATGCAGATGATTTCAGGCTATTTGCAAAATAATGCTGGCAACATTTTACTTTTTTTTTTTTTTTTTTTGAAAACGTCTAATATTGTGTCTGCAGCGGTTAGCTCTGCCATAACACCAACAGCTTAACTGTTTAAACGTATATTATGAAAGAACGGAAATTCTAACGATTAACTAGCTTGTTTGTGGAAATAATAAAACGTTATTCTGTAGTTAGTCAACATTGGGTTAAAAACATTAGCTAGCAACGTAGCAACGCACGTCTCACCATGGACACTGCGGCAGTATTAAACAGAAAGGCTGAATTAAAAAGCTGCATCTGAAGGAAACAAGTTTATTTTAAGTGATAAAAGATTACATTAAAGATACCTCTGGACATCAACGGAAACGAGGCTTTGCGTGCTGCACCTGCTCATCAACGTTAACATTAGCTTCTTCGTGTCCTCCTCTGTGTTGGAGCAGAATCACTCCACAGAGGCTGAAGTTCATTATTCGCCCGTCTTTGCCGTATAATAAAATATCAGGCCATGACAACAAACTGTTACATGATTAACGTCATCATTTCAGCTCCATCGCAAACGGTTACAATCATGAGCCTGAGCCTTTGCTAGCATCATGTTAGCAAGAACCACGGCGGCGCATATCCGCTCGTCCCTTCAAAGTAAAAACATGTGATACTTGGATACAAGACATAAGTTACAAATTTAAAAGCTATAAACTGCAAGATCAGTAAATAAACTAGTTTCTTCAGTAAGTTACAGTTCACTTGCTGTCTGCATGCGGTGGTAGACACTATCAAAGGATATGTACCAAAGTACAACTCTGAGGCATTGCACTTNATGTAGTACTAACTATTTAAAGAACCAATACTGACCTTCTTTAATTAAAGAAATTGCCTTAACACACTTACAAGTTTATCCAACTCTGCTAGTTGTTGAAGTAGTTGTGCACGCTGACGTAAAAGTACCAAACGCCATCTCTTTTTGCTGACCTAAAGCAGACAGAATAAAAAATTTTTTTTTAAAAACTAAAATCTGAAGGTAATGATCTCCATGTCCTTGTGATGGTAGCTAATGTGCAACTGATACTGCATGTCATCAAATGTAAAAAAAAAAAAAAAAAAATGAAAACGCATTTGCTTTCTTTGTGAAGTTATGTCAAGCTTTGTCAAAAGTAGACCACCAAATAGTAAAAATTCGTAACAATTTTCAGTTCTGTCAATCTCCTCACCGGTGGAGTAATGTTCCCCTCTTGTGATGGCTCTTTGTTAGGCTGAGCAGCTGCATCAGGGACAGACTCGTTTGCAGCTCCTGAGGAAAAGACAAGTCTCTCAGACAATGACAATACAACAATGACAATATCCAGCAGTACTGGAATCTGAATTGCTCTACTACTCTGTAGTGTGTTGAAATGGCCAAAGCAGTACAAAACTGTGAAATTTAATCACTGAATTCCAAATGCTGAAATTGAAATACCACAAAATCTATAGTCCTTGAGTATTTTAGTTTGAGAAGCCATTTATCTAAATTGATATGCCCTGAACTTCCTTCTGTATTCAATTTCAAAAACTATTTCTACTATTATCTAATTACAATCACATTCTGTTGGATTTATGATTCACTGTGTCCTAACCGTTTTAGAATCTGGTTTGTATAAATATATAATTGGGGGTTCACAAACTCAGATGTTCAAAAAGCTGAAGCAGAATCTTTAAAATCAAGTGATCTGACAGTCTGACATGAAAATAAGATTTGAACATTAAAGAAAAAAAGGATAAGCAACAACCCAGCTTCAGTACTAAAGACTTTGGTTTAGAATAATCAAACCCATCAACTGTAGAGGCTTTTCATCCCCCAAAACAGGACAAACATGCTCGCATACCACAAAGGTATTACAAGAGCATCTTACCCCTGCAGTGTGATGAAGTTGTCGACTGATGCTGCTCCTAAGAGGATGAGGCAAGGCTGTGAGTGTATCCAGAAATGCCAGTAAACTTCAAATAGCTTGAGATGTACTTACACGTTGTCCACATGACGGCAGGTTAATGGGCAGATCTTGAAATCCATTTGGTAAACCCTGATTGGTCAATGGAGGTTGAAATGATGCTTTGTAAGGGTCGTGGGATGAGAGAAGTGGTAGATGTTGGGGCCTACAAGGTTGCGGAGGTTGGTTTGTTTGGGGAACAGATGGTGGGGGTATATTTTTTCCTTGGTTTGCAGTTAGCAGCACTGATGACGTCTGAGGGCTTTGCTGAGTAAAAGAAATACTGTGAGAGGAACTCGGGATAGCAGTGTTGGCAAACAACGAGGTGGATGATGAATTACTGCTAATGTGAGAGGTTTTGTACAGGGCAGAGTGATGAGTGGATGATAAGGTGCTGATGTCGCTCATACAGCTTGGATTGGATGCCTGCAGGTGGTCGTATGAGGTTCTTTGGTCTGAAGATGAGCCCAGGCTGAGATGCTGAGAGCTGGGTAGTGGGTTGAAAAGGGGTCCTTGAGTTGAAGTTGTGGACCAGGCACTCTGGCCCGTCCATAACTGACAGGGTATGTGGCTCTTATTTTCTGTCAAGTCGTCCATCATTCTCCATGAACCACCAAAGGCTGTTGCTTGGAGGTTCTTATTTTCTTGGAGTCAGGGTCTACCAGAGCAAAACAACATACACAGTTGATCATCAGGGCTGCAAGATGTTTGCATTTCTCTTTTAATTATAGACTTAAATACAAAAATATTCGTCTCAATTTATTGTGGTTTTCCTTTAACCTTGTCCAACAGTGGCAGCATGAGGTTTAGGACACAATATTAATCACAGTGAAGAAATGACAGACAAACTGATGGGATTCATCTGGAATGTACATTTTAGGCAGACATGCAGAAAAACGGAAAGGTAGAGGGGAAACTGTACAAGGAGGCTAGCAAGGATGGCTAGAGAGGATTGTTTGAGATAAAGATATTAATTTATTTTCCCTAGTGTTATATATGTTCTGCCAACATAAGAATGCTCTGCTTTGAGTGACAACATGTGTCTGCTATAGTATTTCCACAGAAAAGGTTCAATTCCCAGTTAAAAATTCTTAAAATAACTTGTCCTTTTCCCTACAATCTATGACTGATTTCCAAGCTCAGATTTAAACTGTCTGACTTTATCAGATGAGTAAGAAAACAACCTTCTAGTGTCAAACTCAGCACATCCTTCTGCACAGTGAAGGCTAAAAATCATGAAGTAACAATCAGTACAATACATTTTTAGTATCTGTCTAAGAAATAGATAGATAGACAGATAATCAATGGTAGTTTCCTATTAAAGGGTCTGATCAACCAAATGACTCAATACACATTACCCCAATTATCACCTGCAGCATCTTGTCATGCAGATTGTTTTTCTCCAGTGTTTGAAGATTGACGATTTCTGCCTCCACACAATTGAATGTGAAACGGATTTAACATGTGGTGCTCACAGAATAAACTGTTTTAAAGAGAACAACCCCATTTGAAAACTGTTGGCAGTTGGCTCTGGTCAACTAACGGTAGCTAGAAGATCCGGCTGGTCGTACCAAAAGTGCACGGTCCTTTAAAAATTACGTACTTATTTGTCCTAAATTAATTTACATGAATATGGGAAGGGAATAGCCGATTATATCTAGTTCGTGCTCGTTATGTCCACACCGACAAAAATGTACCTAGCGTTTCCTAACTAGCAGTCTGACGTCCCATTTCTTTACTTCTTGAGCTAGCTGCACTGAGTAGCTGTTAGCGTGCTTTGGTTGTAAAAGTCGTAGAATTCACTCCTAAATCTAAGAACGACTCCAAAACGACCAACTTAAAAACTACTAATCACCAGAAAATATATAGAATTTTCATGAAAAAAATAAACATTTGTGCACTAGTGCATACCTGTGAACATCACCGGAAGTGGCGACCTGTTGTTTCTTCTTCTTCTTCTTTTTATTAGCGATTGACAGCTTCTGGGTGCATTACCGCCACCTTCTGAATTGGAAAATTCAGAAAAATCTCTATATTCTTCTCCCTACCTGCTCGGTCAGACAATATGCATTTTTAAAGTTAAGTTATTCAGCAGTATATGCAATGGTTAAAATGAGCTCTTGCCAACATTCAGACACTGTCTAGATGGGAGTGAATCTGGATCAACATTTCAATAATAGACCCAAACATCATAAATGTAACACTTTGAAGGGAGCATTTTTGCATAATGAGTAACTTTACTTTTGATACTTTAAGTACAATTTGCTGTTAATGATGTCAATAGTTTTTAATTTTACTTATATCAGAGTATTCATTCATTGTAACATGTCCATGTGATGTTTTGTTTACATGTTAAAAGACATATTAGAGAAATAAGCAGCCGCCATGATCACTGATGATCACTGATGATCACTTATTCTACACTACACATTCTACATATGTTAGCACTAACAGGACAACCAGAAAGCCTTTCTCCACCATTATGGCATCCTTGATCTGCATTTGACCCCAAATGGAGCTCTCATTCCATGTCACACTTAACCCAAGCTCTCCCGCAGGAGCTCTGAATAACTGAATACACAAGCAGAGCCCCTACACCGAGGGTTAGGATGTAAACAGAGACTGTGCGTTTTCAGTGAGTTACAGGACAACTGGAGAGGACCAGGGTTGGAGAGAGAGACAGAGAGGAGAGGTGATGAATGAATATTTGATTGGCTCCTCTCCAGGCCCTCTGTGCTGTAATATTGATGTGGTCCAGAGGCCTTGAGGCCGGCTTTCTCTCGCTCCCGGGTACATTAACACACTGCTGGCATACCTGAGCTCTCCTTGACCTCCCAGTGGAGAAAACCATGTGGTATGAATATGATGATGATATGTGTGTGTTATTCACCTGAGTACATTTTTAGGTTTTCTTAGAGTATTTGAACATTTCATGAAATGGAAAACACATTTTTTCTATGTTGCTTCAAATGTTTGACCATGATGTCCACATATATGCCAGTTACAGCACAGCAACAGAGAACACATGTTTCAGATCTGCTGGCAGGTGTCTGTTAATATTGTATTTCAGGACTAACACAGTTCAGATCTGTTTCCGGCAGAGTAAAAATTTCAGAATATCAGAACCTTTGCGCGGGACCTTTAGACCTGCGGTGGAAGCTGCAGATTCCCTGCAGATTTAATGAAATCAAACGCACATTCCCATGTCCAATGTGCCTGTGACTGCACTTACAGGAGGGAAGGTGAAGGTGAGGAAGGGCGTACATGATTTATTACCACCGGGATCCCACTGTAACTCATTTCATCTTTAGCTAACTGAAAACCTTGAACACTGACTCTTCCGCCCACCTTTGCACATACAGCATGTTCACAATTTATGTCCAGTGTCAGTCTTTGGTCAGTAGCATCCAAATCCAGAACTTTTTCATCAAAAAATCAATAAAGGGATCTATATACTAAAATGCTGGCTTTCAGAAGTTATTGCTGATGTTTCTGCACTGCACCACCTGTCAATCATAAAGCATAAAACTGTTAACCTTATTTCTCCATTTACTTGTGATTAAACATGACTTTCTGTAGGGGGCGCCAGCGTATTTATCTGTTATCTGTTACAACGTGCTGTCCCAATCTGTGTCATGTTCTGCATTATGTTTTCATTTCATTCTCTAATGTTTTGCCTGTGCTGAATTTGAATATTACGTTATATCATCTTACCATCAGCATTAAAGTTTGATGTAAAGTCTCTCCCTCTGCAGCCTCCCGCAGCTCATCAGCAGGGGTCAGGGGTTCAAAGATGAGTTAACGTTCTTGACTGTCAATGCATCTGGAGCTGCTTTCACAGCAGACAGAAGGGTTTTATGTCTGTGCCGGGGTCGCATTTCTGCGCCTGACGCCTGCTTACCTGCAGATAGTGCCTCCTGCATGATGAACAGTGCAGAGGAGAGGAGTGTAGGCTCAGCAGGAGGTGCGCTGTTTCCCAGCAGGACTTCTAACTGTACTATTTCCAGCTCTTTTCTTCTCTCCTCTGTGGATTCTACTTATATACTGTTTTCTTCATGTTGGATGTTGCAGTTGACAGACTACAGGTTATAGTGCTCTCATGCTTGTGTAACTGCAAACTGTGTTGCATTTTTTTTTCATGACAGCAAGTGTCATTTATTTCATTGTATGCAGAAAAAAAGTTTGGAGTCATCTACACCTGACTCCTGTCTCTGTCTATGGCTTCATAAAGTGTAAGAGGCTAGAATTAAAGCACCTGTCTACTTGCTCTACGGATGATACTGCCTCGTTAAGGGGACAGTATTCTTCATAAAATTATTAGCATTCGAGGAAAAAAAAAAGCCTAAAACATGCAAAATCCCTGTTGGAAAGATAAAGATAAAGAATAGTGTTATGCTAGAAAGTAAAGCACAGAAAGAGTCCTCCATAACTTACAGTGGTTTTGGCTGGTGTGAAAGAATGGAGGAGAGAAAGGAAACACAGGAAAAATAAAGGGGAAGTATCTTTGGGGATTAGCAGGTCATATTCATGTAGGATCATAGTTTATTCTTTTTAAACACGGATGAATTATTCAACAGATTTTGCTCCAGAATTTTTTTTTTTATTTCTTATGTTTTCAGAAGAGCGCTGGGACACATAAACCAAGGCCACCAGCGAACCACTCTCTTAGGCTCATCTTAGAAACTCTGTGAGAAAAAATATACACTTTCATGCAACTAACACACACACATACACACACAAGCTGAATACAATAACATGTGGTACAATAGACTTCTGTAACACAGACCACCCTGAGGAATATTAATGAGGAGGAAAATAACTTTTTTCCATCTGAACAAATGAGATGAGTTTGTTTCCCAATTAGAATCTATTTGTGTTTGTATGTCTGTGTGCATCGTGCACATGCATTTTGTGTGTGCATTGTGTGTGTGTGTGTTTTTATTCTCACGCAGAAGGCACGCAGCTGGGTAGGCAGATGTGAAAAACAAACAAAAGTGTGTGTTTTAGGAGACAGGCAGCACTACCTGACAACACTCTGATCTGCATAAGACACCTGGAGCCGTCTGTCACACACACACACACACACACACACACACACACACACACACACACACACACACATGCATTAGTTCATTAGAATGAATGCAACCAAGAGAGTAAACTTTTACATACACACATTTTACATAAATGCAGACTGAGACACACACATGCACACACACAGACACACACACAGAGACACACACACACACACTTTCAAATCCTCCTCAGTTATCCGTTAAAGAAGGAACCACATTTGGAGCACTCTCACATGTACAAAACAAGAATTGAAACACATGTACCAAACAAGGAAACATGTCCCCCCCGACACACACACTCAACTCCAACATGTCTCCAAGAGGGACACTGCTCTAGCTTTGGTGGCTGAACATCTGGAGGGACGGACGGTCCGACAGATCCTCTGGATGGCTGGGTTTGTGTCACCAGCTGTCTTGGATGCATTAGCCACCCAGACTGGACCGTCCCCCGGCTGAAATGGCAGCCTCGCCTCAGTCCCC
The DNA here is from genome assembly GCA_037975185.1 of Centropyge bicolor. Classification (NCBI taxonomy): domain Eukaryota; kingdom Metazoa; phylum Chordata; class Actinopteri; family Pomacanthidae; genus Centropyge; species Centropyge bicolor. The sequence continues at coordinate 6,025,964 of JBBMOC010000020.1, read as the reverse complement.
TGGCGAGCTATGCAACATTAGCCGCCATCTCGGCCCTCACACTCGCTGCATCCCCCAGAACCAGAGGGGGGGACGGGCTACGTGGAAGTGTGCTGTTGTGATTAATGATGATGTGAGGGGAAGTGAAGCTGGTTGTCATTATTTTTATCCCGGCTGTGAAGCTCAGTGTGAAATCGTAGGAGCCTGCAAACTTGGTAAAGTTTAGTAAATGACCATATGATAGGGCACAAAGCAATTCACTGTGTATTCAGTTCATGAAGATGTAAAATCACTATATGTAACCAGTTTGTTTGGAACAAACAGAAGCAACCACTTTTGCTCCAGATGGAAATATCTCAACTATTTTAATGGATTGCCTTGAAATTTGCTGCAGACATCTTTGGTCCCCAGAAGCGAAATGTCTCAACAACTACTGGATGGATGGCCATACAGTTTGCTACAGACATTCATGTTCCCCGCAGGATGAATTATAATCCCATTTGATACCCCTTAACTTCCCATATAGTGCCATCATAATTATCCAATACTTTGCTCTATAAACAAATACTTGCAAAAAACTAATTATGTTCCCATCATCCTCGGCTGTGCTTTGTGTTTAAGAGCAACAAGGGATCTTAGTACCTGATACCGTGAGAAAAAAAGACATAAAGACAACAAAAAGAATAAACAAAGAGATGGCATAGTGTGAATATGAAAATGCACATAGATGAACACTAATTTCAGCGCTGGGTCAGAAAGTTGTCTCTTCCAAAGCCCTGGAGAGTTTCATTCAGCCCCTGGTAATGTTGTTATGACGGCTGAGCTAATGCAGCATCCTGTCATATTGTTGTGTGGCTGCTTCCCTCAGGAACTCTGTGTGTGTGTGTGTGTGTGTGTGTGTGTGTGTGTGTGTGTGTGTGTGTGTGTGTGTGTGTGTGTCAGTGATGAAGTCCAGAGGAAGGAGGGGGGTTATTACAGTACATTAAGAGAGGGATTATACTGACCATGCTGACATCAACATGTTAGCTAATTGACAGGAGGGGGGATATACATGCTGTTTACCAAATCCTCTTTGAGCTCAGACTGAATAAAACACTTACAGGGTGAATGAATGTCTACAAGCACCTCGCAGACACTTGCACACATGCTAGGATTACGGAGAGACCTGATGGCTCTGAGAAGTTGTGCACGGCCCGCAACTGTCTAATTAAAACCTGAGAAGGGCTGGAAGAGGTTCTCAGGAAATGGACCTCAGTAGAGTCAAGTGGAGGAACTGACGCCAGATCAGAGTGTTTGTGTCTGTTATATCATCCAATCTCTTTTTTAAAAAATCAGATTATGAAAGAAAATGGATAGCAAAACTTCAATTCACTGGTGCATTTTGGTGTTAGAGAACTATGGAGTTTCTCTTTAGGAACAGTGGCAGTTGGTATCCACTTTGGCACGGTGGCACACAGAGAGAGTATCAGTGTAAAAAGGTTTAAAGTGATGCTAACATAAATAAAAAGTCATATTTAAGAGACATATTTAAGTAAGTAAGTTTGTGCAGTCACATTGAAAAATGGCTAAGCAAAATTCATATGTGCATCCTTGTGAACCAGGTGGTGTTGTTGATGGATGAGTCAAGTTCACCAAAGACAAACAGAAGTGAGGGACAAATGAACTTCTCTTCTCTGAGCAAATGGACTAAAATGAGTTGATTTTGATGTGAAAATTCTTGTAAATGCTCCTCATCTCAACACACATAAACTCTAAGGTGGACCTGACCTAGAACAGGACTAGTCTGAAAGTCTGAACTGATATGTGACTCAGGTTGCTCTCTCTGTTTTTTTTGGCAAGTCAAGTCTTTCCACAAACTTCTATCACACATGCACTCATCAGCCACTCATAGTAAATGTCTCTGCAGGCTCGTGGTGGACCAGAGTCCTGAGGCTGCAGAGGCCTTGTCATGAGGTGACTCAGCTCCAGCTGGTGTTACAGCAGCCTTCACCTGGATGAGGCTCAATAAATAACGCTGATGAGTATTTCGTGCTGCAAGGAGCAACAAGTTGAGTGTTGACAGTGTGGATCACGAACTCAAGGCCAAGGCTCACAGCGGCCGCTATCGCTGTTACAACAAGACTCATGCAAAATTCATAGATTATGTCAAGTCAAACTAACAACCTCTTCTCCCCCCTGTCCTTCATATTCTCCTCTCCTCTCCTCTCCTCCTCTTCTCATTTCCAGTCTTATTTCCTTCTTTCTTTGCCTCCTCTCCCCTGTTCTCTTTTCATGTCATTATTTCTTCTCCTGTTCTCTCTCCTTGTTTCCTTTCCTCTCATCTCCTCACTGCTCTTTGTCATGTTTCCTCTCCTCATTTCCTCTTGTTGTTTCCTCTCTTGTTTTCTCTCCTTTCCTCTCCTCTCCTCTTCTCTTCACCTTCCTCCTCTCTTTTCTTTGTATCCTCTCTTCTCTCCTCCCATCTCCCTTCATTGTTTTCCTCACCCTGCCTCTTCTATTCAGCATTCCTCTCCTTGTTTCCTCTCTTCTCCTCTCCTTTTTGTGTTTCCTTTCTCTTCTCTCCTCTCTTTGTTTCTGCTCATTACTTCTCGTTGTCTTGTTACCTGATATTTATCCCGCCCCTCATTTCCTCTTTTGTCTACTCTCCTCTCCTCCTTCCCTTGCTTCTCCACTATTTTGCCTCCTCCCCTACCCTCTTCTTTCCTCTCCTCTCATTTCCTTGTATCATCTTGTCTCCTCCTGTCTCCCTTCTTTATCCCCCTCACCCTGCCTCCTCTCCTCTGCAATCACATCCCTGTTTCTGCTCTTTTTCTTGTCTCCTCCTTTACCTCCTCTCCTCCGCTCTCTCCTCATTTCCTCCGCTCTGTCTTCATTTCCTCTCTTCACTCTTTTTTCCCCTCTCCTCTCATCCAGCCACAAAGGCTCAGAGGAGCGTCATAGTAGGGCATCTCCAAGCTCAGGGCTCCAGACACAACACACCCAATGCACTCTGCAGGGGCAGAGGGACGGACCCTGACAGAGAGAATTAACAATGAACAACATTAACAACAATAATATGAGCCTTCTTGCTGAAGCAGGTAAACTCATTAAAGTCTTGCCTTTGTGAGTCACTGTTTTGTTTTTTAAGTACTCCACCGTGAATACAAGTCAACCAAAGAAGCAGCTCAACTTAAAGCCACTATGTGAAGAATTGATTCATTCATTGGATTGCAGCATCTTTCGAATGGCCCTAATTGCCTAAGCTACTGGTAAAATTGGTGCAGTTTCTATGCAGCTTTGACAAAACACTCCACAGGTTTGCAGGTGTTTTATGAGGAAGGAAACACATTCACTGTATATTTTACACCTCAAGAATACAACAAAAACAATACTTTTTCGGTTGCTTTATTTGGGCACTTTCATTTCTGCATCCCTGCATCAGATCAGTGGGAGTTTGGGGTGGCTTCCAAAGATTGTTTTCTATTTTTACACAGCAAAACATTTAATATGTTTTGGGGTTTTTTTAGATCAGGGCATGGCATTTTTAAGCAGCAAAATGATTTACACTGCCCTACTCAGCAATACATCTTACACCTATGGGTCATCATGTCTTATATCTTCTTGCAGCTGGTATGCAAGAACTTTTTAAAAAAAGATTGTACTACAGCAATATTTTGTCAGGACATTAAATTCCCCTTCCTCATTATTTTTAATGTTCATATAAAACTGTTGCTATTCTACTGAAAAGAAAATAAGGTGCCCTTGTGACTTAAAGGTTAGGACCCTGACCATTAATGGCAATGGTCCAGGTTTGAGTTTGGCCGGGGACCTCTTCTTTTTCTCGCCCTCCTCTCATGTTGTCTCTCTATAGGTTCTGGCTAATTATGCATATAATTTGCCAAAAATAACTTAAAGAAAAGAAAGAAAAACTTTGAAATGTATGCAGTGGAAGAATAAATAAGGGCTTTCAAAGGGAAACACTCACTTAAAGCTCATTAACCTCAGCGGCGTAGTGAAGCAGGACTACAGTGTTTGATTAAACACAGGATAAAGAGAAGCCCCTCTGTGAAAAAGAGGCTGCAAGCAGCTGCTCAGCCTTTAAACTCAGTCAGTCTCTGGTCGACTGCCAGCGGAGCAGCTCCAGGTTTCGTCCCTCGAGGACGTCACAGAGCATCCTCTCTCTCTCTCTCGTCTCGTTTCCAGCTTGGGGAGCGAGTGATGCTGGTTCACAAGTATTGATTGAAGGGAATCTTTTTAGCCCAAACTGTTGAATATCCAACATGGGCACAAATCAGGAGCTCATCATTCAGTCAAATTTAAAGAATAGGGAGCAAAGCAGCTAAATGGAAAAGCTTCAAAGGATAAAAAGTCTTTGCGAAAATAATGATGCCGATGACAACAAAAGTTTGGCTTTAATATCTCAGGGGGGCGCTAAAAATAATTTGCACTGGCAGCCTGTTTTATTTAAAATCTTTGTCTACATAACAACATTAAGTGACTTGGGCTTGGTTTGGCACAATTAAGATTCAAATCATTTTAGTGCTGGACAGATAATAACACAACAGTCTGTATGAATTTAGTTCTGAAGTGAAAGCTGAGATTCTGTATGTATATTCTGTATGTTTATAAAAATCTAAACATCTTTTAAAATCAACATCCATTATCTACCGCTTACTCCTTTGCAGGGTCGCGGGGGGGGCTGGAGCCTATCCCGACTTCGGGCGAAGGCAGGGGACACCCTGGTCGCCAGTCTGTCGCAGGGCACACCTAGACAAACACATAGAGACACATAGACAAACAACCACTCACACTCACCACACACACCTAAGGACAATTTAGAATTATCAATTAACCTCAACATGTTTTGGACCACGCACAGAGAGAACATGCAAACATGCAAACTCCACACAGAAGGATCCCAAGCCCAGACCGGGACGCGAACTGGGCTTGGGACGGTGCTAACCGCTGAGCCACCGTGCAGCCCCTTAAAATCAACATTAATAACAAATTTAAAACAAATTTAAAATCTCCTGTTTTAAAAATGACAGGACCAGAAGAATCACACTCATAATATTAAACTGTGACTTTTTGTGCTCATTTTTTTTTGGTTCATACACTGTATAATAAACAGTGGACCCGAGCCACTATGACATCATGGCCATCACCATCTTGGTTTTTGGAGCCAGAAGTGACCATATTGGGAGGACATGCTGCCGTAGTAGCAAACTGTCAATCACAAGGTGGCCGCTCCCAAAAGCAAACCCTGCTTTATTGTTAATTTCACTTGAAATGACACTATAATTTGCAAAATGAACAACATGCTGTATTGAATTAAACTTGAAACCAGCAGTTGAGACCATAATCTAATTAGAAAACTGTTTACTGACGTAATCAAGTGAGAAGTAGATTCATTTTGTTGTAGATTTGTCAGTTGACTGTCAGTTCTTTGGTGCTGGTGCTGCAGAAGTCTGGGCTTTTAATCACATCTGACAGTCTACATCAGCATGTTGCATCTTGCATCTGGCACAAATCTGTCCTGACTCATATCCTGAGCCTTCACAGAGAAAGCAGGAGCTCCTTACTGATGACGACACTGAAACGTTATGTTACCTAATTTCAAAGAAGAAAACAGAATGAGTACGATTTTTCTGTATAATGACTCAGACAAAAATAATCCCCATCAGCAATCACTAACGACCTCCAAGAAGTCTGCCTGTATTTTCTTATTAAAAAATGATTCATTCTTGATGTAATGTAAAAAACTAAGATAAAGTCTGACTGTGGCTCAAACTCATCTCCTCTCTCATGCACTAACATGTTGTGTCTGTGTTGTTTTCTTTATATTTTCAGTGTTTTTTCATATAAGGCAGTAAATTGCACTTGCCAACTTTGGTCACCCAGCTGGGACTTTTTCTTCAGTTAAAAGTAGTTCTGATGGAAACTGTTGTTGCTTTTTTTCATGGCATTTCTTTAAAATTAATTAAACGCTTTATTCTTCTTTATTGAGATGGAAAAATCTCAGAGACAGAAAAAACACACTCACAAAAGCACTTATCAGAAAAAATCGGATTATATACAATTTTTTTTAGATTAGTTAACTTGTTTCATGAAGCATGTCCACAAGTAAAAACAGGTGTCCCATCTACTCAACTGTTTTCAGTATTACTATTTGTTTTATATTTCGTACATTTAATGGTTGCGTTGAGGATACATTTCCATGTGTGTAGACAACAGTCAAACAGTTTATTAGTTTGTTGTGTAGACGTTGGAAGATTTCAGTACTGCTCCTGTGTTGTGTTCGTATATATGTGCACAGCTCCTCTCATTTGAGATGTACTTATCGATTGTGCTGGTCTACTAATGGCAGCAGTTTCTGGACCAATCATAGTGCAATGTGGATGAAGTTTGGTGTTCAGGTCTCGTCCTATGACCTGAAGTAAACTTTCTAAACTATATTTTTCACAGAGGAGAGACTTTCTTCCTCTTTTTGTTGTTGCATTTGTTTGGGCTGTATGACAGATCATGGGAATATGTGTCTTGTGCCAGACGGGTGAGAGTTGGCAATCCTGAAAAATGCAGATCATCAAAATTATTCTTCCTCTTTTGTTTCATCAATAAGCCAGAATTTTGCGAGAACTGAGGAAACTGGCACATAAGTGACGTCGCCTACACAAAGTTTGAGGAGCAGAAAGACTTCTTAAATTGTTAGAGCTCAAAAATTCAATTGTTACAACAAGCTGAAGTAACGATTTTGAAATGCTGGTTTTTGTTAATATCTGCTGAATTTGATGGCTGCAAAAAGTTGGGACAGGAGCAACAAAAGACTGTGAAAGTTGCGGACTGATCCAAAAACACCTGTTTGGATCAGTCCACAGGTAAACAGGTTCATTGGTAACAGGTGATAGGATCATGAGTGCGTATGAAAGGTTCGTCCTGGAAAGACTCAGTCCTTCACAAGCAAGGATGGAGAGAGGTTCAACACTTTGTCAGACACATGATGGCATGGAGGAGATTACTACCTGGACACTTGTCAGTAAACTCAGTCAGTTTGCAAATGATTACATTTTGCATCTTTTTTAGTGTCCCAACTTTTTTGGAATCTGGGTTGTACACAAGTTTGCACTGACTTCCTCTCACTAAATCTCCACTTACATATTTTCCTATTTTGGTCTCACTCATCGACAGGCCACCAAAACCTTGCCTGTGATGTGTGTATCTGGGTATATGTGTGTGTGTGTGTCTATCCGTGTGTCAGAGCGGCTGCAGGCCTTTGTGCTCAATCCTGCCTGAATCTGATGTTATTTTGGGTGACAGTTCATATCTAGTCTAGGATGTAGCACATATCCCCTACCAACATGCACTGACAGCGATGTCAAGAAGACGCATGTGTGTGTGCAGAGAGTCGGTGTAACAAAAGGTGTCACCGCTGATTTTGTACCTACACTTGTTTTCATACATATTTTTAGTCAAGGAACAAAATATACCTTCTAGTTTTGAGTGAGCTCACTCAACAACCTGGACAACATATGCATGCAGATATTTCTCCTTCCACTGAAAAAACCCTGATCTGTTTTACACATGAAGGGGACTTTTGCTGAAGCAAGATAAGAAGGGCTCCAGCATTTAATAATTTTGCCTCTGGCTCTTTTTAACTGATGGAGGGAGTTGGAGGTTTGTAAAGTCTCCGCTGCTCTGACGTCCCAGGACACTTCAGCACACTCAGGATATGTGAAAATGCCAAAAATGTCTCTTTTACTCTCCCGAGAATCCATTTACATCCTGCTCTAATGGCAGGTAATTAGTCTGAGACTCTGAGACTTGAGTACATGTGCACAGACACATTGCATTAACCCTGCTGCTGAGGTTTTATTTAAAATGCATCAAGTCAGCAGTTGGTTAAAAATCACAGGCAGTTGCAGATTTCTGTCTAATGCCACTTGAAGCCACAGGGACATCAGAGAAAAAAATGGTGGATTTAAAGGTAGAAGTAAAATTTTAGACTTAAAACATCAAATCATTTCACTTTACTTGAACTGTGATGATCAGAGTTGGTGAACTTTGACAAGACCCTCAAACACCTAACAATGCTGACTTTTGAAGGACAGAGCCTGATAATGCAGAATAAAGGAAACTGTCTGTGTGGCTCAGCCAAAGTAACGAAAATCACCAGTATGAGTTTACACTGAGTGTAGAGAGACATCATTTTTTAAAGATATAAAGGGAGAGACAAGTGCACCCTAAGATTTTCTTGTTTATTTAGACACTTTCCCACAGCATCATATATCATGTGAGTGACAAGAGCATTTAAATGGAACTGTACTTGCAGGCTACACAAGTACTATTGAGTCAGCAGTTTGCCTCAGAACTGTTAAGGAAGAAACCGCTTTTTGAGCAAATTATGGTCATGTGTGATCATCAGAAAAGCTTATAAGTGTCAACAATTATCAAAATAAATGTATGTTGCACTTTTGGCTTTATTAGTTCTTGTTTATTATGAAGCAATTCTGCAATTTTATAATGTTCACTGGGTAGTACATGTGACTGACTTATTGTTTATTGTTAAGTCCACTTCAGTTTTCACTTCGATTGCTACAAAAAGAAGCAGCTGTAGAACTATAACAAAAGTGATCCAAACATTCAGAAATAACACTGCCACAGACCTTTTTCACAGCAGACGTGTCATGTCAGGAAAAAGCATGGGTGCAACTGCTAAAGTGAAGAATAAGTGCAGTTCCTTGAGGTGAACTAGTCCAGCACTTTGGTATCATGCTGCACACTTGATGGAACTGAGACACTGGTAAGAAAATATGTTTCACTTGTGCTTCCTCTGCAAATGTATGCTGTGAAGAAAAGTCTATTTCAGCCTAAATTCACAAAGAGATGTATCACACTATTTTTGTGAGATTCATGTGCTAATGGGTCCAAAATGCATATGGCCTGAGTAAATGTTTCAGTGTGCTCATCCATTGAACAGCTTTGATTGGAATGCATGGGAAACCGTATTGAAAGACTGTATCTACTTTACCTAATACATCCTCCCCAGCTGTGGAGCTCCACACTGTGAGTGACACTGTAGGGAAGGAACAAATTTAAACCTCATAAAACTAAAAAAATATAAAGTGAAAGACCTCACTTTGTTGACACTCAGGCTGGACTCAGACTGCAATCGTCGATTAAGGACATATAAGAGTATATATCACTCCACATGTAAACAAAACCAAGCAGCCACCAACAAAGTGTTTCTGTAGCAGTTGGGTCTCGCTCTCTTCAAATTACCGGAGTTTCCTCAAAGCGGAGACCTGAATACAGCCGTGGCCTCTCGCTGTATCTCGTCTCTACAGTTGCTGGTCTCTTAGTTTCTCAGCCCAGACACAAAGGCTGCACACATCAAGAGCGCAAAGGTTTGACGTCCCAGCTGGCAACTGTTGGCTAATTAGCCTCTGTTCTCCGTGTTTGGCCTGCTGCAGCTAAATGACTCATCAGCGGCTAATGAAGCCCGTTTGTCCTTCTGCAGCTTCTGAGGAGAGCCGAGAGTCGTGGTGGACGACACATGGAGAGTGTAGTGGCTCCAGCAGTGGCCAAATGTTCACAGAGTGGGTTTTTTCTGTGCGGAGAGTGAACAGCTGTTGATCTCAGTTCGACAAAAAACAGATCTGTTAAATGAGCGCAAACTCTGAAATGCATGATGTTGAATCACATCAATATTATGTGACTTAACTGTGCTGAGGCAATGTATTAAAAACTACTGGCTTTTATGGTGTGCAAAGCATGTTAACTTCTTGCAATTTAGTGGTCCTGCATGTCTAAAGCAGCATCAGCAGCAAACACTGAGCAAACTACAAAAACAAAGTGGGAAGATATCAAGAGATTCTGATGGAGCTTGTGGCTCCTTTTTCTCATTAACCTCATCGAGTGTTGCCATGTTTAATTATGTTTACATTGTGCAAAAGAAGATATTCTGGTGTTGAGCAGAGATGATTACACCCTTATCTGCCCCTTTGTGGAGATACTCTTCAGTCCTTCAGAGAAGCAGGTCAACAATGCAGCTCCTATAGCAGCTCTACTCTCTACTTTCTGTTTCAAAGATGGAGAGTAGGAACTTGCTGGTCAGCATTCAAACAATAAGTAAATTCTGTTTCAGCTCCTTTTGTCAGTGAAGCAATAATAATGATAATAAAAATGTAGTTTTCTTATCTATGGTCCAAAATGTTGTGAAGTAAAACAGCCAAAACAATCATATCAACAAACGTAATAAAGGAAGACTTTATGCCGTTAGTTAAATAAAAACTCACACAGCAGAAGAGAGACATCTGAATTGGATGATCATAACAATATGCATTTACATAAAATAATATCACTACTGAGCAGTCCAAAGTACACCATCAAAGTGAAACCAGGAGGGCGGCTGATAAAGATGTGAAGCCTCTTTTAAAAGGCAACACTTTGCATTTTCTTAAAGGCTCTAAAGCTCAAAAAGAAAATGAACACGGTCTGAAGTTGTTGTTGGTGGAGTTATTGATTTCAGCAGGTGAGCACATCATTTCCACATACAACCATGTTTACAACTCAGAAGAATCATTCAGCTGTATCCCCCAGTTCTCCTAAGGTGTGTTGTCCATTGAGGTTGTAAGAATCAATGGAAATCTAACAACCAATATTTCCACAAAAACTAGAAGGATGAATAAAGTTTGTACATGAAAATGATCAAATCCACCTCTATGAGCCAAAGTCAAATAAAATGTAGGCCTCCACAAGCTGTCTTGTAACAACATTGGAAAAAACATTTTTCCCCAGAACTTGTCTTGTCAGGCAGTGTATGCCCTCAGGCTCTGTATTGTGCCCACTAGGCTTCTTCAAATTCCCAATATTCAGCTATTTCCAATCTAATGGCCAGAGCCAGTCATTTAATTCATGGAGCTTATTGGTACGGCTTTACAGCTCGTTCAGCTAAATGCCCCATATGCTCACCAGCTAGTCCTTGTCTGCTGTTTCAGTTTCCAGAGACAACAGCCTATTGAAAACGACGCAGCGAGAGTGAACCAAAACAGGAAATCTGCAGGCCAGAGAAGCAAAACAACGATCTGAGAGATGTCATAAAGGTTCATTGAGCTGAGGGCAACTGCAGAGTCAGGTGATAATTCTCTGCATTCATCACTTTGAGCAAGCTCTTTCACATACACACAGTCATGTGATCCGTCTTTAATATTAAAGTATTGCTTAAAAGCCCTTAAGGGAAAAAAAGTATAGTTCACAAGCTTGCTGCAAAGAAATAAACTCACAGAGGGAGGAACACACACTATCATACCATACCACATATCATACACATTTTGATGATCAGCATGTTGGTTAAACAGTCTTTTACAGCTGACATGCAATTTTTTTTAGATTATTACATTTTTTTACACAATTATTTTATTATTTATAACACAAAAACTGTTTCAAATTTTAGTGCAATTTCTTTAAAAAATAATTTTAAAAAAACCTGCTGCAAATTCAGTCTTTTAATGCCAACAGCTTGTGAGAGCCAATAAGACGAATAGGTTAGATTTAACATAGTCATTTTAAACCTCCTCACTGTGCTTCTGCCCAATTTATATTGACACTTCTTCATAGTTTGAGCCTTCTCTTTTTTTCGACACCATTTTGTCAGGCCCCCCCCCACCTCTGCACACACACCTCTTGGGGTCTCCTCCCTGTCTGTCGGTAGCTGGCGGCGGTGGGAGGGGGAGCGGAGACGCAGAGTCGGAGTGCGCAGCTTTGTAGTCGGAGGGGCTGCTTCCTGTCCTGCATTATTAATACCTGATGTTCACAGTTGACCTGGCGCTCACACACTTCCCTAACCTGGGTCATGAATGGACGAGTGTGTGTGTATATATGTGTGTGTGTAGCAGACAGAAAGACAATTAAACTCGTAGATGGATATGCCATGTCCAGTTCATTGCATAAAATGTCTCCTGTTGGAGGCAAATTGCTTATAAATTGCTTAATCCTTATCAGAGTCTCATGTACTGGGTGTGTGAGGCGGCGTGCTGCTAATAGCTGTTAGTTCTGTACGACAAGGCTTGCAATTTGTTCTTGATAATCTGCCTTAGTTCAGCTAGAATTGGCGGTTCATTACTTCCTTAAATGAAACCGGTTTTATCCAAATACACAGCCATTGGAGCAACCGGAATGTAATATAGATAATTTGCCCTGAAAAGAAATAGACGGAGCGGAGTGGGGCTGAGCGATCTGTCACAAAGCCCTGTGAGAAAACTTCACTGACAACCATATAATTAGCCTCTGTGAGGATCTCCCACCATTTTATTGTGTCTTTATCTCCTCTCTCTAAACTGGGAGGGTGAAAAGAAGAAAAAAAAAATAAGGGGCTGCAGGTTCGGAGCAAATTACCCATGCTTATTTATTCAGAGATGTCGCCTCATAGAGCAACCAACCCCCTGGGTCTTCTCACAGGCCCGAGCGAGCGCCAAATCGCTTTGCTGCTCGGAGGGAGTGAAAAACAACAGAGAATAAAAAGGGGAGCAAAAAGAAAAAAAAAAGGGAGAGAAAAGGTAGTGTTTTCCAAGAAGTTGTAAAAAGAAGATGGTTGATGCGACACATGGGAGGAGGGAGATCACAGGTTGAGGTCAGGAGAGGAGGGGAAGGAGACACAAAGGGAGGATGACAAAAAGGAGAGGAAAATAGTTTTTTGGCGATCAGATGAGCAGATCAGAGCGATAGTTAACTCGAGCCTCGGAGGGAGGGAAATGAGATGAGAGAGACT
>JBBMOC010000020.1:5172404-5260410 GCA_037975185.1 Centropyge bicolor | reverse complement strand
TTTCCACACTGAGACAGAAAAGCATCACACATCACTGTTTGATCATTCTGTTTATTTTCAATATACATTTCATTTGAAAAATATAAATTCTAAAATAAACCATTTCACCTGTTCTAAAAGTCACAAAAAGTTAATCAAAAAAACAACTTATCAGTATTCCGTATGCTAAAATTAACAGGTTTTTCATTTCATGATGTAGATTTTTGTCAGACATGCTTACACAGTACAACACACTTTAAAAGTAACAACTCCACACATAATTTGTCTCAGACATTAAGTCACACTTGTTTCCACTCTCTGCTGTTGACGGCTACAAATACTGACGTGGAGTATAAATGACATCGTTACCTCGGCTGATGAACTGAAACAAACTGACAAAAGCAAATCAAACACGACGACCGCGATGGTACAAAGTAACTTGTTGCCTTTTGGTTCGAGCCAACGTGCCTTTACTGTATGTACATGATTGGAGGAGGAAGGCGGCTCATTTATCACACAGTTTAAATTTATTTCTATAGTGGTGAGAGAGGACTTCCAGCTTAAAATTAAATCTGTGACCCACTTAGACTTCAAAATCTAAGTGAGAAAGTGCTTCAGTGTGCCCTTTAGAGATAATGGGGATACTGTAAAGATGAACAGTGCTAAGAAGCCGTTCAGGCTTGTTGTACTGTTGGTAATACTGGCCAATAGAAGTCAGGTTTTCAAATGCTGGAGGCTCAATTCATTCTGAATTTGTACATCTTCGGCCTCATTTTACCAGATTATGTCCTAAAAGCAACTTTTTTGTTGTAAGGATGCGTTTGGAGTCTGTGCATGTCTGTCTTAACTTAACACTCACACATGTACACTGAGAACAATGTCTTCCTAATGTGACTACGCTGTAAGAAATGGGGGAACAAGATTTACAATCCTGTCCAAATATGTATTCTCAAGTTTTCTGAGTTTGACAAATCAGTGATGCTCTTTTAATATGAACGTTTCTTTGCTGAGATGCATCATAGGGATACGTCCTAGTGGCCATCTATGGGCTTGTTACCAGGACAAAACACTGGAAATAAACCTACACCTGACCAACAGGACAAAGATGCCCATTTGTTTTGATTCAGGCATCTTTCACACATACAGAATCAAAGTTTAAAATTCTCTGGTAGAATTTAATATCCAGAAAATGATGCATGGAAACACAATGAATTATAACATTTCTCGCAAATAAGCAACAAATGTTAGGCTTGTTGGAGACAGCCAACCTCTTTGTGTGAGTACTATATTAAGACAGACTTTGGAAAAATCCAAACCCTTTATTGTATACAATGGAAAAAAGCTGTGATCCCAGTTTCATGTCCAATAATTCCAACAGCAGCTGAGCCTGAAAGAAATAAACCTGTGAACTGACGCTGTCCCACTATATGGAGCTTACACGGATTTGATTCCTTTCTCATTTGTTATATATCGTTACCAGAAAAATTTCAGTCTGGATCAATCTCTTATAAGCCACTTAGGTAAAGTAGTTTGTGCAGTACAAGCAATTTTATGATATGCACTCCTAGTTAGAGTTTAAGTTTGGCTGAGGAAAATCGGATGATTATGTATTGCTGTACTGTTTTCTAACCACAAAGAAACAAATATGAGGGACACAAGAAAAGGTTACCGACATACACATGACATAATCATTAAAAAAAAAAAGACAAAGAAACATATGATTTAATTTAAACAAGTAACAAAAGCTTTGAAGTGAACATGTGAAAGAAAGACTGAGAAAATTAGAAAGAGAAGGTGAAGCAATGAAAACTGCATCAAAAAGTGATAATAAAAATATTTACCTCATCTGCACGTACAAATATGCATTAATTAACTGTTAATTAACTTAAAAGATCTATTTGCACCTTCACACGCTATAATACAGTGAATCTCTTGAATCATTTCAACTCTACAAGAGGACAGAGAGAAAATATCAAAACCCCATGCTGCGTCAAAAATCAACATGTTGCATTTGTTCATAATAAGCAATTGATCTAAAACAAGAGGTAGAGCTATAAAAACATAATTTTCCTGCTACAGGAAAATGTTATTAGAGTAATTCAATTTATATAAAAAAAATCAGACGGATGATATTTATATATATATATATATGTTTATATAAAAAGAGGAGCGAGTGCGTTCCATGCGTGGTCAGAGAGAGAGCTGCAGCGTTCACGGTTGATCAGCGACACGTGGGATGAGTTGCATAGAAGAGTAGTTAGGAGTTACATTTAACTGAGTGAGAAAACAACTGTGTACTGTGGAGCTGTGAGAAAAATACCAAGACAAGACTGTGAGGAAAGAAATGCATTTAAAATAGCTTCATTATTAGAAATGTGTCCTCATGTTAAGACTTTTTTTTCTTACGCCCCCCCCCCCCTATTTTTTCTGTACCACTCATTCAGAACAAAGTCTGGAGAGGATTTTGGGGTTAAAAAGAATAGAGAAATGAAGGAAAGTAAAAGAGAGAGTTGTCTTGTGGGTCCTGCAGGATTGGCCTGGCGGTGGTTCGGTGTTCTACAGAGACGTTTCAGATCCTCTGCTCTTCCAGTAGAAGGAATTATCGTCGTCTGGGTCCATGTCTATTCTAATCTGAGGCACAGACTTCAGCGGACTCAGCTCAGGGCTGAAACACACACACAGACGTTGTTAGGACTCAAGCTTGGTTGTAGAGTAAAGTGACATTTTAGGAAATACATGTATTCTTGAGACTTAGATGAGAAGATCAATACTGTCAAGACTATACATTAAATATGGAGCCAGCCGCTAGTTAGCTTAGCTTAGCATAAAGTGAGGAAGTCTGGCCTGGCTCTGTCCCAAGGTGAAATCCTCCAACCAGTAGAAAGCTCATTTCTTGGCCAGCCAGAGGAGATTACAGGAAGTCACCGCTTCCGGCCAAGAAATAGTCTGGTACTTAACCCTCCGTAAAACTACACACTACAAAAAAAAATTATGTTTCCATGTTGTGTCTTGTTTTCTGTTTGGATTAAACAAACAATAGAGTTTGGTAATTGGTCAACTTTGACATGTGTTTAAGTAGATTTTGTGAACATTGGACAGGGCCATGCTAGCTGTTTCCACCTGTTTCCAGTCTTTATGCTAAGCTAAGCTACCTGGCAGCAACCACAAGCTATTTGAAAGTGAATGAGATCTTCTGTCTCTATAATTATAAATGAGTGAAAACACATCTTCCTTTGTACCCTCAGTGCAGAAACATCCAAGTTGTAGATGTACCAACATTTCTTTGATGGTGCTGCTAGTGTTAAGTCTTTTAATGCTGGTTTCTGATGTGTATTTCTGAATGATTTATTAAGACAAATTATTACTGTATTCAAAACATTGTGTCTTGGTCACTCATGGCAGAAACACAATCAGTGGTCATGGTTCAATGGTTCCTGAGGTCATCTGAGCTCAAAGCAATTTGGCTTCAGTCTTAGTGGAGACAGGATTAGTTTTTGGTGGGAGCAGCATAATGTCATCACGACCGGAGCATCGCTGAGGTTCATGCCCTGTCTGACGCCGATTGTGCAGTATTTAAGTATAGTTCTAATGTACTTACACTCTACTTGAGTAATTCCATTTTAAGCTACTTGATACTTCCACTCCACTACATTTCAAAGGGACATATTTAAATTTTTACTGCACTGCATACATTTGAACTCTGTAGTTACTTTTCAGATTAAAATTTTACAACTCAAAAATGGTTTTTAAAATGAAACGCAGGACTTTTATTTTACTTAAGTGAAATATCTGAACACTTCTTCCAGTTCAGTAGAACTAGAATATGTTTGTAGTTGGTCAGCAGCCATGTGAACAAAAGCCAACCCGCCAGTCTGATCTCCAGTTAAAGAAAATAAATCTTGCCAGTTGTTTGTTGGCATCACAGATGTGCTGTGATGCACTTTTCACACATTGTCCCAAACACTAATCCTCCTCCGGCAGCACTGTTCTGACAGTCGTAGAGCAGATGGAGTAATACATGAAAAAATGTGTGACCCTGTGCACATGGTCCCTGGATCCTGGTCATCGAGGTTGTGGGCATGATGAAGAAACATAATCTCCTCTTGAGCAACATAATCATTGTATTTGCCTAAAAAACAAGGCTTGTTCTGCCTCTTTGAGACTGATTGTCTCCTCTAAAGCTCATAACAGCAAAGTCCAATGTGCATTTATCACACAACAGACACTGGCCTTGATCTTGAAACGGCGAGACACAGACTGGGTTAGTCCTAGACGATTATTACTACTAATGTATGTCACTGTTCATCCTTTTGTCTACATGGCATTTAAATCTGCAATCAGTCTAAAATCTTCATCTTTAGATATGTTTCAAAAGATGTTTCATGTGTAGGTATGCATGTGTGAGTAGGAGTGACATCTCTCAAACTGTCAGATAATTATGAAAAAAACAAAAAATAGTTATTGAAGGTTTAAAATCCAGAGAGGGAAGCGAGACATGAGAGAGGAGACGTCTGAGCTAAAATGTGGCCCCTCTGCTTTCCACTGAAAAAATTCAGTTTAAGGTAAGTTAATTAGCCTAGCTGACCTTTAAAGTTCAATCTAGCATTATATGTTAGCTTGTTAGCTCGCCATCTGACCTTTGGCGGCCTTTGATGCTCCAGTCATGAATGAATTCAAAAAGAAAATCAGTGCCAGTTAGTTTAGTTTTGTTGCCCCTTTGCCATTTAATTTGGCCTGTTCGGTGAGCTGATTTGTACCGCTTCACTTCCTCCCCTCCCTCTCTCACACACACACAAACACACACTCACATCTCACCTGGACAAGTAGTTGGCCTGGTAGTAGCGAAGCTGCTCAGCACGATGTGTGTCGTTCAAGGAATGAAGGGGACTTCTCTCCTGTGGAAGAAATGGAAAAACAGCCATGAGTGTTCATGAGCTTGAGCTGATCTGTTCAGTCCTCCCTGACACACGCTTTAAAGTTTTACATGTATTCTGATTTCACCGACAATCTCTTTATCCAGGAGGATTACATTTGCTGCTACAAGTGTTTGGATTTGAACAGCTTGGGCACTCATATATAGTATTAGATCAGTGTCAATTATTGTCTATTCATCCATTTAAAGTCAGTGATGACAATGATGAAATTGCTCAAACTAAACAGTTTAACCTATACAGTTATCTGTTCAATAAAAGGATCAGAGTTTCCCATGTTTGGGTTAAAGATCTTTTACATAAAGCGACAATCAGTGTCTACAATGGAGCAGAAATGAAAAAAAAAAACATAAAAATAATCAATGAAATCAACAAGGATTTTTTTTTTTTTAAAGTAGGTTGCTGTTGTAAACTGAAGGAAAAAATGGTTAGGTCAAAGAAGCCAGAATTCAGAAGGAAAAAGACAAATGATAGCAATATTACTGGAACACATCAAGTGCAAAAGGAGAAGAAAGTGAGTTCATTCCATGCATATTTTAGAAGAAACAAGAAAGAAAAAGGCAAAGAAGGAAAAATGTTAATATCATGCAGTGAAAGTTAAACAGGCAACACAGAGTTCACTCTTAGTAACAGAAGAAGTGATCAGAGGCACGAGTGGAGCAGGAGAGTCAGGCGGGATTCAAGAGGAAGAAGCAGTTTTCCTCCGGTGCTGCAGGTCGTTTACTCACTGTCGGAGGCCTTATCACCTAAGAAGGGCTCCTGCTCCATCATGTCCATGGGGATTTTAATGCTGGGAATATTCTCATTGTAAGGATAGTCAGACTGTTGGAGAAAGGAAACACACATCCTGAGACGAGACCTCACCATCAGCACGCACGCACACACGCATTACTTAACCTGTGGCCACCTTCATTTTCAACATTCATTCCATAACCTTGTCTTTTAAAGGAAATATCCACCGAAAATTATGAAACCAGAAGCAGTAATGCATCTTGAATCTCTGAGTTAATTTTATATTTTCCTGCTTAGCAATGGTTAGAGAGACGATGAAGCACAGCATTGAGAGATCTGTGGTGGAGAATCAAGTTGGAAAATCAAATATCTGAGAAATCTTTCTGCCTTTATGTAAGAATCAAAGGGTCATTTAAACAAGACTAAACACAGTATAAACCACAACTGGTCAAATGCATCATTCTTTGTCAATGAGCTCTGTTTTGAAACTTAAAACCAGCAAAACAAGGCGGCTCTTTGACACTTTTGCTAACTAATCCATCGAATTTGGGTCAAGCCACTGATTCTAATCTAAGAGTAATTCAGCTACTGTTAATCGTTTTTTTGTTGGTTTCAAGAGTTGATGAGTCACGTCTTCATTATCATCATCATCATCATCATCTAAACCACTTCTGATGATTTACTGGTCTGTCTGAACCCAGCCTGAAATGGATCCATTGAAAAAAATTGCCCCAAACACAATGTCCACTTCAGCTCTTTGGATCCAGTCGAGCATTGGTGCCCGAACTCTGAAATTGACTGGTGGACAACAGACCAACACCAAACTCCTGCCGTGTTGCTAAAATGTAAAATGGTACAAGGATCCCAAGGTCCTTTAACTGACTGACTTTCTGCTCAAAGTGTCACTTTGCCTGCTCAGATTACACAAATAATCATTGTGGAACCTACATATTTAAAAAAGCATTTTTACATCACAAAAACAAAGCAGGACAAATTGAAACATATGGAGGGCCGACACTGGATTGCAGGCCCCAATTTGGGCAGCCCTTCACTCAAGTGTTAGATGTATTAACACAGTGACCAAAGAGGTGTCACAATGTAACTGAACCTTGAGTCCAATTAGACCAAACATAATTTGGACGCAGCCCAACTTGGGTCTTGGGTTAAGTGTCCCTTGCTAAGAACTGAATGGACACATGAAGCTTCCAGGCTTAAGCACTTAAAAACTCACACTGTAACACAGACAAACAGCAGCATTCATGAGCTCCCTGTCAGTCAAATAAATAAGTAGAAAAACCTGAAAATCTTCAAATCTGACAAGTGACCTCCAGTGGCCGAAACACAAACACAAGTCTGCAGGAAGTTTATGGTTTCCATCATTGAGGCATGAATAATCACTGAAAATGAGACACATGGTACATGCTGCTGCAAAGGAAGAGAAATGGGAGGTGGGAGCAGGACCGGAGGTAGGTGGAGAGGTTGACAAAACAAACTGTGAGAAACTGGAGGAAAAATAATGCATTAAATAATAATCTGTTGCATTCACCCGGGGTTGAAACTTAAAACTCTTACGTCTTCAGCGTCGCTGTCTATGCTGCCTTTTTTCTTTTTCTTCTTCTCGTCCTCTTTCTTCTTCTTGTCCTTCTCCGGGATGACGTCATCCAGGAAGCTGAGGTCGTGCTGGGAGAACATGTAGTCCATCGCTTTTCTGACGGCTACCAGAGCGAGGATCTAAACACAGAAGAAGAGGAGGATTAGAGGAGGACTTGGTGGCAGTTGTCATGGTGTTAAGAAAAAAATCATCCTGGTCTTTGAAGCTCTTAATATTCAATTCAACTTAACCTTGAATTTTCAACAGCTTTTTGAGTCGATGCTTCAGTAAAGACAGGTTAATTAAGTTTTTTTTTTTTTAGAAACCTGGTGCAAAAGGTAATATGAGAACTGATTATTGATAATTACACTAAATGATGTGTGTTTCAATTAAGGAACAATCTAAATGACAGATATACTAAATATACATTGTACTCAAAATAAGGTTTTTAAAAATGGTATATTTCTGAGCAGCTTAAATAGCACAAACGATAAATGGAGCCCATCTTAGCATTTGATAGATAACAATAATGTTTATACAGTGGTAACCTTTTAAACCCGTGAAACAATGTGAGTTTGTGATTTAACAGTAACATCCTGCCTGAAAACAATAACAACACAAAGTACAATCTCAAGTACAATAAATTGCATCATATAGTCTCAAGTGCTGCATTGATGACCCTGAAGCGTAACTATGTGGAACGCCATGACAGTCGCCAGCCGTTTATCTCTCACATAAACAATCCTCCGAGTACAAACGATAAGCTTCATTTATACATCAGATTGGTTCAGTCAGTCTGGTTGCGTCAGGGTGACTGGATTGAGTTTTCATTTTTATTTTATTTATTTATGAAACTGGATTTTTTTTTTTTTTTTGGAGCTTTAAGTTGCTTACATGAATCTACATGACAGCGGAGTCACTACATCCACCTGCAAGTTCCCTAAAAAGTTCGAACAACTGTCATTTTATGGATACTAAACAGTGGTATAAAACACTGGTCTTATTGGTCGACTCTTACTATAATTCAAGTCTCTTACCATGACAGGGAATATAATAGCAGCCACAGTGGACTTGAGGATCCAGAGCAGAGCCAAGCAAAGGACCTGGATGAAGGTGAAGAGGTGGACCTTCCTGAGGGGAACGTGTCGCAGGTAAACCAGGTCTGGCTGATGCTTCGCTGGCATCAGGAGCAGCTTGAGACGATCCATAAACTACAGACAGATAAAGATAAGCATGCAGAGATAAACACACAAGGCAGGATGAGTACATCAGAGTAAGAGCTGGCTGCTAGTGAAGGTTTAAATGTTGGAGGGCAGGCTCAAAATTTGACATGCAAATACAACTAATACGACGTGTCAGGTGTGGAAAGTTAGAGGAAGCTAATATTAATAGTTTGTTCACTCACACTAGTTGTATTTGCTTTATACTTAACATTACTCATTTCATTTTAGGATTAGAAAAGAAATCTACGTAAGATTTACCTGAACTCCATTGAGAGATGCTACTCCCATGTAGAGGAAGACTCCATACAGCACAGGCATTGGAATGAACTGGATAATACAGAGGGAACAAATAAATAAATAAATGTACGTATATGTAAACTTAAAGCTGGAGTGTGGGACTCATATGAGGGGCACTGTATCGACAGTGTACGTATAATTATTCCCATGTCCAGAAGAGGGAGACAAAAGTTCTGCACTGCAGGTTTTAAACACAATTATAAACCACATCTTCAGAAGAATTAACTGTGAGACATTACTTAGTGTAGTCTAAAATGCATAGCTTTCACTGAGCAACAGAGAAAGAAAATCTAAAATTAATATGTAAAAAATGAGCTATTTCCAGCTCAGTGTATTCAATAATATTTATTTATTATAATATGATAACTGGACAGTTCAGGATAGAGGTTTGTGGACTGATTAGAAATGACATCTTATTTATCTCTCTTTTTCAAATAGCCAAAGAGAATCCTAAAAATAAACCCTGTAAGATGAGGCTCATCACCATATTTTGTCACTCTCATTTATTTTAATGTCCTGTTCATAATTAAAACATTAGTGCTCTGTTCTGTAGTATGTCCATTATTATTGCTATTACATTGATGTAGCTTTCAATCGGAGAGGTGCTTTCGTGCGCCACAGATTAAACTCTTAAAACAACCTGGCAGACTGCCGTTCATTATCAAACATTATCTTAAGCAGTAAAAGTCAGCCTTTGATTAAATCTGTATGTTAGCCGGTCGATCACAGTGACTGATGAACAAATGCAAATCAAAAGACAATGTTTTATGAATTACCTTTAAAATAGGAGACATGAATACAGACAGCCCTGTCAGGACGAACACAATCACACCAGTGACCCTCTGCTCTCTACAAAAAAGAGATGGAAAAAAAACACGGTTAACACAAGAACATAACTTGATCATCTCTATGGTATCATTTCATACCAACATTTGTAGGAAGTTCAAAGTTGGTGTAGATGTTTTAGTGTCTTGAAAGACAACTGTTTGTTAGTTCAGCTTACAGCTGACACATCACGAGCCTCTGGAGGACGTCACCAAACAGACATGAAAACAAACCAAAATTTAAAAAAAAAAAAAAAAAAAAAACAACTCCTGAAACAGGAAGGAAATCAAAGCATCAAAGTGTTTTTACCACACAGGACTCTAAAACTCACAAGACAATCAAATACAGAGAGGAGCCTTTTTATAAATGCTGCACATGTGTTGTTAAATTGATGAAGATGTTTTCTTAATTTGCTTCTGTTTTGTCTCTTTACATGTGTTTTCTTAATATATTATATACATTATTCAGACATATTCATATATTGGCTTATAACCTCTCAATTTTGATTATGTCAAGCAAATGTCTTTTCTCCTGGATTGCATGGTTCAAAGCTAATCTTTCAGCATATACTGTACACATATCTGCTCTAAAAGACAGGCCATTTAAATTTGATTGCAAAACAGTTTCCAACAATTCTTTTTCAAATTTATTTCTCATATTTTATTTGCTACATGAAATAATATAACTGCAATCCAACTGAGATGACAGGTCACACACAGCTCCTCAGAGGGATTCTGTAACATTTGATGCCATCTCACCTAAAGATGGTGCTACAGTGACTACATTTAATTTACAACTGACCGACCGAACTTAAAATTCCCAGACAGGATTTTGGCATTCTCTAGACTATGTCATCATCAGCATGGTTGTTGGTCATTATAAGTATTTCTTTGTGACTCGAGAGCAGATGAAAAAATTGAAAACATTACGTATTAATAAAATGCTCAGTTATTACCTCACACCCAGGAACTTCGGCTGCTCTCCGGGAGCCGATGTTTCCGTTTCCATCTTCAGACTGTCGATGTGAGCGATAGAGATGACTGTGGCGGCCACGTACCACGGCAGACCCATGAAGGAGCAAATCACCATCAGAACGGCCACCCAGAACAGATCCAGGTGGTAGCCTGCCCCTTTCTGGTACAGACAACAAACACAAGGTCAAACGTCTCCTATGTGTGTGCCCGAGCAGTAACAGTGTGTATGGCTCCAGACACAGCAAACCTAAAACCCAGCAAAGAGCTCTGATATGGTTTGATCATATAATATACTAATTATTTAATTCTTATTTATACAAAGTTTTCTGAAATGACCAAGCAACAAGAACAGGTCACATTGCTGGAATGAAAGACATCATTGCTCAACTTTTGCAACATCTCAAAGGTGTTTTTTTGAACTGAATTTTGAACTGACTTCAGTCACTGCCATGAAACATCTCTCACTCCCATGAGAAGAATGTCAACAATATTTAACGACAGTGTGAAAGTAGCCAGTGTGCCGTGTTTTGTGAAAGTAACAAACTGCAGCTTGTTGTGGGAAACGCATGAATATCCTCACTTCACATAAATCAGGTAAGACAAACAGAAAAGGAAAGAAAGAAAAAAGCCTTTTTATAAATGAATTTCTAATTTAAACCTTGTAATGTGTAAAATGCTAATTCAAATATTTCACAGATGTTTATTATGCGGGTTCTGCTACAATAGTCTGCACAATATTTTGCTCATGTTCTGAGATGTAAATCCTCACAGCCTCACATACAGACCTTCATCTCCTGGGTCACAAGTTAACACCTGGATTCAAACACACATTTCTCGAGTGAAGCTTTCTTATTCACCTTCAGCTTGTGTTCCTTCCTGTTGACGATCACAGCAGTAATCTGCTGGTCCATGAAGACCAGAATGGTGACCAGCAGGGCAGGGAGAGCTGACGCCAGGTAAACCCACCAGGGGTTTCCTCCGAACGGGGGCACAAACCAGCCCCGCTCAGAACTTGTTGGCTATGAGGGAAGAAGAGAGAAGATTCAACACTAAGACAAAATGAAGCTTTTACTTTGAAGGACAGAAGAAAATATGAAATATTTTAAATAAACATTCACTCTCCTCTTTTATGATTCTGTTAGCTCATGAACTACAAATCTATTTTCTCCACATTTCTGCTGATCACTTTCCAAACCTGCTACACTGATTTACATTAGATTCTTTTAGCATTCGCTTTCATCCAAAGTGACCTAAAGCTTCTTTCTACATAGACCACTTTTGGTGTTCAGTGCTGAAGATAAGTAGATGGGCAGAACATGGATCAAACCAACAACACTACATTTAATTGCCATCCTTTTCTTTATCCAAGTACATTTATGGAAATGAAGATGATTTTTTTAACATCCACTATAAACACTATGACACTTGCATTGCATATCTGTTTTCAGTTTGTCAGTGTCTCATGAGTCTGTCCCTATCAAATAACAAAAAAGTAAAGGTTAAATATATTTCATTCAAGTTGTATTTTTGTCACATGGTACTGTAAATGCAATATGGTGAGTTGCAAGATTGTGTTCTGGACTAAAGACTTTTAACAAGTCTACTGGAGTCGAATCATATTATTATCATGGATGAATACACTAAAACTAAATACACTTGTACTGAAAATTTGCCGCCTACTGAGCAGGGAGGGACCCACCTTGAATTCAGTTGGCACGATGAGTTTGGGAGTATCGACTCCTACGAGCATATCGACTCCACAGAAGATGAGGATGGCCAGGATGATGGCGAAGTCACTGATGAGTTTCCTCACCTGGATGAAAGTTAACACAAACTGTAAGCTGCTGTTTTGACAGACGACCTGTTGGATGAAATCAGCTTAGCGGCGGCTGACTCACAGTGGTGGGGAAGAAGCGGCTGGTCTTGAACTTCTTCAGACACATGGAGCAGGTGTAAGTGCCGAAGAACAGGATGAAGGACATGAGGGTGATGTCCGGGATGAACTTGCAGGCCTTCCCTACCAGCTCTCCTTTGTACTTCAAGCACTCGGACTTTGTGAGCGACGACCACGTGGTGTTCGTCAGCTGCACAGAGGAAACAAAGAGCGTCACGATTATGAAGAAGCACTTATTCATGCGTGCAGTGACCCACTAAAGCTGTGACCGAGACAATGGAGGGCTTTCAGGTGAAGGACTGTAATATAACAGCTCTTGCACTGAAGAGGAGCCGACTGATAACTGTCTCAGACTTTCACTGTTTTGGAGTAAAGAGAGATAAAGAGCAGCAAAAAGTCACAGTAACCTCAAACTGGAAACAATGTGCTTATCAGACTAACATTGTTGAACTGACAACTGAACTGTGGCTGGTGTGTGATTTGTCTTTTCAAGTGTGTCAGACCAAAGCCCTTCAGTTTGAGAGCTGCTTGAAGTAACACAGTAACAATTTCAGAACACAATCAACAATTACATTTTTTTTTGTCTCTCAAAGGAAACTTACCAGATCAGTGTCGTTCCAGTACCAAGGATCTTCGTCTGTACTGTTCTCTGCAAAACACACCCAAACGTCCTCTCAGCACAAGGTTTTAAAACTGCACATTGCACAGTACATCGACAAAGAGTTTAAATTTGTCATGCATCTTAAAGATTTCCAAAGCAACTATGACCATATTGTTATAATAATCCCATACAGCTATAATGCCCTGTATACACACGACTAATAAAACTGTTGAATGAAAATCAAGGAGTTAATTATCTGTCCTCATCTTGTGGAGCTCAGCTCTGTGTTGACACACTTGGCTGAACTTTCAGTATTCCAAGTTGTGCTGTTAAGCTTTAAGTTAAATGCTGATGTGTTAAATGTAGCATGTTCACACGTTCATATATCCAGCATGTTACTATCCCAACAGTTATTCATTCATTCACGTAACCTTGATTTTAAATCCCTGTCCTCATGTCCGACAGTTTTGAGTTAAACGGAATAAACATGCGCAAATATAATTAACGAGAAAACAATAGAAAAGTTTCAAACAGTCGCAATCAAGTGCGGAGTAGTTTGTAATTGTGGTTTTAAAATGACCTCTAGGTACGTTAGTGTTAAGTTTGAATAAAATGTTCCAAGTGTGTGCAGCACAAAAACTAAAGCTAATTTCCACTGTGAGCCACAATGTTGAAGTCCAGCTGGGGAGCATTGTTGCATCTCCCCCTCGCTGTGCAAAAGAAGGCCCCCAAAAAGAATCTAAAAAGATATCTCGCTCTGGGCCAAAGTGCTGAGTCAAAGGACCTCCCTGACTTACTGTCTGTTTTACACCAGCCTGTTTTGATGATGTGTCGTGTGTTGTTTCCCCATCTCTGGTATGCACTGTACACTACTGTATGTGGAGCGTGTGTGTGTGTGTGTGTGTGTGTGTGTGTGTTTATTTGTCAGAGAGATATTTTAGAAAGCAGCAGGGGATTAACCAGTAATTCAACGCTGCCCCCTCTTCATCTCCCATCCTCCCTCAGAAAAGAAAATAAAGAGGCATGCTGTGTTGTATTTAAGTCTCAACAGCACTAACAAGAAAAAATGTCAAAACAAGACCGATACTACAGGGCAACTCCCCTGCCCACGAAGCTGTAATGACTCCTTACAAGAAAACAAGCTGGTTATGTCATCCTACTAAATGCACGTTCCATGAATCAAAGCAAATCTTAGTGAATCATCTAAATGGGAATCATGATGTAAACAATGAGACCATCACAAATGTTTTAACCCTCCTTTTAACTCCTCTCATCCAGTTTAACTAAGTGTTTCTCTCGAACTGAAATTCTGTTGCTCCTACAACAACACCATGTCTGAACATGACATATCTTCATAAATTTAGAGAAATGAAATGCTGTTC
This sequence comes from Centropyge bicolor, assembly GCA_037975185.1. Taxonomy (NCBI): domain Eukaryota; kingdom Metazoa; phylum Chordata; class Actinopteri; family Pomacanthidae; genus Centropyge; species Centropyge bicolor. The sequence continues at coordinate 5,245,981 of JBBMOC010000020.1, read as the reverse complement.
TGCTCTGACTTCCAAGGTTTTCAGACAGAGCATCTCATGAACACGACATCATACCTGCAACAGCCAATGGGTTGATAGATAGCGATGATGATGAAGTCAAAGAGCTTCTCACCTGGAACAGCAGGGGCCATGCAGAGACAGTCATACTGCGTGACATATTCCATCTTAAAGTCGGAGTTGATGGGATATTCGTGAGATAGCTTGATCATCTTCTTGAAGGCATCGTAGATGAAGATGAAGCTGATGAGACAGGAGAAGCCCTCCTCGGTGAAGCGGGTGAAGTACTGAACCAAGAAGCTGGCGTCGGTGGCCACGAGCACCAGGCAGAAGAACGCCGACCACAGGCCGATCCACAGGCGGAACTCCAGGTAGTCGAAGTTATTATCTCTGTGTGAAGCAACAACAAATCACAGCAAAGATTCAAAAAGTCGCCTAAAATCTATTTGATGTTTCATACGAGCGTAGGCTTAAAGAAAAAGAAAACAGTCAAATAGTCATAACATTGTAAAAATAAAGCTGTATTTTCTTCAGAAAAAAGTCAATGCACATAAGAAAAAAGGAAAATATTTCAAGAGAAAAGTCATAATATAGAAACCCTCATGTGACAGAGTGGTTTCACCTGTTTACAGAGTCTGAATATTAAAATGCTGAAATTATTAATTTAACTTTGTTTTCTCAAAATACTTAAACTTTACTACTAAATACTTCAAAGACTCAACACAGCGGCATGACTGACATTAAAAATCATTTTGTTTTAATATGATTGGTTCATACGTTACATACATACAGTTTTGGGAACATTCCTAACAATCACTTTTGGAGCTTTTTGAGTGTCACCAACCAAATTTTTTATGTGATACCAAAGTACTTTTCAAGCCCTAAATCATGTATGATTAAGATAAGATAAGCCTTTATTCGTCCCACAGTGGGGAAATTCACATTAATAACCTGGCCTCCTGAAAACCAAGGACATGAAGAACATACCTGCTGAAGTTGAAGAGCAACCGTTCAAAGACCAGAACAGGACCGGTGCTGCTGAGGATGGTGAGAGGCTGGCCAGCCAGCAGACAGAAAACCCCACCGGCGATCGCTGTGCCCAGAAAACTCTCCAACACACCCTGCACACGTGGAGGGGAGGAGTCAGACAATCGTTCAGAACATGAATGGAAAACGCTCTGCAAACTGTTAAAAGGTTCAAATCTCAGTCCGACCTGCATGTTTTCTGTAGCATCCCCCAGCAGACCACCAAAGGTGATGGCGTTTGTCACAGTTCCCAGGTAAATAAACAAAATGGCCGACAAGGCCTGAATGTGAAACGCATCGGTGAAGTCACTGACAAAGAAAGGCGCTTTTCTTTTGATGTCAAGTAGGAGACCCCCACAAAGCCTGAAAACAGAGACACAATAGGCATTTTCCACAACACTGAATAATGAGCACGAGAAAAACAACAATCTGAATATAGCGTATGAGGCATTTTAGTTTCTAAAACATGACTATTGAATCATAAGCAAGGTGAGGGAAACTGTTTCAAGATAACATCCAGCATTGTTTAAATTTTATTCTGTCACTCATTGTACAATATATTTAAACTCTCATTCAGCTGTTGAGTGCAATTTCAAATAGATACATTTGTACTATACATTGGACATTGTCTGTCTATACTGACACTCGACAATGGCCATTAACTTTTAGTGTTTGAAAAAAAGCACTACTCTGGTTGAGGTTGGTGATGAATGCAAATGAATCCATTGCCATATAAAAACTATTATTTAAAATGATTTGCTTTTGTTCACAGTTTCATACCTTCCAGTCTTCTGCAGTTCCTCCCCGACAGCGTGTCCCCCTCCTCCGTGACCCCCATCATGAGGCATATCTCCGTTCATCTGAGAGTCACCTGCACCACCTGCATACATGTTTTTCCTGAAATACACACGGTGAGGTTCAGTCTTCTCTTTACCTCTGATCAACAGTTGATCATATGAAAATAGTTATCTGATGTGGGTCATATGTTTGAACATCACAGCCTGCAGTCTTTGAAAATCAAACTTTAGGTGTCGACATGTTGTCAATCAGTGACGATGGCTGATTAAATGGCCTGATCGATGCCAACATAAACGTTGCTGCTTTGCTGAGTAAAACTGCAGCTTTAAATAAAACCCACTGCTGCTCTTTCATAATTGAACGCTGTGCTGTACACCTGGACGCACTTCAGTGATTCTGCAACTACTGCTCTTCTATAACATAATGTCGTTTCTGCACACACAGCAGCTGCAGATCTGTGGCTTCTTAAATGTTTAATGCAAGATTTTTTTTTCTCAGTTTTCATCACTTTCTTTTACAGCGAAGTTGCTTTAAAATGTGGTCCTTCGTTGCTTATTTGTGTGTTTCCATTGTTGAGTCCTCATACAGCCCTTTGTTTTTCACAGTTTTATTTGCTTCCTTCTGCTGGTTTTAATGACTCTAATTGACTCTTGTTATACATATTTGAAGTGCAGGCATCAAACCAGAATTTGTGTCAAATTCCGTGTGTTTGTGTGTGTGTGAGTGTGAGTGAATGAGATTAATAAATGACCAGTGGACTAAAACACAGCCTGAGGTTCATGTAGAATCACTGTAGAAACACTTTTCTGATAAGATCACAACAAAGAAAGTGGTCACACCTTCTGGCTACTGTTAATCTTTACAATCCAAATCTGTGCCATGCAAAGCAAACGAGTTGTAGCAGTTTCTTGTACATTCAGCAGAGCACACTAGAACTTTGAAAGACCTTTTGTCAGAGGAAGGCAGGGACTTGGGAGGCTCTATCCTGATGGCCGGGTCCCACTCTCCGGGAGGAAGCACGATCACCTCATCCAGGAACTCGTCGATACCGGCCAGCAGGTCTTGTCTGTCCTTGGCCTTGTATGCAATGTCATGAAAGACCTGTACACGGACGGAGAGGAGCGAGTCATTCGAGTGTGAAAGAGACCCGTCAAAGCATGCAGTGTGTCCCCAGGCAGCGAACTGGAATATCAGATCTGTGTGAGAGCCTACACACACCAGATATTAAAACAGCACAATATTCAGGTAGAAATGCACCAATGAAGCAATGTGGACCTGATCGCCCCCAATGACTTTGGAGAGAGACATTTTCTTAATAAAATATGAATGTGCTGGCAGCAGCATTTCACATAACGTACAGCTCTGGACACTCAGAGTCTGTATAGTATGTATCTGAATAAATGCTAACTTTTGATTCTTCTTTAACGAGCTACTGCTTATTACAACTTCTTTTTTTTTACTTTTGACGCACAGAAGAACTGGTCAATATACTAAAAATACACAATCCCCTCAATACTGGCATTTTTAGCAAGTGTGTCTAAGTTAAAAAATACTTATAGATTCCCCATAGGAGAACCTGAACTAATGTCATGTACCACAGAAAACTTTGACACATTTGCATTTCAGAAATTGTAGAATGATCTTGACATCAGAGATTAATCGTATTAAGTAAACAAAGTAATGAAAAGCTATGGAAATGGGTAGTGGGGGGCAAAATTATTCAAACACCTGACAACACAATTCAATTGAATACAACAGAAACATAAACTACAGACTAAATAATGGTAATAGAGTCACAGAGTCAGGAAAAGAAAATCAAAACATGTTCACAAATGTAAAATTTATGGCATGGGTGTAATGCTGGGCTGCATCATGTTCTAAGGTGTTTCTCTTATAATGTCCGCTCTGTTTTTGTTGACAGGAAACGAATGAAATGAGGCGTTAACAGTGGAAACATAAATATTGTGGGTGAAAATGTCCTGTCGCATACATCTCACGTGATAGATCTCATTTTGATGAGTGTGTTGGTGTCTGCATTAAAATATAACACGTGTGTGATGTGGTGTCTCAGCGGAGGCCCAACCTCGTCTGACATCAGCGTGGCGATCGCTCTGCCAATCTCATGGTACGACTTGGCTTTGCCTTTGGGTCCAAGCAAGATGAATAAAAATCTGGAAATGGAACGAAAATCATAAGAATTGATAACCTTGTTTGTCCCTGCTTTTCTGTGAATGGTGAACTTGTGAATTGAAGAGTAGGTTCACAATAAAACAAGATTGACCTTGATTGCCGCTGTGTAAAATACAGCTCAAAGTTCAAAAGTTTTTATTATTGTCTCCCTTTTCATATTTACATGTTCAGGTGTCTGGTTTGGCAATGTGACATTTTAGTTAAGGTTTAAGCTTCTGTCCTTTATCTTACTGTTATTGCCAGCTTTCTAAGCCGTTGTCTTTCTACTCTGGCTGCAGAGAGGCTGCTGCATAAACCATGTCATGTATCCACATACCTCACAAGGACTTTCAAAGCTATATGAAGAGGGTGTTAACTATGAGTAGGGCCATAATGGTGACACTTTACCACAGCACAGAAATTCCCCAATGACACACTTATATACAACATTTCCTATTTCATCAGAACTGAAACACCCTCTAAGAACCACTGGATATAAAACTGCTTTATGGCTCTTTGGTTACAACAACTTTACAGTTCAGTGACACTCGGCCAGAGAAAAGTAGTTTGTGTCCTTAAACTACAGTGTTGCATTGGATGGCTTCATAATTTAAGGTGAACACACTCCTTTTTCATTTTCTGACTTTTCCATATTACAAAGTGATTTTCCCAGATTTCTGTCTCACTTGCACCTGACCCCATGAAAACGCTGCACTGATGCAGCTTCCTACATTAAACTCTTCAGCCCAGGAATTCATAAAAAAAAAAAAAAAAGGAGCTTGGCATGAATCTCAGCCACCTTGTGGGAACGGGAACCTCCGTCAGGGCTCCCAGCATCACAGCCTGCTGCAGACGAACAAACGCCACGAACGGCGTGTCCAGGAAGTCCACCTCCCCCACCAGCACGTTAGAGGCCTCGGCGTCTCTCGGCAACTTCTTCATGAACTTGTTCCTCAGCTAAAAAGAGCACAAAAGAGAAGAAAGGGAGGAGACGTTAAATGTTACGTTCACACCAGCAAGCCACCCGACACAGCGCAACCCTGGATTAAACAGCCTATTTCAAACAGGACAATCCCATTCAGCTTAAATGCCAGACCAGCAGGTTCCTGTGGCGTCTAAATAAGGCAGTATTTCTGTCTGCCACGGCCATGGTGAGACGTATGACGGCGGAGGTCGGACACCTGCAGAGCTCCGCATGTTCAACATTTTACCTCCAAAGGACATTCGAGTCCTGCAATTGTGTCTCTGTGGAGCTGTTTGCCAGTCACAGCTCAGCAGAGGAACAGTTTAAAATGTGTTTGAACAGCTTCTGTTCAAAGACTATCTCATTTACAATTTGAAATTCTGCTGTGCAGTCACGTGACCTAACTCTAAATATGAATCCAAAGACTCAAGCCTGAAACAACTAAAAAGCATGCACTGTGTTTTAACTGCAGCTCTCTGATACCAGATCAGGACTACAGGAATATAGAACTGCTTTTGGATGTTTTGTTTGTGTCTTTTTAGATTTCTGAATGTTCTGTAATTTCTGTTCTTGATCCTGCCGTGACAGAGAAGAATATTTAATGGAGGCTCAGGAGGAATCCCAAGGATGATCTTATGGTTTAATTTCTCTGTGTGCAGAAGCATCTAAATGTTTTTTTTAAAATGTTGGAAGATCTAGATAATTAAGTGTGTTTGTGTGTAACTGAGGATTATGCAGTGCAAAATGTGCTCTTTGTGCATGTGTTTGCAATGAGAATTGGACTGAGAGGTCAAAGCAATTTTATGCTAAAATGAGCAACAAAATTGCATTGAGCTGATCCTGTGATCACACATTTTCTCTATGTTGTAACTACTCTTTGTATAATGATGAGGCCTCTGTTTTAGTGCATCCTCCTGGTACTACTAGAGACGATCATAAACATAAGGTAACATTTGAAAGTGAAATTCAAACACCTGACACCAACAGGTGAGCATATGAGTGAACTCACAAGCACATCTGGAAACTCATGTTACAGAATTTGAGATTCAAATTTTTTAGCGGTTACGTGTTACATTTAAATGATTCAGGTATTCGTGCACTGCGGCTTCGTACACTCACATTACACTTTATGCCACAGTCATTTCTGCTGTGTCTCATGTAATGAAAAGGGTGGCATGCTTATGAGCAGATTGGGATCATTAATAAATTAAACTTCAAAGACAACCATAAACATGCAGATAAGACTTTCCTGGAAAACTACTGTGTTATATATTAACTTGAAAACAGCAGAGAGAAGGCAGGAAACATTTAATCAGTCACAGCCAGAGACAGTTCATCGGACCTCTGTGCTCTGGACGTCTCATAATGGTATGTTTTACACCAACGTCAGTGAATTATACTGTTTTCTTCGACATAAAGCACTTTAAGTTAAACTTTCAGCTCAGTTTTCTCAATAGGTCGATTAGTTAACCCCAAACCAGAAATTAAATCTGCTGACAATGTTCTTATCTTCCATTACACAAGACCATTTAAAGGTTTAAATTAAACATTCACTACTTAATTCCATCAATTCACAGTCCATTCACAACAACCTAACACCACAGAGATCAACAACCATCAACTGTTGGCATCTCAAAAGCATCCAAGACATTCCATCAAATACATGTCAAATACATGTCCTGTCAGCACAAACTGGTGGTTCTTCAATTTCAATAAAATTTTCACCACATCATTAAAATAATTGTTCTGCCAAAATCATCATCACCCTCTCAATGCAATGGTTTCTTCTTTAAAATAACAACAAAAAAGGAATCCTCACAATTAATATTCTGCAATGGAGCAATAAGACAACTACAGTAAAACTGTAAAAATCAGGGTAAAAACATTTCCAAACTTCATTTTTAATGCTTTTAAATCAGAGGGTTAGATACCTGTTTTCCAACATATTTAAATAATTTCTAAAACATGCTGTCATCCAGCTGAAGCTGCCTGAAGCCGAAAAGTTGATATGCTGGAGATGAAAGAAATTAATTTGCTATTTGGATTCAGTCATTTACTACATCTAGAAATTATTATTACTATTATTATTATTATTACATAAACTTAGGATTTCAGCATTCTATTTCAGATTTTTATCAAAATGTAATATTATTAAAATGAAACTTAATCTGTGGGCAGATTAAAAACTCCTCCAGTCATTTGCCACGGTTTCACTATCAGTGCTTCCACAAGCACATGAACAGGCTTTTCTTGCATTACAGGACAGATTGAAGAGACACATACAATCCAGTTATTTTCATCCTTCATTCTCTAACAATCCTGAGCACAATCTATTAACTGCTAAAGTAGCAAGATCATTAGAGTCAATAATCATAACCTCGACTTAAAACACTTTGCTCATTTCAGTGTTGTTTGCGTTTTAACTATTTGGACTTGGCCTGATAAGTTTCGAGACAGCAAACCAAGTAAGAGTATCGGATGATGTTAAATGTGGCTTTAAAATCAGCCGTGCCAGGATTTAAATTGGATTAGATGACAAGTAACACCGACTGGCTGCTGGTAAACAACACACAGGCCTACTGTAAAAATAGATTTTAAAACACAACACTGAGCAGTTTGGTCATTCTGAGATCAATTGAACATCTACAAAAAGTAGTAAATTAAAAATGAAAGTGTTAATAAAGATTTGACTTAATTTTTTTTAATTTTTGACCAACCAACAGGAAGGAAATAAAATAAAAAAAACAAGTCTACCGAGGGTTTAAATAATAAAATGGCTGTCTGTCTATCACTTGTCATCATGCCCGCCAAACCCAGATCATGTACTGGCAGGATTGCCGCCATCAACCTCTGAGGACTGAAATCCCATAAACTTGTGACCTTCCACTGGTGAGATCCAAACAGATCCAATCAGAGGCTGTTGAGCCGTCTTGGCATTGGCTTTGTCTGTAAATGATTGAGTCGGGAGGTTAAACCTGCGTAACCGCACACCCTGTCCTGTGTCCCATCGCTGCTGATGCACACCACACTGCACTCATAAACCAAGCATGCCTGATTCTGTGCCTGTCCCGTCCAACTCTCAACTGGCATGACAATCAAACAAGTGCATTCATCATCTCAAATATCAAACCTGCTCCTTTTTTTATCTCTTTTTTGGTCTTAGCAAAACTGACATGTAAATCTTGTAAAAACTTGTAAGAAGAAATTGTGGTACTACTCAGTGCCTCCTCCTTTTTAAAGGGAAGGTTCACCCAAACTCCAAACACATCATTTCTTACTTGCCTGTATAATAATAGATTTTATTCATCCAGGTTTAAACATATGTGTGAGATGTTTGGCCCATCTCTATATGTTGGCAACAGCTCTCCTAGTAGTAGTAATAGTCCAAGGAAAACTGGTTGTACTTTGTTCTGTGGATTGGTGAACATTAATTCCAGACAGTTGTTGGTGTCCAATGTTTTAAATGCTTTATTACTTTTGCTTGCTTTGAGCAAACACTCACTTCAGTTATGTCGGGTTGGTGGCAAAAATCTCAAATACGGAAGTCTTAAAATCTGGGCAAATAAAACTGAAACTGTCTGTCTGGTTAAATACCAGTGGAGGTATGTCACAAGATATTTGTACATGTTTTGTCATTTGGAAAAACTGAAAACTGAGCCTTTGAAGTGAAGTGTTTTTTTGTTGGACAGTCCAACATTGCAGCAATGAGTTTTAATGCATGTAACATCACAGCGGTTCATGATTCAGCTACGCACCTAATCTTACTCCAGTCTTTGAATGTGAACCTGCCCGGCTCTTGTCTCCATCTTATCATTACGCACCAAGTTGTCAGACATGTGGCCAGTGTGGAAATGATCACTTGTCCACAGAGGAAACTTCTGAACGGTATTTATAGGCTGAGTGGGTGTGGAAGAGCTTCCTGTCCAGTTGTCTCTTTCCTACTCCTATCTGTCCCACAGGAGGGCTTACTGAAGCCGCCTGACCTAATTCTCATCTCCCAGAGGCCTGCTCTGGGATGAGACCATATGAACAAATGTCTGCTGTGAACTGTGGTGATCTAACTATTCCACTATCAGAATCAGTGGAGCTCAAAGTGTGATGTAACCAGTCTGCAAAACCAAGCCAAACAGACTACTTTGTTGTCATCTGCTGCAACAACTCGCTGCAAAGGCAAGTGGTCTGCAAATTGATTTGTTTTGCTGTCGATCCAATTTTCAAAAGTCATAAATTCTCTCAGATTTTAAACATAAATGGGAATTAAAGAGTTTAATGCTGAATAAGTTTATTGAAAGAAACACGGAAAAGTTGTTCCACTGATCCCTGCAGGAGGGAATCAAGAATCGAGAAAGTCTTCCTCACGAGAAATTTGTCTTGGGGATTTGAACTTGAACACATCTACACTCAAACACCAGAGAACACACACCAAGAACACAATGCAATACATCATAATACTGTGCAGAAGCCATACATCAAAAAACGTATATATTGCAAAGTTGTAGAGGAAGAGAGCGTGTGTCTTGTGTCCTTTCACTGATATTTAATCATTGATTATTTTCTCTCTCTTTACACCTTCCTTCTTTTTCTGTTATTCATTGTACCAAAGGCTCTCGGTCTAAGAGTCGACCTCGGGGCAGCCCCTTCTTGTTAGTAAATCTCCACACTAACCATTGCAGGAAAGGTTGATTCAGATTTTTCAACAGACTCTCAGTAAGAGAGCGTAGGTGACATAAGCTACTTGAATACAGTTTTACAGACTTGGCTGCAGCAGAGCCAGGTGATGACGACAGCAGTTAGAACAACGTACAATAGACGAGCTACATCAGGCCAACACATTATCTCTGCCAGCCTCCAAGTCTGCCCTCGTGGTCGAGCTGGACTTGAAAGTCATTTTCCCAAGAGAAATGTCATTCAGTGTGTTGTTAGATAAATGATTGATCCAGTTGGACCTGGACTGGACCAATGCACCACTTTGCTTCTCATTTTCAGTCTGAATAATAATCCATGCAGAGACTGAATCAAACCTAATTTTATTTTTTGTAACAGAAGGTTGTTAATGAGTAAAAATCCTTGATTGGCACCAGTGAAGGCAACTTAATTTAGTTTATGTCATACGTTTGACTCTCAAAAGTTATTAAAAGTATTGATTCATTTTCAAATCAATCAATTTTCTAAATCAGAGAAAACTGGAATCACCTACAGAAGCTTCTCAACTTCATATTCCAAGAAATACAAATGTTCGAGTTCCACACACAGAGTTTGATTGACAGGTCATCTCTGGCGACACTACAGCAAAGCATCTAGAGATGGCTTCAAGGGGAACAGATGTCCACTATGAAAATATCAGGTTGACTCACCTGGTCTTTTTCCGGTTTGTCAGAAATGTCGTTCAGGCTGCTGGAGGTCAGGTTCCGGTGAGTTGTGGTGGGACTATCTGTTAAAACACATCATCCCTGAACAGTTAGAGCAGCTTCACCTTCACCAGGATCTAAGAACTGAATGGAGAAAAAGGACGGCAAAGATCCAAGAAAAGACAGTGGCCCAGACAGTTTGCTCCACATGCAGCGCCGAAAAGAAGAATAAAGCGTCAGCAACCTCCATGCAAACATATGAAGAGATTTCAGTCACCAATAATTTCTATCTACTTAATCAAGGCTGGAGCACTTCAGAGGACACTTTCTACTTTGTGATAACTGTTCAAAGATTTAAGTCAAGTTGACAACACCACATATAATTAATTAGAATAAAAGGCATCCAAACTCTATCCAAGTAAGATCAAGTACAGCCTCCACTGAAACTATCAACATCAGCAACTCTTATCACATTTCAAATGTTGCTCCGCACCAAAACTCTGTAACATGATGTTAACTTTTTTTTAACTTCAAATCTCAATTTACACAGCAGTAGTGTTGACTGGTCCACTTTACTCCATAGCAATAATGAAAGTATTCTTGTGATGGATAAGCTAAGAAAAAAAATGCAGCGCTCACCTAGAAAATAACAGTTTTCATTTCATCCCATACTCTTTAAAAAAACAATCAATCAAGAGCTTTACTGGTCAGAATATCTGATCATCTTAGCGTCCATCTTTCGCATCCAAGCCTTCCACTAAGTGCTTTCCTCATCTGCAGCAGGTGGAGAGTAAGACACTGATTGACGCTCCGCTGACGTTTGGTTTCACCTCGTCAACTCCTGAATCAACCTGACAGCAGAACGTGACCTTACTTCGGTCTGTCAGAGATAAGAGACGCTATACAGAGAGCTACAAATCTCTACGAGCGCAAATTCTGACGCCACTGTAACCTTTCATACATCTGCCCCCTGAGCATTGTGGGTAATAACATGCTTGTCAGTATGATGCAGCCAGTATAAATGATGACTCGTATAGAGTGGATAAAGTAAAAAAAATGGGGGGGGGGGGACAAAAACAACTCAATTTAAGGGAAATAAATAAATGATCTAATATAAAAAAATTGCAAATACAGCTGTTTAGCCTTAAAATAAATCATAAAAAAAAAAAAACAATACTATATGAAGCACATAAAAATGAGTTCTACTGTACTTTGGGTCTAAATGACTGACAGAGGTTACATGTAACACTATGGTTTGGTCGCAACTACGTTCAAACTGCAGCTGAAAGTTTTCCAGTTCTGATAGTTTTCGCTCACAGAGACAGACACAAATCTGATTTTTTGTGAGAAAAAAGCTTCACTTTTTTTTCAGGGTCACATAGATTGAATATGTGTATGTTTCATCAAAACTCAAACAAACAAATATGAACTCAAACAGGAGCACTGATTCAGAACTGATCTGGGGTCTGCAGTGTAAACACAGCCTGGGTCCAGTGAACTTACTAAGCCAGTCCATGCTGGTGCTCCTTTGGGACTGCAAGTCCTCCATTGATATGCGACCCGACAGGCAAGTCACAGAGTTCTCAAGAGGACTGCGAGCTTTTAGTAGCAGCAGCAGGTTATCAAAGTCAATCCAGGGAAGCAAAAAAAAAAGGAAAGGAGAGATGGAAGAAGGAAGGAAAGAGAAACGGAAGAGAGAGACGGCAAGAGAGTTGACTGACATGCCCACTTAGCCAAAGCCAGAAATTTGTTAGAGCAAAATCAAGTGGCTGTTAAAACATCTGTAAAACATGATTTATCTGCAAGCTGAAGTGAGAGGAGAGGTGTCATTTAAATCAGGACACCATGGGTCACTGGACAGGGGTCAAATTGTGTTTTACTGGTGAATGATGTACTTTATCCTCGCAAAGCTGCAATGAATTAATGATTATTAGTGGAACTCTTTATCTCAGTGCTGTGATCTTGATAAGAGGCTCAGGCCTCCATCTGAACACGGCAACAAAGTCGATGAACAGAGGGAGCTTTTCTTTTGATAGAGTCATAAATCAAGTGGTTTCGTAAATCTAATCGCAGGTAATAAAATATCTCTACTTTCCGATGACCCATGGCTGGTAATTGATTAGTTACATAGTCAACACTGTGAGACATCAGGGTGCCACAATTAAAGGCTCATACATGAGTAGTTAATGTCAGTTAGACATCAGTGTGAGTCAGGGCTGTCGCTTTGCTCACGTTTGAAACTACTTTAAACCTCACCACTGTACAGGCTGATTGAATATTCTGTTTGCCGCTGTTTAATGAGGCCTGAGGAAAATACCAATGTCAATTTCACTAACAAGGGAATTGAAGACAGAGTGAATTTCAATGAGCCCTGCATGCAGAATACAGACTGATGTTAAATCCATCTCATAAAACAACTGCAATCCTATTAAAACGGCCAATTAAGCCACTTTCTGTGTGGATGAATCTGATTTCAGTCTCTTTGTAACAATTTGTCTGGGATAACTTTTAAGCAAAGTGACAGCCCTTTCACAGCCCCCTGTGTGATGAGAAGAGGTGTTACATTCTGCTGTAAATAAAACATGGATTTATCAGACATTTCAGCAAAATTAAAAGTGAACAAAGTGAGAGTCATATATCATGTATCAGCGACATGTGTCCGATTTTAGTGGCTGTAAATGATAATCTTTCATGTTCTCTATTAGTCATGTCCTATCAAAACACTGGGTCAACTTTTATGATTTTTTTTATGACCCTGAACTTTTCTCACCGGGGTCATAAATTCATGCACTGACTCAATTCTTCAGGGCTGACGTTTGCAGTCTCAAGTCAATTTGAGTCTTAAGCATGTGTGAGTTAGTCTGTGAGTTAAAAGTGTTGAGTTAAAATGTTTGTGATGAATTAGATCTAGGTCATCTACAAACTCCACCAGTTGAATGGCAGCTTTAGTGAGTGAGACGTAGCACTGTAGTAGCATTAATGCAACAGGTTTTGTGCCAACACTGTCAAAATTTAGTATGAGGGTTAATTATATGAATGTATAATAATGTCTCCAAAAAAAAAGTTTGTGGAAAAAAAATGTTTCAGCATCTATTAAGAAGAAGCTGGTACTTATTTCAGACTATTATGTGCCACATTAGTTGGCTCATGCAAAGGAGGGCAGCAGTATGTCTATCACACACTGTGGCATTCCTCCAAATTCAATCAGCTCCTCAGGTCCTAATCATCACTAATGCTGATATGTGCAGCTCAATTCATTATAGAGTAAAACAGCTGATTTCTTCACATCATTTACAAAAAAATAGAAGACTGCACCAAACTGGCATCAGTATTACCGTTTTCCGGGTTGGAAAACAGCCTACTTGCACTGGAGACCGTCTTGCCGATGTCAGCCAGAGAGCGCAGGTTGGACTTCTTGGTCTGGTGACGATGTTTCCGTAGCAAGGTGTACATCACTTTGTCTTTCAGTTCTGCTTTCAGCTGGCCGATCTCTATCTGGTTGTCAGTGATCATCTCTGAAGACGCAGAGAGAGGGGAGGGGGAGGAAGAGGATGGTTTCAGTCTTTTTCTGGAGAGAAGAGAGTTGAACCACGCTGCATTGAAAACACTTAACCAGAATCCAAAGAGATGTCTTACAACTGCTTGTTTTAGTTAAAGAGTTATAGTACCATGCATTTGGAAAGAAAAATCTAAATTGCTAATAATACAACAATAAGCAAAATAATACGTTTTCTGTAGGTTTTCTTGTCACAATAATATGGAGCCCCTAAGGGACATGAAAAAAAAAACTCAGTATCTCATACTCGCGAGATCTGGTGTGACTTACTGACAAGTACTTCAGTAAGCAGTTTTTTCTTGCTCATGTCCCTTTGCTCTGTACAATAAGCATTTTGAGAGAAAAACAGCTTTTTCTAGAGTTCTACTGAATGAACAAATCAAAAAACAACTGCTCTGTCAGACATGCACATGTTGCCCAAACTTACATTTTGCTGTTTATCTAAATCGTGTTTTCACTTTGCTTCTATTTTTTCCCTTCATGCAGCATTTTACCCAACTGCCTTAATTTAGTAACAACCTCCCTGCTCCATAAAAAGTCTCTTCATACTCAATTAGTGCCTTTCAGACTGTAACGCCCCCGTCTGAAAGTCTTCACGGCATCATGAAATCACTCGATACAAAAGGTCCTGCCTATTTCTTAAAAAGAAAGTCAAGAGAGTGAATGCTGACAGATAGCAGCCTCGGGGAGTTTCTCCTCTCGTGGAGGGGCAGTGCTGTTAATGGCCCATCAGTCAAGTCAGCTGGCCTCAAAGCAAGAGGCCCAGCTCCGCTCCGCCTGTACACTTCACGCAGCACAGTCAATTACTTCACATTAATCACTGCAAGGGGTAACTCTTCCTCCTGCTCCCTCATGCAGACAAAAACGAAGAGGGCTGGCTGTCCTCAAATTATGAACTTTTTGTGTGTACATTTACAAACTACTATTCAAGTCCCTCTGTGTACAAATACACTGTTGAGAACAGTATAGGCTGGAGTTGACAGAGTGGTGGCCTTTTGCAACTCTCAAAGCAAAGCTGGGGAAGGAAGGAAGGAAGGAAGGAAACCTCTGAGCCTGTTGTATGATGCATCAATCCATAAACCTGCACGCAACCTCCAGACCAGCCCTGGATGTCCTGTGCATCAAATCAAACTGGCACACGGGTTCTTGTATCGCAGGCACGAAGCTGCTGACCTTTATCAATGTCCCTGTTTTCTAACAGTTAGAAAAGACACCTAGAATTACTTTGAATTATTGTAATATTCATCAGAAATGGAGTAGTTCAATGACATTAAACAAGAATCTTTCCATTACTTTAACCTTTAGCCTGTTTTTGTGTCCAGCACCAGCCATGCCTCCTGCATTGGCTACATCATTTTGGGGGAACATAATGCCAACAAGATTGTTCTATTGAACAATAAAACAACATAATGCTCATATTAAACATATTTTCTATGTGCGTGGCTTTTGGCTCTTTTAACAAATATCGGCTCTTGGCAATTAAAGCATCATTGTTATGATTCTGTTTCGACACCTCAAAGCACTTGGATGAGAAAAACACACTAGCTAGCGAAAACTAGTTGTGCCCCAATTTGATGCAATTTATCTTGTTACAGTGATAAAGGCGACTTGCGTCCGACTCACCAACAACCTGAGGCAGAGTGGAAGCTTCCATGTCCAGCATGATGGTGCCCTTCTCTATGCACGTCCGCAGTTCAAAAAGGCTATGTAAGGACAACGTGGCCACATGGGGTTTACTCCACCGTTCACCTCCTTTCTCTACCTTCTCCTCAAACTTGATCCACCTGGAGGGATGAAAAGGGAGGAAAGACTGGATTGAACTGGGAACAGTTACAGGCAACAACGTGGTATCTTTTATAGCATAATCTTGGGTAAGTACTTACAGTATGTAAAAGTGTTATTCAAAGAATCATGAACTAACCTACAATTGTGTGACTATGTGGAACCTCAAGCTACATGACAGGACCAAACAGCATATCAACATGCAAAGAGCTCAATACACAAGTATAAATAATAAAATAAACAGGTTCATTTCTAAACCATAGAAAAAAATCTGTGATGTGCTTGTGTGGAGTTGAAGTGGAGTTGAGTTGATGCTAAATTTACCAGACAATTCACCATCTTCAACAGTAAATATATGAGTGCACGAGTGCAATATAATGGCCTGACAAGAAAAAAATGCACGTCTTAAAATGTTGTGTCATACATTTGCCACATAGTGCGTTGCAAAACATAATTTCATTGGGAAACAGGTGTTTAAATGTGTATGCATTCAAAGACAATTTGGTCAAGTAGAACTAACTTTTCCTTTTATTACTACCTCAATACTAGAACTTCAAAACTCTCTTTCACTTCATGTTTTTGATAATGAGGCTGCATTAAATGTCTAACGCACAGCTGGTGCACAGAAACATACCTGACCAAAGTCCATGAGCAGGTGGACAGTGTGTGGGAATTAATTCTTTCTTTTGCTTAGGTTTCAGTTAACGCGATCTGTTCTTAAACTAAGAGGCAGTTTTATCATTGCTAGTTTCGTCATGTATTTTTTTTAATCGCTCCCCCTCCCCCCTCCCTCAGGGTCAGGGAGATGAGAAACTGAACTGGTGCTTCGCAGTTCTTTCTACACCAGGGTTTCATTTGGCCGTTTTGGCTGCCAACATTGCACTTGGCGGACAGCCAGCACTTCCCAGCACTTGCGAGATCTTTTATTCATCTCGAGTCTCCCGAGTGCACTTGTTGAGACTTTGGAATGAGTTTTAATCTCTGCAGTGATTTGAAGAATAATACATTTGACATTAAAGATGCATGATTGATTTATTTGCCCTTTTGTAAGCAATGCACAGTGTAAATATTTAAAACTCAAAAAGTCATAGACACTTTTTTTGAAGGGTCTTGAACTGTGGTCTTCTTTTAACCTTTTTAACCATGCTGATCCTCTGGTATTGATTTATTGCTGATTTTTACTGTGGTGATTCAGTTGAACTTTCAGCTGCAGGAAAATCTGGCCTCATGAAAAGAAAGGGATTTTCTTATTAAATAGCATCTCACTGTATAAACTGTACCACTGAAGAAACCTAATTCCATTCTCGTTTGTAATAAATCTTATATATAGACAAAATGACATTAATTCTACCTTGTGCCTTGTATCATGAACACAAAAAATGTTGGTCTGTTTTTGATCATTAGGTGTTTTTTTACTGATGTGTATATGACATGATCACATATGTAATTACCAAATCCACACTGTCAACGGCATAATGCACTCATATTTTATTAGCATTTTTGACGGACATGTACTGGGTCCAATCCAGGCTAAACTTAGATTTAGTCGTGTCTCCCAATGAGTATGTTTCTGCAGGACTGACAAGCGTCAACTTTTGAATGACCCAGTTAAAGCTCATCTGTCCAAAGCCTCACCAATCTAATATCAATGTTCTGTGTAGAATTTGGACAAATATATCATCTGTCAATATCAATGCTGGAGAATACTACATTTCTAAATAATAATGAACTGGAACAAAAATTGAGCTCAGCTGTATAAAGCCTTCCTGAGTAAAAGTAAAGGCACTTTTAAAGTACTGAACAACTCTTCAGCTCTTCAGGAGAGTTCCTTTAAAAATCACTCAACCAACAGTGAACCAAAATGTAACTTCTATCTGCAGTACAATTGGTCAGAGGTTAGGATAACACATCAACTCATTTGGAGCCTTAAACAGCAGCCCATGGATCCAGTTTCCCCCTGAGAGAGCTTCACTCATCCAACACTAATGATGTATAAACAATCATCCCATCTCTATCCCATCCCATTCCACTAGTGGGCCACACAAGAGCAACCTGTGAAACCTTGCTGTTTATGCTGCTCCAAATCCAAATTCAATAAAAACAGCTGCAAGAATTTTGCTGAGGACTTTTCACAGTCAACTGTATTATACATTTTGATGGATTTAGAAAAAGTCAATGGAGAAGGTTTCTAAACACCATTACAACTCTAAAATCAAAAGGTCCACCTTCAAGAGGAAACCCCAGGTTTTACACTGAGGTCCTTACCTGGCCGTCTCCTTCCACTCCATCTCCTGTCCATCCACCGACAGCAGCTCATCCAGCTCAGTGAAGAGTTGCGGGGGCGCCGGGCCGTCATCCTCCTCCCCGAGGATGAAGCGGATCCTCTCGGCTGCCGGTGAGACTGTGGAGAGAGGAAAAATACTGCGGTTCATAGGCTGGCAATGGTGGCCGTTGGGCAAGGGTTTGGGCACCGACTTTCCCTCCTCAGCTGGACCCTTCCAGTTGACCTCAGGAGGAGGTGGAGGTGGTGGGATTTTCACCATGACCTCCTCTCCTTTCTCCTCTGTATCTTCTTCCTTTTCCTCTTTCTCCTCTTGGTTATTGTTGTTGTTAGACATCTTTAAAAACTCAGTGAGCCCCCCTTCACTCTCCAAATCAGCTGAGCTGGGGATTGCTCCACAAGATAGAAGTCGGCGACACAAGCTCGCCGAGTCCCAAAGCCGCAGCTAGACCCTCATTAAAGTCTCGGGTGGAAGTGACAGTGGCTCTCAGCTGCCTGCTCCAGCACTTTGTGAGCCAGGTAGGAGGGGGCCGATGGGGTTTAGGGGTCCCCTCATTGACAGTGTCCCCACAGCTAGCCCCTTCTCCCTCTCTGCCCCGTCTGTTCAAACAGGCCTTTGCCATTGGCCCTCCAGCCTTGGCAAGCTGCCCTGGAGCCCCTCATTAACAATTAGGAAATGGTTCACAAACTGGCCTATTCTCCAGCAGAGGCTTGGCTTTCCTTCCCTTGTCTTCTCATTTGAATATTTGGAGAGCAACACAAACAGAATTTCAACAGGACTGATACATAAATTACACTTTTCAGTGCTATTCAAACATGCTGTAAATGGTCGACAACATGGCAGCTTGTTCCAACAAGTGGAAACAATATTTGAACTTTGACTGAGAGCCACAATCACGAGGCCCATACATGCAGGAAAATGTATACAAAGACAATGGTCATCAGCAAACAACTACACATGACCAGTGTACGGGGCATCATTAGAGCTATGGCTTGTTCCTGGAAAAGCTCACACATTGGAAATTAATGATGTTGTCTCTGCTCGAGGAATCAGACTGCTACTACGGAATAGCTGCAAATTGACCATCTCTTGTGCACGTGCTGCCTGATGGAGACTGATGTGACATTACTTTTTTTAAGAGAAAGTTTACAGAATCTCCAACACTGTTCATGTAACTGGATTTTATTTTGAACTGAAGTAGAATCCTTTGACAAGCAAATACTGGTCTTGTCACTTTACTACTCACATGCATACACACTGGACACACAGCCTGGCCTGCACTGCCTGTTCCCCACCCATATACCCCACACATACCTGGAGGACATCTGCAGTCTACTGAGCGATCGACTCTAACCCCACCTTACCCTAACCCTACACATAAGCTACACCTGGCAATTCGTGGGAGCAAATATTTAGTAACAACTACGAGAAAGAAATACTTTGTATGGTGCAACCTGTTTTGATTTAATCATGCATAAATCTTCACACAGTAAACACTTAGATTGGAACCAGGCTGAGTTTGAACAACAAGTTCCTGGATGGCCACACATGTGTTTTCTGCTTGAGAGCCTCGTAAAAATGGCCTGGGATGCCCGCTGACACTCGCTGTATTTCCTTCCCTCTATAAGGGAACCTCACATTTGACTCTGATCATCTTAAACAGAGGTGAAAATCTAGATTCCTACTCAATGTCACCTGGATGCTGTTGTTCATAAAAATGTGAGAAGTGCAGAAAAACCTGCATCAATTCCTCTGAAACTTCATATTAAGAAATTGTGTTTCTTATATAACATTTATTGCCTTAATCAGATGGAGGTATCAGTTTAAAAAACAAAATATACAAACCTCCAGTCAAGTTTAAACATGAATCATATTTTGCTTTCTTGCTAGAATATGCTGTATTGCTCTGTGCCAAAATGACCAATGTGATCAATCTTTGTGAGGACCACTTTAAAGTCAGGGCATTTTGTCTGATGCTACTCTATTCAAAAGGTTTTTTCAGAGGTAAGGTTTGGTTTTACGTAGAGTATGGGTACGTAGTTGAGTTGGTCATGGTCAAGGTTAAAGAATGCATTATGTCACCAAGGGCCCTCACAAGTACAGAAGCACGTGCATATATGTGTGTGTGTGTGTGTGTGTGTATGTGAGTGATAATAAAGCTGTCTGATCTGATTGCATAACCGTTTGCTAATACTGTGGCACCAGAGGGTTGACTACAGAGAATGAATATATAACACGCAGTTTTCTCTGTTTCAGTGGATTCTTAGTCTAAAAAAATCATTTAAAACAACTGTCATGGACCCAAAAACTTAGCCATAGAAACCCAATGAAATGGTTGGCAGAGTGAGCACCGTGAGTGGCAAGAGGGGAAATAAAGAGAGGTGGACTGTATGTCTGGCTCTTAAATGACAAATTCATTACAATCTCTGCAACACAGAGGAAGGACAATAATCCAGGCTGACTTGAGTGGTGAGTCTCTAACTGGACTTTCCTTTGCAGATGAAGTTTAGACAGTTACACACATGCAACACTTAGCATTACATCACCTAACACACTGAGTCGTTAATTCATTCATTCAGTCAGTCAGCAATAAGTGGACGAACGGTAACTGAGGTGAAGGCTTGAAGTTTCCCCCTATTGTGTTTTCCGCAGCACAATAACAACAACAGCAGGTACGAGCCAGACGAGCAGCTATAAGATTACTAGGTGGGGGATAAACTGTCTGCTGGCACACACACACACACACACACACACACACTCAGACACAGACACACACACACATTTCCACAAGCTGCAACTAGCTTAAGTCGCTGCAACCTGTTTAATAAGAGGTTAAGGTGTTCAGGTGTTAATAATACCTTAGGTGAAATAATTAACATGTGCGTTTCACACATTTAGCTGACACTCATAACTACAGCGATTTATGCTGATTACAGTAAACAGTTAAAACAAGCTTTAAATACCTATATGGCAAAAATTACATGCAAACAATGGCAAGCAGTGCACGGCGACAATCCAAACCTCAGGGATGCCGACTCACACGGAACAACTACTGCACTGCTGTCTTCCTTAAATGTGCATGCAGTTAATAAAAAGAAGGGGTGACGAAATACAGTAAGAGCAAGACAGTAGAGGTGTGTTGGCTCCAAATAGCAGCAAGGAGTGTTTTATCATAATAATGTAATTGCAATAAAACAATCAACAAATACTAAATGATTGTTTTCTTCCCTGTGGTCCTGCTGGAGGAAACACATTATCTTAGCAGGAATACATTTTGGCACATGATAAGGAAAAGGCTACATGACACCCAGTGTTTACAGCATGAATCTGCCACTTACTGTACCTTTCCACAAGTTCAAACTACAGCCACTGCATTTTAATTTTAGTAGCAATAACAAATTGACCATTCATAATGATGTACTGCAAAACTCCTGTCAGGGGACATCTAAAGTATATGTACATCTGAAATTGTCTTGTACTCATCCTTAAAGAATAAACCTGATTCTCCAAAGCCTCTTCTAATACAAAGCAGCCATCTAAAAATCTGTCAAGATTTTACCCGAGAGATATTTTCTAATTCTTCACGAGAAACTGATGCTGCCTATCCATGCTATCCAGCAGAAACTCAATTTGGTAACAAGCACACTGTTGGTGTCAATGCAATACTGTCCCACTCGAGTAGTTGCTAAGAGAGGGGAGAATGGTGGGAGGGTGGGTGAGAAGGGTTAGGGGGTGAGGCTCAGTGCAGAGTGAAAGCACAGAGGGGTGAGAGCGAGCACGAAAAGGAGGGATAGAAATGAAAATCCCATCGTTCAAACGCAATTTCAAAGCTCTGTGTGCTCTAGCCAAGAGCCATGGGCATACAAAGAGGACTTTGTCCCAGCAGCAGAGGCTCATGGGATAGGGGATGGAGGAAGAATGCCCGCTGCCCGGCAAAAAGCTTAGTGTGGCTGCCACTAAAGGCCTGTTTAGTCCCACTCTTGACATGCATCCTACACAAATACCTTCCATCTCCTCTGACCTTTTTGAAAAACCCAGCACAGTAAATGGCTACATGGGATCTAATAGCACGTTCATTGTTTGTGACTGTACATGCAATGATAATGCAGCTCTGCAGCGCCTCATTCAAAGCAAAGAGAGGATCGCCGAGAGTACAGGAAATGTTTTCCATGCCACAAAGTCTAACATTCAGTATGCAGGGCAGCGAGCGCACAGGCAGCGAACGGGGATTGGGTTGAATGCAGAGTAACACCCAGAGGGTGATTCATTCAGCACAGTATTTATACCCAGACCATCAAACTGTGGTATTTTGTTGTGATAGCTGAGGTGGGCAGGTTCTGATGAGAATATAACAAATACCAGCTGGGGGGGTTGAACCTGACATAAAAGGACTGCTGCAGGTGTACAGAATGTACAACCACCTATTCTCTGTGCTTTCACAGTATAAACAGCCAGATGCACGTTTCCCAAGATTGTCATGAAACACATCTTTTAGCAAGTGTTTTATTCTTATTTTACTGTTGTAATCTGTACATCTGATGTACTAAAACATAGCACAACAGTAACATACACAGAGAAGAGTCTGGCTCAGAAATGTCAGTTACACAACATCTTACTAACATTGCCTGAGATTATACATGGATCGTATAGACAAAGTAAGGCTGGTAAAAATGAACTGAGGGACACCACACCTCAACCGGTGAGACGATTATTTCATGTTTAAATGTGTTCCAGTTCATTAGAGGACACTCTTGGAGGATTGATTTTCATTCACGTATGCTGCAAAGTTTTATCACCTTCAGTCGAGATCTTAACACAAGATCAAAGACCTGTTTATCTTAATGGACCGTGTCTTATTTCTAGGCTGAGTCCATTGAGCAGAATCAATAGAGAACACCAGGGCAGCATTGAGTCTAATCAGAGCATCAAATCAAAGCATTTGCGAACTGATGAAACTCAGTCTGGTTAGTTAAAAGGGATCAGCATTGACTATGTCTGACTATTAACTGTCTGACAAGAGGATGAAGATTGAACAGAAAGACTGCTCAAGGAGCAAAAGGTTCAAGCTAATTCTTGACAGTTCAGAAATAGTTGGGTTACATCAAAAATGTATTGCATTATGGATTACATATTACTGTCATTTCAAAGGAATTAGAACCTAACAATATTCCTGTCTCTGAATTTGTAATGCATTACACTACAACTGCATTAATTTTAAGTTACTTTCACCAAAATAACTGGAAGTATAGATCCGTTATAAATGTAGCTTATTGCAGCTCATTACACATCCAGTGGAGGACGATAACTGAGACTGAGAATGACTGAGCCAGGCTTAAGACTAACAACAGTACAATATAGAGCAGCAGAATATATTGCCTCATAGGCACAACAGTGGTTCAATGGTTGCAATACAAGGAACAATCATAGCCAGAATCTCAAAAACAGAAAAAAGGTCAAAGTCTGGTAAATTGTGATAGAAATACTGTAATTGCAGGCCTCTTCATATTAAAATCTATAGAGCTAGAGCCATCATAAAGCCTAATGACATGACAAGATACAGTCTTTTCTATATCTATTCCTTTATTCTCTTTAATTCAATTTCAGACCAACAAACAGGTGGAGGCCTCCATCACAGGGGCAGAATTCAAGTAAGACGTTATGTCTGTTTGCACTGACATGGGTATTACCTGTAGCTTGAAGCTAAAGCGTAACATACAATTTGACGGTGTATGAACTCAAACTTTATTGTTTATATTTCTATTATTGCTAAAACAGAAATTTAAAGTTTATTATACTGCAGAAACTGACTGATTGTGATCAGTTGGAGGCTGAAATGTTGACATATAACGTTATGCCGGCTTACCGTAACCGGTGCCGAAGTCGCCAGGTACCACTGGGTTAGCCGGCTAGCTCGGTGGGCATGTTTCATCTGGTTTCATCAAACAGGCTCTACCCTTGCTCCGCCTCTTTGTCCAAAGTTGGATTAACCGGAGCATAGAACCGGAGTTAGGCGACGTCACCACTGCCAAGATGGCTGCACTACGATTAGCTTCATTTTTGCTCCTCAGAAATCTACGAGTGACGTCACGGACACTACGTCTATGTTTTATATAGTCTCTGTTTTTTATATAGTCTATGATTGTAACGCGCGTTACTGAAGTTTGTACCGAGTAAATTTTTACCCATTTTTTTAGTAATGCCTTACATTACTGCGTTACAGCAAAAAGCAATACATTACAGTAATCACATTACTTTTGTAACGCATTACTCCCAACACTGATCATTGCATATGATTAAACAGCAAGACCTTCTTTCCAAAGCAATCTTATAGGACCACAATCCACCACAGAACAGCAGGTATTACAATTTTTCAGCTGATGCCCACAAGCTCATGTCCACTGTCTGACTTTTATTCTGAAAAGTAAGGTATCATTTCCTGAAGTCATCAGCAGACTGATTATAGGTACAAAGAAACAGTAAAGTCTGAAGCTTGCTGTCTATCTCCATGCCCATATGTAATAAAGCATACTCTAAAATCTTCATGCAGGGCCATTTTATCCAATTCAGTGTCCAGAATGAGAAATAATACTGATTGCACAAGAACAAAGGGTTAGAGAAAGGCTGCCCATGTGATGGTTGGAGGGTATTGTTGATCTAAGTGTCAATCAATGAAGATTAACTCATCACAACAATAACTCATGTCCAGAAAGACAAAAAGTCAAACAAAATGATGGCTTTTTTAAAGGGTTTGAGTAGTTTATCCAATCAATACCCAGAGACCTTTTCTACTGATAGAATTTATTTTTTTTCTATGATGTTGAAGAATATCTTTAACAGTCTGCTGCTCTGTAGACAGCCTTGTCTCACAACCTCCAGATCTACAGTATTTCCACACTGTTTATACTTTGCAAGCACAGGAGAAGGTTTCACAGAACCTCGCCTCCTCTCGCAAAAAAGACATTAATGATTGAATTTCTGAAATCAACCAGAATCATCAAGGGAAACCAAACAAGCCTCCGTGGGAAAGCAAATGTTCTTTGGACTCCTTTGTCCACTGTGTCCTGACCAGACATGTAATCAAAAGAGTCCTTGTCAGTAATTTCTCACTCAAAACTCTGCAACGTCTTCTCACTTTGGATCCTTCCTTGTGACACTAAAAATACATGGTATCAAGAGGAGCATGTCTAGGCACTGTGTAAAGTGATAGCTGTAAATGTTTGGGACGCAACTCATATTACTGGTGCCATGTGATGTGGGCAGCTCCAAAATGTCAACTTTTCAGGAACCAGAGGAAAAACAGCCACCTCCCTCGACCTTTGCATGTATCTAATCAAAGTCAGCATTGTACATTTAATTCAGAGAGAAGCAGGAATCCTTCTAGTGAAGCAACATTCAATTGGAGATTCATTAAAAAACTTAACTTGCTCTCTCTGACTTTGGGAAATTAAATCCATTTGTATAAGAACCAAGTTTCTAAGTAATCTTTGTAATCCACTTTGAGAGAACATTTGATCCTACTGAACAGAGGGGAAAAGCTTTGTGAAAAAAAAAACATGCTCATCAAAATGAGCAGGGGTCAAATGGCCCTGCAGTGGACACACATGTAACCAAGAGGATGTGCTTGCAGTCCCTGCAGCGTCCATCTGACCAAACAAGAGGATTTCAGTCCAGACAACAGACAAGGGCCTTCCCCCGGGGCCAGCCATGTTTCCCAGAGAGAGTAACACAGAGGAGGGCAGTGAGTAACAGTAGGACATTAGGTATACTGCATGCCTGTCAGTATTTACGTGGCTGACAGATGCCTGTCAATTCAAGTTTTAGTTGTACAAACATTTCTCAAATGTACAGCTGCCCTAGAGTCACAAATAGCCAAGTACACAAATAATTTCACTAGCAAAGGTTGACTAACTGGAAAAACTAATGACTAATGACCATGACATTCATAATGCTGGAAGGTCAGTCATAGAGTGCACTAAATGTCAATCCAGCTGAGCACCTGTTAGAGATGTTGAGTGCTGTCCCCACTGCTATCCAAGCTTCATAAGAAGGACTATTTGATTATAATACTTTTGGAAGAACAATGGAAGACAAGAAGAGTCCTGGTGAGATTTTGCCAAAAGCTATATTCTACTTAACATCCTCCACGCCCAACTCTGCCCGTAATTGTGTAAATTGCACTTATTATTAACAGTGTGATAAAACAAATGCATCCAACTGTAACTGTGTTTTTTTTATCTCTGTCACCTTAAGATTTTTTTCTGTCTCTTCCTCTCAGAAATATTTGCCTCAATTTGTCAAAATGGAGACAAAAGACAGAAAATATCCCTGTTGTGTGTCATGTTTATCACTGTGGTTTCTCTTGATCTTTTCTCTGCTTATACAAATGTGCCTGAAGTCTAATTCAGTGCATGCTGAAAAGCTTTGATCCACTTTAAGACACTTTGCTGCTCTATTGATGGTTTCCCCAATCAGAAAAGGCCACAGTCTATTATTTGGAAGAAAACACTTATATTCAGTAAATAACTTTAAAAGTAGCAATAAAGTTCTAAATGGTTCACATCAAATGAAATCTAAATTGTCCAAAAGACTGTTTACATACAATAAAGTAAATGAACCCCTGACTGTACATCAATACCAATTGTACTTTACAAAACATCAACAGCTATATGCTCTCTGGCCCATATGAACCAGCAGCACTCCGCAGTGTTGACTGTTAACAAAACGTCAATGCTCACAGTCTGCTGCCAATGTAGTCGCATTTTCCATGAATGGAGAATTACCAATGTTGCTGTAAACACAACCATGTGTGTAGGGTTTCACATATTTTCTTATCTCAGCCAAATTTCAAGGAGTTTTTTTTCTTTAGGAATCATAGATGGGTTTCTCCCCTTTGACACACATTTTTATTTGGTATATATGCAAGCAGCAAAAGTATTTTGAATACAAAGGTAAAGACTCAATGTAGTCATGATTGGATTTGAAGGGGAATCTGCAGTGGTGAAAAAGACAGAGTAAAATGAAAAAGAATATATATCCCTGCACCCCTTCACACACCAAATATACTTAAAGTCATCTTATACATTCCTTGGGTGTCTGTTTATCACTTGTTTCTTCAACTATGTAGAGTGAAACATGGATATTTGGATAATTTTGAGTATGTTTCTCTTCAGCTGGAAGACTTTCGGTTAATCAGATCTCTAACGATTAATGGAGTTTACATCTAAATATGGAAAAGATGAAATAACCCAGCTGGGCGATCTTGCACATTTCACCATCACTAATCATATAATATGCACATAATGAATGAAAGACCCCAACAGAAAGGTCAGACAATTACGTAACCACCACAATGAACAACAACCAAGCACTCTTCAACAATGTTGTCCAGGCCGTGATCCATCTCAGCTCCAAATACAGGCAGCAGTCTCAATCTTGTTAAACCAAGTGTGAGCAAATGAGCCGGCAAGGCCGAAGAGTAACTGTAGCGCTGTTTACTCACAGCAGGTTGGACTGTTTACCCCACCCAAAACACAGCCTTCACGGCCCCACAGACGAGATCCAACATCCGTGCCAGGTCAGTGTAAATGCTCAATAAACAGACACTTTGGTTTAGATGAGGCATCAGGTGAGGCTTCCAAGAGGGACTAAATACCAACTTCATGGCTGCTCAGTTCAGTCAGATCAGTCCCTCTGAAACACACATTTCTATGGACAAGGAGTAGTTCCAATCTCTTCTGCAGGATAAGTGTGAGGGGTTATAAGACAGATAGCAAGTGAGAAAAGAAGAAGAAGAAATCTCTGCTGCACAAAAATTAGCTTTATCTTCAGGCCTCTAAAAACCATTAAAATGAAACAATGAGAGAAGGGAACATCACTCACAGCTTGTTGGCATCATCAGCCTGTGACTATGGGCTGTGAGTGGGCATTGCTTGGTTTCATAGAGTCACAAGTTTAAATGTAAAGTAGGTTCATTAGCATTGGTAACAGGAGAAGTTCAGATTACACTGCTCTTCTGATTCCAGACAGCGAGCAACATGATATATGACGTGACATCTATAATCACATCTTCAGCCACTGAGGAAACTTATTACAGATCAGTGTGTCCCCAAGTAGCTCAATACATCTGACTGTGATCAAGGAAGGAAAAAATGGTGAATATCACCATTTTTGCTACATGTGCATCATCACGGTCAGTAGCAGGAACCAGATGGGCTGGCTGTAATCCATTATCTGACTGGATTTACTGTATGTCCTGAAGAAAATCCCACACATCAAGTGACGCACTGTAAAATCCAGTTCTGGTGTGTTTTGGTCGTCTTGTCACTTCATGCGAAAGAAGGCATGTGTAAAATTACATCATTCTCTAGAAATGAGAGCGGCGTGTCTCATAAGTGGATTTGACAGAAAGCAAGGACATTTTAAGCCTCGTTTAACAGAGGCCTACTGTTACACATGGACCTCCAGTAATCAGCCTCTGTTTTTCTCCAGAATTGCTGCATGTTATTGCTATCAGAGAATCCCTGTCTCACCAAAATTCAGACATGAATCTGTGGATCCCAATCTTTTTGGTTCCCTCCTCTCTCACATCGTTTCATCTTCAGATTTTAGAGGAATGGAGAGGTAAACTCTCCAGAATTTCACAAATACAAAGATTTAGATTCTATTAATAATAATGTTCTACATCAATTTTTCTCAACTGTCAATTATCTTGTGCCTCCTTCAGATTACTGTCATGAATTGAGATGAAGTTGCACTGTTTTAAAATCAATCTCTTGACATTATAAGACAAAACATCTTATTAGTATTAAACAGGATTTTTTAGCTTCATTCTCTTCAACGCACTTCCTTTTGTAATCTATTTCAGTTCAAATAAATAGGATTTCAGTCACACGCCAATTCAAACCTTAACGTGAACATGGCAGGGAATAAATGCTGGCTTCAAAAGGAATTGGGTTTACACTTCAATTCACATCTTAAGTAGGAGTCACCTAGTGTAACCTTTCTCTCCTCCCTTTCTTCCTCAAGTTTCCCTCAAACTGGCCGGAGCTCTTTGTCCGAGCATCCGCGGATCGGGCAGCTGCGCCTCAGGGCACATCGTACTTTACACTCCAGCCAACCAGAACTGGAAGTCCTGACACATATAGATGCTAACACACCCGCACGCACACAAAGATAGATACACTTATGTCTACAACCAAGGACAAAAGCACAGGAAGCCATGCACTTACACGCTGTACTCAAGAGACTCACATCAGCACTGGTACAGTTATATCTGAGCAGCCATTACTTGCAGAGGAAATTCACCCTGCTCTGTCGAAACAGACTTGTCACTCAGCAGGACAAGTCGGGCTATTTCTGGACACTAACTGGACTCAGCAACTTTTCTCAGGGTCACGGGGAGTTACAGGGGCTTTTTTCTGGAAAAGAGAGCAGCCTTCAGCAAAGACAGACGTGAGCCCTAACCAGCCTTGACGTGGAGTCCATCAGAACTTACTGAGAGGTTTGAGGATGCTGTTGCTGGCCTCGTCGTTGTTTTCTGTGTCCGACTTGTCAGAGGCGTTCTCCGTCAACCTCTCCTTTCTGTCCTTGTTGCCAGTTCTCCGACGGTGACGCCTCCGACGCCGATAGCTCTTGGGCACGTGCACGCCGATGTAAATGGTGTGGTGACCTGAGAAAAAAAGCAAAACAGCAGATGAATTCTCCGACACCAAGCATCCTGATTCAGATTGGTATGTCGCAGATGATGCGCCTGAATTTCACAACTGACTTCCTGAAAATGACACAATCAAAAGGATCAAAACGAGACGCATTAACATTTAGGAAGTCATGATGTGACCACTACAGTGCTGCGAAATGAGTCACCCTAACCACATATTGAACATTTGTCAATTCAGTCAAACAGGGAATATTCTCACGTCCTTAAGACAGAGTTGCAGAGCAGGGTTATAGGGGTTGCAGTACACTGTCAAAATAAATATTTGGACAGAAAAAGAAGTAGGAGGTAACAGTGAAGACACTAAGACTGCTTGCACGACTATGTCCCTGTTGTACGTGTTAGCACAATATGAACAGGACGTGCAGTTTTACATGTCGTTCGGTGGTTTAGGGTCAATAATGACAAGTGGACCAGACTGTTTGCTAATAACATGTTATTCATATGGACGAAGACTTCATGCCAACATGCTGTATTTCACTTTCATGTTGGTCCTTTGGCTGATATTTAGACATGGTATCTGGTACAGGGCATTTATTCTTAACTAACTTACTTAACTTAAACTTATTACACTGTAGGTGTGGAATTCCCGGTGGAGTTTAATCTACACACACCTGGTTGATACACTGTGTTAGTTTGTGTACACAAAGAATTGAATGTTGGGTTAAATGGGTTGGATATAATATTAGTAACACCTCTCACTAGGATTAATTCTATGATGCTATAATCTCATGATTTACTGTATAAAGGACGCTGTATGCAAGTTGTTGCAACTTAAATCCGACCAATCAGCAATGATCAGCATTGCCTGCTGTATCTCATAAGTTCCTGGACTGCCTGGAGACTTCTTTGGCATCAGGAACCATTGCTGAGGTCCTAACTGGTTCCTCCAGTCGAATTTGTTTTTGTTAAGTGTACCTAATAATCTGGCAAGAAAGTGTATAGTCTATAAGTAGGTGTTTGATATTTGAAAGGATGATTTGGGTGGAGTATCACTTTAATAATTTTCTGTACAAACAGTATCATACATGCCAATGTGCCGTTTCCCCTCCACAACAGTTCAACACGGTCAATACTTTGTCAGCTGACTAATGTTTGTTGTTCACTTCTGAAGGTCTACTTTTAGTAATGTCACACTGTATTTCAGGTAAATAATATTTTTCACCTTCTTTCTAATACCTGCATCCTTTTCTTTGAAGTTTTGTCCCGAGCCCCCCAGAAGTTCAACTGAAACCTACATCCTTGACCACGTTTATAGTTCCACAAGTTTATCCTTCCTAAGCATTCAAAGACTATAGAAAGCAACCTTTCAGAGTAAACATCAAAAGTCTTCCTGAAACAAAAGGCTCTATGCAATCAATGTCCAAACGTTGCCTTTTGGATCACGTCGGGTAACGCTGAGCCAAGCACTGCACATGACCCGACCAGGAAGTGGCTGAACCCCTCAACACAACAAACAATGATCTCTCTTGAAGCAACAACAGCCTTCATTATTCACTCGTACCACAATGCCTTGTTTTTTTAAGGGTTCATCTAAATTCACTGACACCGACGGTTCAGCATACCAAGCTAACACATCAGAGACGAGAAAGATCTAAAATGATTTGAACTGTCTTACTCAAAATGTGATGGGATACCGTCAGCCCGATGGAATACTTTATTGTTCAGTTTCTCAATGTGGTTTTCAGATGCTGCTTTTACAAAATGAGGTTAAATGCTGAGCAGATATTGGCCCATTGTTAAAGACTGGATATCAGTCACTAGCCTGTAGATTACTTGTTTTATTGTTATTGATGTGACATAAAATCAGATTGAAAACATATAAAAACAGTGGCACAAATTTCTTAAAAGGTTAAAAATTAACAGTTTAAAAATAAGTGTATATATACAATTTATATACTGCATATATACTGTAAAGCTTTCTCCCTCTGATGACACAGGATATCTGTCATATGCGGAGGAACTCTCCAGAAGAACATAGACAAACAATTGGAGACAGACCCACATCACCCACACCAGAGCTGCTACCCACTAGGCTTTTGGTTCAACAAAGACGGTACCTGTCCCGTGTTTATGGGACAACATGAAAACACTAGATCAATCAGGCTGAAACCCTGCCGCCATTGTAAAATAGAGGGGAAAAATTCATCTCCTCTAGGAAACTCCAAGTGGCTGAAAGTTCAGTCAGAAGGCCAATGCAGATTAAACTGAAGATTGTACCAGTGAATAAACAGCATGTTGTAGTTGTAGTCCAAGAAGACTGTGTTTATTCTTTCCACACCAGATGTTTAAATGGTTGTATCAATTTGAGAAGACTTTTGGTGCCTGTTTTTAATATCTGTAATTTTGCCCATTTTTCGTGAAACATTACTATGGTCAAACAACAAATGTCAGGGTCACAGTAGAGAAATTACTGAAGACATTCTTTGCAGCTTAAGGCAGAATGACCCATCTCACCTATTCATTACAGGGAAACACTACACTTTTAAAGGCCCGGCACACCCACACAGGTGTTTTCACTTATTTTTACTGATTACACCTCGGCTCAGGTTGAAGTTGGCCGGGGCTGTGCTGTTGCTGGAGCTACAGTATTACACAATCATTACCAATAGTTTCATTTCTCGCTGCTTTTTCCAGTTTAAATTAGTGTGGACTTATAGCTCTTGCAGTAATGAAACTGGCAGCACTTTCTGTAGGTCTTATCCCGAATCTCTGTTATTCAAGAAGCAGCAGGTAGTGGAGATGCAGTAAACTTGAACCTTTTTCATGTTTCAGTGTTGGCAGAGACAGTGTACTAGAGGATCTCTTTTCAATTTGGGATCCAGGGCAAGACATATGAAACTTTTTTTTTATCTGTTATGTCAGAAATTGACTCAAACAAAGTACATGCCAGTCGGGCTTTGGAGCACAACCGATTATAAAGGTGCAAGTTGTCCTGCCTTAACAAATGCAAACAAACTAACAGGAGACTGAGGGAGGTGTCAGTCAAGCTCAGGCTGCACACGCCCACACAGTTTGGCTGATTGGATCTCTTCTCAGGACTAAGTAACAACACCTGTGTATGAGCGCAAGAGGAGTGTAGTGAACAATTAATTTACTAAAGTGCTATTTAAATGTCAATTAACTACATACAGACTGAACTAATTAGACTTTCCTGAGAATTTCAGAGAGGGATGACACTAATGAGCCGATATGAAAAATCTAATGCAAAGTGTCTATTCTCTAGTAAGTGCATCAAATTTACTAAATTTGAGCATAAAACCTATTTCATATATGGGAATGTCAAAATTTTGATGTTTATTGAGGATAAAACAATCAACAAATCCAGTCTGATATAAGAACTGTAGAGAATCCTTGTGGTCCTTATGATGATTTATAATTTTGTCCATCACCATCAATTTTCACAGTTTAACAATTCATAATTATTTCAATTAAAGCTAAAGACTAACATATGGTAAGCAATACAAAAATCAGAGCAGAATAAAAATAGCTTTAAATTTTTACACTGGTTCATTAAGTAACATTAGAGTCGACCAAAGCAGAAGTCAGACTTGCCATAAAGCAAGTGGTCATTACAAGTAGACCCAGAAGCAGATGGCTGAACAGCAGCAACGAAAGAGAACAGAGACACAGACAGACAGACAGAAAGAAAGACCACAGAGCTATAAGGGCTGATAGATGAGCAATAAAGCCCAGCGTGAAGACGTTTGCACTGGCAGAACGACGACCAGAAAGGAGGCGAGAGAATGAGAGGAAGGTGATGGAGGAGGAGGAATAAAAAATAGTCAAGTCAAGGAGCTGGAAAGGAAGATTTGCGCTCTGCCAGGGCAGCTTTGTGTGACGACTTCCTCTTCTTTTTTTGTGAGGAAGAAGAACTTCTTTTGGAGCTGCCCGTAAGCGCACACTGAATGAAATAAAATCCCTGTGTGCTGGGAGGTTTGTTTAGCTCACTAGATTTCTGAGGAGAGGCAACGCCACCGCCAGTTTCCCCAGTAACGCCGCCCGCTGGGACCTGCCCAGACCAGTGGGGGGGATGGCAACACACCACCCAGCACTGACAGCATACTAATACAAAACAGCTTTAAAAATATGCTCTTGGACTGCAGTGAGGAGGGGGGGCTGATAGTTGATTACCCTTCCTCTTTCCTTCTGACTCAGCTGTATCAGACAATATCTTCTAGACACCACTTTAACATAACATCACACAACATCCAAGTGTTCGGGCACATGGGAGCTCGGGCTGACTATCTTGAGCATTAATGCCGTCTGTGACGCAGAGATACAGAGATACCAATTGTTTTGCTTGAGTGACACAGGCGACTAATCAGTGTCAGATAAAGACGATTTGGCCATTGGACCAAAGCTCCTCTTACAGACTTTTATCTTGTGCAATGTGACAAATGTCAAGCCACCTCATCTCTTTCTCTTCCGTTTATCAGTCAGCCTTTGAGTCATGCTGCCGGCTCTGAGCGAGCAGCGGGGAGGAGACTCCAGAAAGAGATTTAGCCAGCAGACGAGGACACACGCAGACACAGCTGAGACGCCGGGTTACGCACAGGAAGTTAGAGAGATTGAAGCAGGGTTCAAGCTGAGGTGACACCTGACAAAATGTTGACCTCATGAGCGACACTGCTGCGCGAATTCCACTGTTGAATCTGTTATTTTACTCACGCGTGCAACTAAGTTACTTAATTCATGGCCATTGTTTTACTTCCATGTTGGTGCAGTACTGAAATCAATTAGACTTCTGAAGCTCGTTTAGAAAGTGTCATCCAATAAAGCACGCTGTCTGATTTGATTTAAAATATACTGATAATGTGACTTTAAAAAAAAAAGAGTTTGATGTCCCGCATGATGGATTCAGTCCTCTAGATTAACACTGTGCAAAAATGGAAATGTTGTCTGTAATGATAGAGAAATTAATCGATTTGAATTCACACATTTGGAAATATTTGGCAAAAAAGTAAAATTCATGATCTGTCATAAAGGAGCTAAGCATAAGTGCTGGTATGTAGTTTTCTTAGTTTAGTCAAAAGCTAGTGGTGGAGCCATTTTGAGTATTTCCACAGAAAACAAAACAAAAACATGAGGTTCTCGGATGGTGAAAGTGGCTCCATGCCAGGCCCCTTAATCCACTGGACTAGAACCAAGAAACCCGTAATGTTGGGTGCTAATGTCATCACCATGTAACCTTGCTCCAAGGCGAGAAGCATCATGAGCAGGGAGGAGAGTCTGAGGTTTGAATAAATGTAAATGGACCACTGATTCTATTTGAAATAAGCTGGCTCTCCACCGAACCACAGGAGCGTGAGAGAAAAGCTTTGTGCTCGGATTGTGTTATTAATAAGAGAGAAATTTTTTATTTAATTGTTTGCTTGGTTCAGATAAGATCTGAAGAATTTCATTTATCAAATAAAGATACATGTACAGTTCAGAGTGATGAGAAATTCAAATGTCTACAGTTCAGTGATTGTACTGTATGTTCCCTGATGGCATGAATCCATTTGAACACATGCCAATAGAAATTCTCATTAGAATAATAGTCAATTAGAAGTAATCCCTACAATTTATCAGAAGGTACTCATTGAAGACATTTGAGAAATATTGTAAGGTTTCGTCTCCCCCTCTTTCTCTTTGTTGTCCTGCAGGACTTTGAGGGGATTAGTGAGGTAAACACAGGATCACATGCACCGTGTTCTACATCTTTCTTGTGCCAGCTCGCTAAACAGGTGAACATCACGGTGTACGTGCAGGAACATTTGGCAGTCTCTAAAAGGCTACAGGACGCCCTTCCTGCTTCTCTCAATGAGTGCAATTGCTTTGACATAAACTTTTCTGAAGAAGGATTTGCTAAGGAAAAACAAGAAAAAAAAATTAAAGCAAAGAAAGTGATGGGTTTTAAGAGGCATCGTCTTCAGTTCAGTTTCAGTTCTCAGAAAAGAAATTCAGCAATTTCTGGGGCACTTCTGTGAGGTTTCAGGAACCCGAACTTAAAGAAGTTAAAGCTTGGAGAAATATTCAAAAAGCTTGCATACTTGATGTTTGTGTTTCTATTGCTTTGCAGTTTGCATCAGACTTTTTTGATCGCACACAGAGAAACAAAAGAGCAATAGGTAAAACTTACCCTCTACCTCCTCCTCGTCACAGATGTGCTTGAGTAAGGACGCCCCCCGGTCCAGCACCGCCTCATCCTCCATCCTGTAGTAGTAAAAGAGGAAGAAAGACTGCTCACACTTCTCTTCCAGCGACAACGTGGAGCCATAGCGCTTCGGCTCGTTCACCTGCAGTAAGTTGGGACTGGGGCTCAGTCTGGTGCTGCTGGTGGCGCTCATCTCCACCCATTAAAGACTCATTGACAGAGATGCTATGTGACTACCTGTGAGCTCGGAGACAGCACCTTTAAAGATCTGCTCTTCAGTAAATAAACTGCCCTCGAGTGGGAGAATGTGTGTCGTCCTTGAGGAGGGCAAAGTGCGTAGTCGATAGGTACGATGTAGGCTAATGGATTAAATCTAGCGGAGGGGGGTGAGAGAGAGGACAGGAAGTCTCTGCTAATTGACTGTAATGCCGCTGCTCATGCACAAAAAAAAACGCTTGATTAAGGGAGATTTGAACCCATTGAAATCTGGATCTGTCTCCGCTTCACCTATTAGACACTGAATCAAGGTGTTGGGCTTTGTTACTGAGGGTAAAAAAACATGTGAAAAAGTGTCAGTCAGTGTTGTGTCTAATCAGCCACACGCCCACACACACACACACACACACACAATACAAAGCCTCTCCATCTGGCCGGTAATGCCTGCCAGCCCCCCGCTCCACCGCCCTCCACCTTAGAAACAAGTGGGGCATCACATGTCTGTCTACTCATCCGCCCTTACAGGATTACGCCAGCTTTACTTAAGTGACAAGACACTCACAAGCCCACGACAGGACAGCGTGCCGGAGCCTCCGAGGCGGCTCCACACGCGCTCGTCCTCACCTTTCTTTTTACTGTTTCCCAACAAACACCGACCTGAAAAAGGATTCAAAAATGTTTCATTCAGGCTGGCTCAGCCGCTTTGTTTGTTTGCTTCTGTGGTGGGGGCAACACAGAATATAAGTCAGCTGCTTGCACACATGA
This sequence comes from Centropyge bicolor, assembly GCA_037975185.1. Classification (NCBI taxonomy): domain Eukaryota; kingdom Metazoa; phylum Chordata; class Actinopteri; family Pomacanthidae; genus Centropyge; species Centropyge bicolor. Next base: position 5,209,226 of record JBBMOC010000020.1, on the reverse strand, counting down.
AAACAAAAAATCACATCAAATTCAAATATTGACATTAAACGCTCTTTATAATAGAAACTTTGCCAGGATGAGAAGTGTTTGCAGAGCCAACCCGTGGTCAACCAAACAATGACAACAGACCCCCTCCCCTCCTCACACAAATACCAGAATACTTAAGCCCTGGGTTTATCCTAATGGGATCACAGACAAATTGGTTTATTTTGTGAAACAATTGCAACAATTTTTTTGTTGTTTTGTAACAGATTAGTTAAAGGGATCATAATCATTCTTAAAGATTTGGCTACAGAAGGTCTGAGTAATATTCAGTAATATTATTGCTGATTATTAATATTGTTAATAATATCAGTAGAAGGAGGAGGAGAAGTGGCATAATACTCAGATTAGAATTGTGAAGTATCGCCTGGAGAGTCACATATTAATAATAATATATGTGTTTTGTTTTTTTTATTATTGATGTAGTTGTAACTGTGTCCAATACTGATAGAGCCAACTGAGACATACATTTGACAAGACAAAGCCATTAATACTTTCAATACGCTCTCCCGTAACTTAGTCCATTCTAGGTCAAAGTGGACTGCAGAGCTTGACGGGGAGACACCCTGGACACAACAGTCTCAGAGGTCAAAGGTCAGCTGCAGAACAAGGCTCTTCCAGCTGGTCGGGGGTTCAGCGTCCTGCTCAGCATGGGAAGACTCTGTCAGATACACTAATAGTGTCTTGTTTTGCAAAGTTACAAAGACAGAACAGGAAAGTATGTTTGCAACAACCCTACTCCTGCCAAATCGTTGGTGTTATTTTAACTCTGAGAAAAAGTATTTCAGTGCAATCAGAGTTGTTTTAACACTTGATGGCGGTTTTGACCAGCCACCCTGTGACCATATCAGCTCCATGTGTGGACAAAAAGCTCTCCAATCAACACTTGTGTGGTAAAAAATAACACTGGAACACTTCCTGTATTGAGCAGTGGGGGCTCTTGAACTCACAAACTAAAATTATTCTTCATTTTTAGTGACTCTACCAGTAGACTGAGGTGCTTTATTACTGTGCCTGAAAGTACTTTCTCCTAAACTATACATATTATAGAATTATAATATAGTGCCATTTTTCATTCTGGAGAAAGTTCTAGTTCCTATTAGTAGCTGGGTCAATATGACTTAAAATTCTGATACATTAGGCTGACTGACTATTTAAAAGAATCTTAAAAAGCTTTAGTTTTGATGTGTCAGCTTTCAACGAGTTTTAAAGAACAGCATGATGATTGAGAAAGTAAAAGTCTGGTCTTTTATCTCTGGACTTCACCAGCTTTCCCTCTAATACTGCCCTTCCTACTTCCTCCATTGCCACCTATGGAACAATCATGGGCATAACAGGCCAAACTCCCCTCAGCCTGAGCTGACCACCCACACATGATGCAGTATAGACAGCATAAATCCACTCTGATTATTACATGTCAACAATGTGTGATGTTAAGTGTCTGAGTTATTTTGAGATGAAAAAAATTGTATTTCTTTTTATTTTTCCTGCCCCTCTTGCCCTGCTTTGTTCGTTTCTACTACTAATACTACTAGTGTTTTCCTACATTTCCCAGAAAGCCTCTCACCCCTTAATCAAAACAGTGTGTATTACAACATCTTTTCTGATTTGCTTTCACCTGCAGGTTGTTACTGTATGTTTCTCTGATGATCATGTGTTCCTTTTCCTGAACTCCTCTTTTTTTTCCTAGAATTTATTTCAGTTTGAGGCCAAACAATCACATAAACCCTGGCAGAAAATGCCTGGGGGACCATGTCAGTGGCAGAGAGGAAAGAATTAATTATTTGGCACAGATTCCGGCTTTAGTCTTTGTGGCTGTGGCATGTTACCAAAACGATAGACTTTGGCTTTAAAGATTATATTGTAATCAACAAAGAGAATATCCCTTAGGGTTATAACAGACTTTAAAACTGCATAATAAAATAAAAGTTAAGTTCAGTGAATGATTGATTGATTGATCGGGCACATGCTTTCAGAATCTGTTCATGCAACGGCTTTAACACAGAAGCAGGTTAAGCAATAGGACTACCAACAGCGTGATGATGCAGAATCATATCTTTGAATGCTTGTGTCCTCTACAGGCTGCTGATATTGGCTTGTACTTTGCAGCACAAAACATCAGTTCAGAAATCTGTGATTCGTCTCTGAAATCAGTGCAGAGTTGCTTTTATTTTATGTTCAGCAATCTGTGACTTATTCACTTCTGCTTCTGTCTACCAGCAAAACTGCCTTTTGTTCTTGTTGTTTTGTTGTACTACAAGAATGACTATAAAATATTACTTGTTTAGGATTTGATGCCAAAGTCCAGGACTTGTGACTGGCCTTGACTTGAGCCAAGTTTAGAATTGTCTTTCTTTGCCTGGGATTTGTTGCAATGCAGAACAACTATTTCTATGATCAAAATCCCCTCTAGCTGCACAGGAAACATATCAATTTAAGGTCAATGCATTTGTCCATTTACAGGGAACAAGAGGAAAATGAAAAAAGAACAACTAGGGACCAAGGAATGCAAATGAGTTAGTGTCAAAGTATTTCAAGATGGATTTTTCCTTTAATCAGTATTTAATGTACAGTATGTACTGATGATCAATAGCTAAACCTCCAAACAGCCGTTTAACAAACTGTGCAAGCAATCAAAACTTGACAAGCTGTTACTTTGCACTCATGACTGTATATTAGCTGCTATCTGTCATTCACTCCACAGATAACATATCAGCCTCCCTGTCCTTGTAGGGCCTACAGTAATCTGCATGTAGCCGACATTCACTATCTGTTTGGAGAGGAGAGTGTGTTCTCTGTACCTGAGCTGGTGCAACTGTTGACTGTGTGTCCAAACCATGGAAACATCAAACAGCCTGAAGGCATCCACACGGTGTTATGGTGTACACTATCTGCTGCAGTCAGCGCATGAGATATGAATAAATGTATCTAGTGACCCTGTTCCGCAATCGAGTTCGCAAAGTCAAATCCCTCATGCACCGAAGTCAAAATGTCATCAGATATCAGTTTTCCTCTGAAGCTCTGGGGGGGTTCTGCACACAATAAAAAGGATACTTAGAGTTTTTGTTCAGTGATAGCCACGCTGAGCTGAGTCTGACAGTAGTTTTCACTGAGCACGAGGCTGAAATTCAAAGCTTTGTCTCTTTTCATACAAACCACAGCAAAAGATTCCACTGCTCACTCGAAATGAATGGTGGGGTCACATGGGAAACAGAAAGCAGGACAGGATTGTGTTTTTAATCATTTAACATTTAATGTCCGCTCCTTTTTGTGTGTGTGTGTATCACTTGACTTGAGGATATCAGGATTACTGCCGCAACAATAGATTTACATTCTTTTAACAAGAGCGTGTTTTGTGCGGTTCAAAAATCACACGGGACCCAGATTGGATGAATTCAAACTCTTGCTGGTGCAAAAGTTTTGGCTATAAAAAATGTGTCAAACAGTTTGGTAGCAGTCCACCCTCAAAGATCCAGATAAGGGGTTGAATCAGCGGCAATTTGACTTGAGTGTGCACGACTGAGAACCTACACTAACACTTTTAAAGATTCATAAATAAATCAAACGTAGCATGTTTTGCTATATACTGGCATCATGCTTCTAAAACACAGCTGGATGCAGTATTGGAGAAACACAGGTGGTGTGTTTAGGGTCACTCTAGTTTATACAAAATGTGAAGTACATTTTTCCAGCTCTGGGATCCCTGCAAAGTTACATAGCTGTTTACGTCCTGATGCTTAAACGTTAACACAGCAAAACTTTGAATGACCTTTGAGGAGTTTGTTAACTCCCACCCCTAGCCCACCCTGTCTGAAAGCAGAGGTTTCACCTTCTTGGCGGTCAGAGCACACGCCGTGACTCGTCAGCCTCATTACCAAACCACTTGTTCCTGAAGTGCACCTAATCCATAAGCAATTTATTCCTCCTTATATCAAGCACCAGTGGCTGATTATAGGCTCTTGGACACACAGTGGTGGGTTATTCCTTTTATGTAAAGTCAAGTGGCTGCTCCTGTAAAGCCTGTTGGAGTCACTTACTTCTTGCTGCCGCTCATCTCTTCAGGTTGCGTGTGATAAATCTCCTTACTGAATGTGCTGAGCAGAGCGGATCACCGGAGCGGCTGCTGATGTTTGACCTGACATAGGAACACACATTGGGAGGTCATTTCTCTGTGGACTCGACACACGCTCACACAGTCTTTCACAAGCAAAGAGCTGCACTGAAAGCAGATGACCGGGAGCCACAATAGCACCATGGAAAAGGATAAAGGATATTATATAGCACATGTATCACAGTGAGACTTATTATGGGTCTGCTGTGGGTCCAGACAGTGATTTTTAAAAACACAATAAAGCAGAATCTGATCACAGCAGTAGCACACAAATATAATGCTGACACTTATTGTGCAGCATTATTATAATTGTGGTGCTCCAGTGGTAAATGTCAGGACACTTTACAGAACAACAGCCCACTTTCTTATATGATACAAAAGCACATGAGTTTGGCATAACATCAAAATCTAACTAAGTGGCCACAAACAAACCAGATTTTACGCACAGTCTTTAATCTTGTGATCAGCGTCTCAATAAAACTTGAGACCATGCAGATACATTAAAAGTGGCACAAAGCACAATAAGTCGCCAAAGTCCTGAAGGCACCAGCTGGAGGAAAAGCAGCAGGAGAATCATGGTGATTTATGCTCAGGACGCCTCTGCACAAAAGGCGCACGAGGCCTGAAGACACTAGTTTCAGTCGTCAGTAACTTCAAGGCAAAGAACTTACCGCTGTATTCTTGATCTTTGTCTCTGTTTGGCTCTTGTTGTCACCCCTGTGGTGGCATGAGAGTAAAGAGGTCTCCTGGCACCGCTCGGCTCAGTTTGTATGTGACATTGTGCGGCGGCTGCGCTCAGCATGCTGCCGCCGCCTCTATCTGCTGGACCATCCTTCTGTCAACGCCACTCCTCCGGTGGGAGGTCACACTGCTCCTCCTCCTCCTCCTCTCCTTCTGCACCTTCATCACTCCTCTACTACTGCTCCTCCTCCTCCTCTCCTGCTGCACCTTCATCACTCCTCTACTACTGCTGCTCCTCCTCCTCTTCTCCCTCTGCACCTTCATCACTCCTCTACTACTGCTCCTCCTCCTCCTCTTCTCCTGCTGCACCTTCACCACTCTTCTCCTTCTGCACCTTCATCACTCCTCTAGTACTGCTCCTCCTCCTCCTCTTCTCATGCTGCACCTTCACCACTCCTCTTCTGCTGCACCTTAATCACTACTCTCCACCACTCCTCTTCAACAACTCCCTATCATCACTGCTCTTGATCAGCTCCACATTGTCACTCCTCTTCTTCAGCTCACCAGGTGGTCACTCCTCTTCATCACCCCCCTTCATCACTCCTTTTCATCAGCTTCCATCACCACTACTCTTCATCACCCCCCATCATGCCTCCTCTTCATCAGCTCCCCATCATCACTCCTCTTCATCAGCTCCCCATCATCGCTCCTCTTCATCACCCCCACCTCTTCTTCATCAGCTCCCCCTCATCACTTCTCTTCATCCCCCCCCTTCATCACTCCTCTTCATCAGCTCCCCCTCATCACTCCTCTTCATCCCCCCCTTCATCGCTCCTCTTCATCAGCTCTCCATCCCCACTCCTCTTCATCACCCCACATCCAAACCAACTGGTCCAAGTGTCAATAATGCCAGGCATGGTTAGTGATGAAGTTGAAATCAACAACCTGTGGATGTAATTGAAAACATAAACAATAAGTAAATATTTGTACTTTTGTAAAGTTATAATCTATCAGAAAAATAGCAGCTTCGTAAAATAATAATGAAACACACACAACAATAAGATATATATTCAAAAAAATAAATAGATAAATAATCTGCACTGTATCTTAAATTCTTTAAAAACAAAACGTATCCTTGAGAAATGTTTCTTCAGTTATGACTGATTTGTGGAGCCACATTTGAGGAAATTCTGATTTATGTATTTCTGGTTCTTGCATCAGTCAAAAATAACTTCTTTGTGTATTTTGGCCATAAACTTACCATCATTGTTTTTTAATCCCAAATTACAAAGATAAAGCATCTCTATAATGTTTCCAAACTTGCATCATCTACAGTGTCTTGCAAGATTTCTGCAGTGTCTTCAACTATGAGGATTATTTATTTAATTAATCTATGAATTATTTTAAATCTACAGCGCCATCTGTTGGAAGCAAAGTGGCAAGATTAACTGTCATTACCTTCATTACCATAAGTTCATTATAATACCCACAGTGGCCTGTTAAATCAGTTTAAATTTAACAAGTGCAACAGCAATTAGTTGAAATAGGTGAGTCTTCATTTTGGATTCAGGGCAACACTATGTCCTGATTCAAAAAAAGGCTGATGATTTCTTTTTGCATCGCAAATTATTTCAACCCACATTGTGTTTTATTATAGTGTCTCTATTGTCTTGCTTTCTCTATTAAGCCCACATCAGATCATAAATACTTCAAGGATTATGGCTTTTAATATTAAAAAGATACTTTTTAAGATTTATTGAAATAATCTTAGCTCTTGCACATCCCGTTAAATGTTTACATTAATGAAATGCACCCTTGGACCTTTGCGTCATGTTATTAAGTTTTGCAAAGTCTTTCAGGGACGATGAAAACAAGCCATGTTTTTAGCTCCACCATGTCCCTTCCAGATTATCCATCCATGACAGGTTCAAAAGGCTTTCAAAAGACCACTCATTAACTTATGTCTGTCTAGTCAAGTTAACCTATTGCAGAACAGGAAGACCCACCAGGTGACAGTTAGCATGTTCTCTACATGTATACATACATACCTGTCAGGGCTAAGTCACAGCAAAAACAATAAAGAAAGGTTAATGGTTGTCAAGGTTTACCAGTACGATCTTCTCTGTTTTGTCTCCCCAGGCCATTTCCTCGAAAACCAACTTGCAGATATCCAAACAGGCCTAACTTTACATAACTGTTAAAACCTGTTACACCTGTTACTTTCCACAAGATTTGTGCTACTGCTTTTAATATCATGTTGAAAGCTAATGTTATTAAGAGAATAATATTTTATTGTCATTAAGAAAATAACACTAGTCCTACAAGTGCATGTTGAATCAAAGGCAACTGGACGTGGTGTAAGTTCCTGAAGACGTTTCACTTCTCAGTTCGGACTGACTGGCAGAGAAGTAAAACATCCTCAAGAACCTCCACCACGTCCAGTTGCCTTTGATTCACCTTGCACTTGTATACCATGACCTGGATGACTGAGAACCTTCACAGACAACACTAGTCCTGTTTACATTGTTAATGATGCCAGGCATAGTTAAGTTCATTTTTTTCCATTAACATAAATGGTAAAGAGATTATCCCTTATGTTAGCATTGCTATAACCATCAAACATATGTTAGGACATCCAACCATTCTACAGAAAAATAATCAATAATCATTAACTGACTGCATCAAAATAAGATAATGCTAGTCTAACAATTACTAGAAATGTAACTCAGATGTTTATTGGTGATATTTATTACAATTTCTCATAAAATTTCATAGGAATATGACGGCTCAAGCATGTCAATACAACTCTAGTGCAGGACTCACTTAGGCCTGCTTCTTAGCTCTGGTTTGGCCTCCACCGACTGGAGACAAGTTCCTCTGTCATGAACTTTGGCTCTGATAAACTCATTGAACCCACTGAAGTTAAAGGGTTTATTAGATCTTGTTTGCTGAAAACAGCTGCCTGCTGACACCGGTGAGATTGAACATACAATAAATGAGCCGTGAAATAAAAAACAATGAGCTAAAAGAGGCTGGGCAGCTCCACAGAGCCACAGGGTTTTGTCACTATAAACAACCTGTTTTAGATGGAGTCATACTGTATCAATGTTGGTATGACTGATCTGAGTTGTTGGTTTTACATGACTTTATTATTTAATTGTCATGCAGTTCATTGCATTGAACTACGGGATACTTTTCCATATCATAATATATATTGATATTGGCAAGATGTTTGTATATCCTAAGATGGTTGACCCATCCAGTTTAGGTTTGTACATGTTTGACATGTTGTTCTGAGTTTCATATTTAGAAAGGACACATTTGAAAATTAATTTAATTAGTAACTAATTCCCTTAGTGTGCAATGATTCAGGAGCAAGAAACCTTGTCTTTGTTATTACGTAACACTCAGACTAAGACGTCACCTTTGTGAATGTCTGCACACTAACCTTTGTTGCTCTGTAACATTTCATTCCAGCTGAGCTCACGATTCTCAAACTTAGACTGGACTGTATGCAGTAACAGGAGTGCAACATTTTACTTGTGCAAAAATCAAGTTAAAACATTATTTGCTTGGGATGTAAAATGTTTCAGGTGTCATCTACAGAAAGACACGCTCCGATACCTGACACTTTTTGGAAAGTTAGGGGCTATTGCCAAAACATAGCCAGCAGAGGGACTTGGACTGTCAGGTGACTTTATTGTCTACATCATCAAACTTGCAACTGATTTGATATCTGGTTTATTTTTCAAAAGTTTCAGAGGTCTAGTAAAGCAAAAGTAGTTTATACACATACATATGTACAGATTTGCACCATTTCACATGGATGCTACAGGACCATTGAGATTTATTTTCTATTAGCAATTTCCATTATTCATAAAAATATAAAGACGTTGATGTATAATTAAAAGCAACATTGCATGGTCGCCATTAAAAAATAAAATGGAATGTAATTTTCAGCAATTTTAAGCAAGAATTTCTAGCATGAATCATAGCCCTAATTTTTTTTGGTATGGATTATGTTGTATATTGTATTTATGATTTCATCAAGTGTTTGGTTTATTATCGTTGTGGTGTGTCTTGTTTCACTCCTACAGCTGTATTTTTTGTGTCTCGAAAGACATTTGGGCTGGGCATCTATATATGCTTGAAAAAACAAATAGATGATTAATCATTAAATGATCAGTCATGTATACTGAAGGCAATTGTTTGTCAGACAAAATGTCCATTCTGATACTTATGACATATGAGCAAAACATTTCAGTCAATAACAAAAAATAGCAGAATTGTGCTCAGGACTAAAACATTTTGGTGAAAATTACATTTTGGTAATTTCCATTACCGTGATTTTGTAATAGCTTGAATTGTTATTTCAAGATGACCAACACTCATACCTGAACATGCTGTTGTCAAAAGTAAAAGATTGCTGTCTTGTGCTTTTAACTTCGTTACTTGAATTTTCCACAAGTTGAGATTTGTTCTCAAAACAATGTTTTGTGTTTTTATCCATAACACAAAATATTTTTAAGGCTAACATCAGTACGACATATCTGAGACAAGTTAGTGAGGGAAGGGATTGTCCCTCATACATGAATGTATAATGCAAAACAGCTGCTGTTTTACACATTTACAAGCCGAAGCATGTCAGCATTTCCATGTTTTCCCCTTGTGTGCAACAAGTAGTGTTCGTGGAAAAAAAAAGGCAAAAGGTTCAGAGAGAAGACAGAATAACATAATGAAGCTGGTGCTCATTCACTTCACAGTTCCCTAGCTTTACTTCAAATTCACTTTCAAAAGTACATTAAGTATTTGACTTGATTTTCTCTTTAAAGGAGGATTTGAGAAGTATTTGCATCGGCCCTTTGTAGCTTGACATGTGTTCAATGTGACCGTCTCATGCCGTTGCTTTGATCCCTGTTGTCTTTCCAAAGGGTTATATTTGGTGCCAGCTCGTGCCTTTGATGTAAAATTGTTCCAGGAAATGTAGTTCCACCTCCCGTTTTCTCTGAAATTCTTCAAGCCACACCATGACATTAAACATGAGAAAATTGAATGAGATTTTATCATCAAGTAATTCAGCTGCGTGGGCTGCCAGTGTGTCAATTGATAAATAAAATTTCACACTGGCAACAGACATTGTTTCTTTATTCAGTTAACTATAGTACCTTACTCACATCATTGCAAAGTGTAACCTGCAGCTGCATGCCATCAAAAATTGGGATTATAAGCGCTATCTGTCCTCATGTCTTTATTTCCTGAAGTTGTCTGAAGTATCTAAAGTCTCTGTAATCCTACCGCCCTTATGGATCTCATGCAAACTGATCATATTAGTTAAGAAACGAGAGAGATGTAGTAGAGCCATGTATAGCTCTCTTTCATTGCTATTTCATTGGCTATAAAATCGACTTGGCACATTTACACTGATGTTTTCAAAATGTCAGTGTTGATTAATGTGCACTGTCTCCTTTAAATGAATTAATAATCAATAAACAACCACAATTATTGGAGAATAATTCAAAATCTTGTGTACAATTTCTCTTATGTCTTTTAGAAATGACGCTGACAACTTTGACAAAAGAGAAACCAAAATGAGGTAAAAGGTACCTTTAATGCATGCATTAGCTGCTGGGAAGATATTCTCACACAGATGTGAGGTTTCAGTCTACAGTAAGTTATGTGGCACAGACCTGTGAGGGGAAACTGAGGACCCTCTTCTGAGCCTCCTACTGTGAGCCAATGCCCGCATGTGGCCCAATTTTGAGTGATTGTGCTTTAAAAAATATGTGGATGATGTAGATGCTTGAAGAAGTTTCACGTGTCATCCAAGAAGCTTCTTCAGTTTCAGTTTCTTCAAAACTGAAGAATAGATGACAAGTGAAACGTTTTCAAGTCCAGTGAACTTTGACTTCACTCTTATTTGAATACCATGACCTGGATGACTGAGAACCTTTACAGACATGTGGAGGACTTATTTTGCGGGACATATATTACAGGAGTAATCACTCTTAAATTCTTATTTATTTCTGCCAATTTCTGTCAATGAAAGCTACGTAATTATGTGTTATTTTTATTTATTTCATAATACTAAAAGTCTGATTTTATATTATTTTGTTTGTAATATGCGGTATTTGAGTGAGTTTCCCCACATGCAGTCAATCAGTCATTGTACAGTAATATGAGTCTACAGCCATGCAAACAGCTCTGTGAGTCTGTGCTTAGCATGTTAACGGCTATAACTGGGGTCCACAGGAACATCAATAGTTTTGCACTTATTTGGTTTCAAACAAAAAAAATATAAGTGTCACCAGTGTTATTACAATTTATCCAGAGGAGGCCATAAATTTCATGGCAATCCATCCAATGGTTGTGGAGACATTTCACACAGAGCCACACATGTAAACCTCACTGTGTTGCTAGAGGAAAGGTCAGTGGATTACCACAGTGATCAGGATTCATCCTCAACCATGAATGTCTGTACAGCATTTCATGGCAGTCTATCTATTGACCGTCAAGATATTTCAGGACCAAAGTGGTGAACTGACTGACATAACAACATTGCAATGGAGCCATGCTGGCATGGATGAAAATGTAAACAACAGAAAGGATACATTTGAAAGTTATATTCACAAGTTTGAACAGGCAGTCTCACAATCATAAGTATCTGATATGTAAATTATTACGGATTGGTTTTCTATATTACAGATACCAGATTTGGTAGGTGCAGCTGCAGTATAAAATGTCTGTGGAGAAAGCCACCTGTGTTTACTCCTGCCATGTGAGTCCATTATATTAGTCCTACATCTCCTCATATTGTCCATTCTGGGTATTACATGTGTGGCAGAGTTCTATGTCTTCATATGGAAACTACTAAAGGGGAGAACAATGATCACAGTGTTAACCCTGTTTTATTGTTTGATACAAGTTTAAACAAATTGAAACCTCATTAAATTGTGCACTGATATGTCATTTAATAGGTTTGTTAGATCCTGACTATCTACCTGAACTGAATTTAACCACCATGGTCACTGTAAATACTGGGTTTAACAGCTCAGCTTTATTGCTTCTTTAATATCTCTTGTCTTCACTCCCACACAATAACATTAATTTTTGTAAGTTTTAGTAACAATATTACTGTTATCTGTCATTTCTCTGAACTGTACCCTGAAGATTTATTTTGGTCCTATCACCAATCTCACAGGTTTTAGCGAAATGTAAGTACATTTATCCCTCAACATACTGACTCATAATATTCCTTTTATTATGCATATACACTGTTTAGTTGCACTAATTCCTCTTCAGTTGAAGCCAATGAATATTTCCACTGACAATTATGGGACTGACATAGACCTCGAACTGAATCCATCACTTTTGCTCCTTAACTTCTATTTCTACAGTTTTTGTTTTATATCTGCTCCTTGTGATCTGATGTCCTTCCCAATACAACATACATCTATTTCCCATTCATACTGTACATTATGAATAACATTTGTAACATACTAATATTGATACACTTTTCTGTACACTCTAATATAATAACATGCATCCTGCACTCCCTCGTGTATATATATTTTTACTAGTTATTTATTTACTATTGCTCAAAATCTTCCTTCAGGGTGAGTGAAATTGGGCCTTTTCTTCATTGTATCTCATGAAAACATATTCATAAATCTATGTAGGCCAAAAGCAGGTTGTAGGTTTTGCACAAATAGTCTTCATAAATGGTGGTTTTAATGTTTTCAATTAGGCGCACTGTAGAGAAATAGTAATCAGAGACTCTTTAACACATAGAGTGTAACAAGGGAGCTGTACGAGAGCACTGAATCATGGGAGCTACCGGGGGTTTAACCTCGGTCATGGATCTACTACTTGTGATTCATCTCCCCTCATGCACACTATCTCTGGTCATGTGAGCGGACTGCTGCGCAAACTCTCGCGAAATTAGCCTCAGATTTGACCAAAATGCTAATGCTCAGCTATTTCCGGGTCAGGAGGAGTGTGTGGAGGACAGGGAGACAGGAGGAGTGATTAGTGGAGAGATTTTGGAGTTACCTTAGCGGGTCTGTCGATTGTTTTGCTCGTCGCGACGGTGCATGGCCGCAGTAGCCGAACGCACCCAGCTAGCTGCCCGCAGAGTGAGCCCGCTCGCCGGTCACATGAAGTGAGTTTGACCGGAGGGAGGATGGCGGAGCGGGATATGCCGCCGCCGGGAGATCTGTCTCTGCGACCATCTTCAGAGGCTTTACAAAGTTGTGAGAGACGAAATTCCTCGGATGAAAACGGGCATGTCGACAGCCCCGATGAGACTCTCTCTCCCACCTCGGTGATTTATTTCAAGGAGGCTTTACACTCATCCAACTTGAGGTTTGGGAAGGCTGGCTCTCTGTCACCTACCCCGCCTCGACAGTATGACTTCAAGATTGAAAGAATCGACTCAAAGCGCAGAAGTGAGTGCTGACAAACTTATGAAAAGTCCGAATGGTTTCCAACTAGCTAACATGATCCCCTTTAATAACCTGATTTTCTAAGAATACCAACTGCACATACAGTTAGCGATGCTAGCATGTTGTTAGCTAACTTTGGACTCTCCCGAAATAAACAACTTCCTCCCTGCTTATGATTCAGTAGCTAGCTTATCTTACGTTAGGAAGGTAATAAATAACATAAACTCTTTTGTCAGCTGATTCTCATTCTCAAATTTATTTGCAGCTAAACTCCAGTCGTTTTTAGAAAGTAGTTAACTAAACTAACATGCTAACCTAATGTCAACAAGAGGTGTAAACTTCACCCAGTCACCTTGTCTGTGGGTCATGTGTTGTTTTGACAGACTTGGTTAATTGCTTGCTGATAAACTGTGGCTAGCTTTGGTTTACATCATAGTTCACTGTGTCTGATGAATGTTAGGTTTGTCTCCCATATTGCACATGAACTAAGCAACATTTCACACATAAATGAAAACTGTCGCCCTGGTACTTACAACCAAAGTTTCCTCTGTGATGAACTTTACACTACTTTCACATTTTTATTGGATCATGATAAGAGCATCGTCTGTCTTTTTGTCATGTGTCATAAGTAAAAGCACAACTAGGGCTGTGTCTTCTAAGTCCTTTGGTCGACTAAAACTAGTCATTGGTTTGTTGTTTTTAGGTAAGAGGTTTTCAAAATGGGAGGGAGGGTCATCATAAACATTAATCACTCATAACTAATCATGAAAGTGTCGAGCAAAAATGCTTTTATTCAGTGGTACTGGCTTTTTAAATGCCAGGGCTTGCTGTTTTTCTCTGCTGCACATGATTGTAAATTGAATATCCTTGTATTGCTGTTGCTCTGGCTGGACATTTTATTCATTGGTAAAATAATATAACCTCACCTGTACTAGATATTTGAGGCCAATGCTACATCCATATTTGGGAGTTTAGATAAAAAGAGTTTTTTTTTCTTTTATACAAACAATGATCTTGATGGATCTTTTTAGTTTTGTTTTGTTGGGTTTTTTGTTGTTGTTGTTGTTGTTGTTTTCTAAGATTAGATATACCTTAATACGTCTCACAGTGGGGAAATTCACATTGCACTGCAGCAAAGATGATAGAAGCAGTTAAATAATAAAAATTAATTTAAACAAGTGAAAAAGAATTGTGGCTAAGATACATTTTACAGTTGAAAAGTACACTTGTCAGTTGTGTATACAACGTCACTGAGGCTGATATGTTAGTTAATATCAGCCAAGAACCAAGATTTCAAGAAACCTTTTTGTATTAATTTGCTGACAGAACAATTATTGTGATGCAACAACTTGACCTGCAGTAATTTTTTAACTTAACCAGCCAGTCAGTTAGTTCCTATGCTTATCTCCTTAGGTATGGTAAGCCCTAATAAGAAACCTTTATACAGCATTTTTTTTAAGTCAAACACAATACATGGTTTACAAGCAAGCGGACACGGAAAACCTGACTGAGCTTAAATATTAACTTTTTCTTAAGGCTGCTCAATAATCAAAGCTACAGGACTTGATTTTAAAATGGATCCGACAGTTGTAGCCGAGTGAAATGAACAATGAAACATCTGTTGGCTTGGTCATTTTGACCACAGTTGCACATTTTGTAATGTTTGGTATTTGTTTTTGTTTTTCCTCTAATTGTTTAAGCGTGTAATTTTCCTGTTCTCTGATAACACCAAACATCATCCTCTAAATTTCATTTACACATCAAGAATGGCTTTTACTTTTGTCGATATGCAGCGGGCCTGTAGAAACTGTACCAATGTACAACCAATGAGTTTGTCTTTCTTTTCTGATTTTAGAAGAGGTTCATCATTTGGTTTCCCTAGGTGGGAAAAATTATAGTATGCCCATTTACATTCAGCCTCTTTGGCCTCTTTACCCTTGTTGCTGTCTGCTGTTGGTTTTTGCTGTCCCACTGCAGCCACCTCAGTAATTGCATTGTCAAATAACAGGCCTCTGTTTCAGGTCAGGGATGCTGTTGATGCTTGAGAGACAGATGAGTCCTCTGCTGCATCATTAGCATTGGCTGGGTACGCTGGGCTCTGGGGACCCCCCTCCCCCCCCTTTTTTTACGCATGCACCATCTGCTCACGTGACAATGTGTTGCTGTACCCAGCACTACTGTCAGCCATCTTGGTCAACACCCACCCAGTGCATTCACTGCGGTGCACAGGCAGTCCAATCAGAGTGAACCGGTGCTAAGCTGACCGGAGGAGGGCTGTGATTTTCAGCACGGTGCTCTCTTGCATTTTAAATCCCCAGTCTGCACAAAAGGGATAACAAGAGGTTTGAAGAGGAGGAGGAGGTGGAGGAGGAGAAGGCAGGGCAGCCTTTCTCAAGACAGCAGCGTATTTCACTCAGTTGTAGCAAGGAGGAGAGGAGGATGCAGGCATAAAGAGGAGGAAAAACAGCACCCTTTCAAACACCTGCTGAAAGCTGCTGTGGGCCTTCCCCGTCTTGGCCTTTTTATCCTCTTTGTTTTGATGCTCTTTTCATTATCTCTGATTTCCTCTTCTCTCTGACTCTGATTTTTTGTGGAGCCTTTTACTGGTTCCTGGAACAAAAGCTACTGCTCCTTTTTCCCCTCGGTGGTGTTGGTTTTGCCTCGCATCAGCTGAGTCATCATGTCTGATCTGACGCCTCAGAGCGAAACCCCGACTCCCACCACCGACAAGATCACCCAGGCTGCCCGGGAGACCATTTATCTCTGCAACTTTCGCGTGTCTGTCGATGGCGAGTGGCTTTGCCTCCGCGAGCTCAACGACATCTCCCTCACCCCCGACCCAGAGCCAGCCCATGAAGGTAATGTGACAGTTTAGCTGGGTGTCTGAGGAGGTTCGTGGGCACAGAGTGATCTATGTTAGGGCGTGGTGAGACACGGTCCCCAGACGCTACGTGTTACATCTAGCGAACTGTGGTAATATGTCCTGTTGTCCTGTCTCACGATCGATTTCAGGTGAGACAGTTTGATGCCTGACAGTTGCACAGCAGGATGACGCTGCTTGTAAATAAACCAGGGCTGGGCAACAAAACAACCAGGAAGTGCCTATTTTGTCCTGAGAATGTTTTAGCTTGCAGTAAATCCAACTGACAACCAGTATTTGATGGATAGTGTTGGTGTTATTTTTCATATATTTAAACATTTATGTTACACAACATAATCAGCCAGCAGAAACAGGTTTGCACATTGTTGGTTTCCACATTTGTTACTCACAGAGACAAAAACAAGACAGGTTGTAACTGAAGCCTGATATTTATATTTGGCAGTGAACAGATGACTTGTTTTAAGCAGATTCATTCTGTAATACATAGTGTAGTTTTATGTGTTTAAAATTAATGGAAACTGAATATGTGCTGTCCAGCAAGACTTCCTCATCTCTTGCCACGCCTTCTCTCAGCACAGAGCAGATAGATTGGCAGCTCCATGTTTTTTTCTGAGAAAGGGAGGCCATTCAGACTTTTCTCCAGCCAGTTGGCAAACTGCAAACACTGCAGCACTTCAACCTCCAGCTCTCAAAAAGCAATTATCTAATGTAATGATAGTAGGACCATTAACAGACAATGACAGAAACGTTTGTTTTGTCATGCTACTGTTCAAACGTCTCACCACCGGTCTCTTATGTTTCTTATCACACATAATCTACTGATATACTATAGCTAATATTTTTCATGTCATTGCAATATTACCACAAATCTGGTTTCCAAGAGTGGAGTTTACCTGTTTAACTGTAAGGCTTGACACAAGTATTTCACATTTGAGTGTCATGTTACATTTATTTTGACATCTCTTTTCACTCATGTTGATTCTTGCAGTTCAGTTTTTCTTGTATTCATTAGAGTTTTTGGAAATGCAGAAACCATGTTGAATAATAGCAAATTTGCAAATTATCTTTTAATTTTATTTAGTACTTAACACATTATCAATTCTGCACATACTGTACTTGCAAATGCATGTAAACGTATTGGATTTGCCATGAATCAAATGTAAAGATGTCATGTTGTTGCATTCTTTCTGAAAAGGTAATGAAAGAGAACAGAAAGTAGAATATTCCTCATTAACCAGCTCTCCACTTATATACCAGGATGTAATTGCTTGGGTATGTAATTGTGTGTCATAATTACCTGTAATGAGGAAAGGTTCTGTGTTAAAAATCTGAGCTTTTTGAATTATATTCCTGATGCAGATTTACACCATTTTAGCAATAACATACTACAGCTGTGTGTTAATTACCTTTTGGTTGCAGTCATTTTGTGTTGGAAGTCAAGATTTTTATTCTCTGTAACTGAAGTCCATGTAAATACAAAGTACAGACCAAATGTAGGAATGTATTAATAATGTAGCATAACCCTGTAGAACTCCTCAAGTAAAAGCCTCTCAGTCTGTTATCTACTTACATAAATAATGGATTAGATATAGACATATAGATGGATCATACCAAGAATTCAGTGCTAACTTTATTAGGTTATACATATCCTTGTTGAACCTTCTTCTCTTTCAAAGCTATCCATTATTTCAGGTTTATGTTAAAATGTCTAACAGGTTTTTGCAGTGGTCCTGTTGTCAGTTTTAGATTTAATGGGAAGCAATTTATGTAATAAAACTTATTTTTTGCTTTCCAACACCTTGTTGGTTTTATCATCTTGTCTTGTTTTTTCCATATTAAAATGACATTACTTTTACTTCCTGGAAAAAAATGGATCTTGCAGTATTGAAGGGAAACTAACAATGGAACTACCTAAAATGTTTTTTTTCCCCCGACTGAATAAATTTAGCTCCTGAGTCATTGCTGCTGTTGGACCATATTTTGTGCCTTTGCTATGATAATTCTAAGGACCTCTTCCTGTCTTTGTTTCTCATTTAGATCCCAAGGATCCCATCGCAATTGAAAGGCTTAACTTGATGAACATGGCCAAACTGAGCATCAAGGGCCTGATCGAGTCTGCTCTCAACCTCGGACGCACACTTGACTCCGACTATGCACCTCTCCAGCAGTTCTTTGTTGTGATGGAGCACTGCCTGAAACATGGATTGAAAAGTATGTATAGCACACCTCACACTGTCATCTGTTCAAAACTGCGTGATTGGTGGACGTTGCAAATCTGTAAACCCTAAAAATGGAAATTCGAACACTTTGGTAATTGTACAAAAATGTTCATACATTTTTGTACGAACATTTTTGTACACTGGAATCCCAGAATACATATAAAATCCACAATATGTGCAGTTATGGGAGATTTATACAATCTTAATTACCCATTCATACCAACCAAAGAGATATAAATGGGATAAAATGACAAATTTGCTGATTACATGCTCTGTACTTCCTGAAGTCAGTGGACATATTTTTAGTCCACTTCTGTTGAAAAAATAAGTCCTGGTTAGTCTCTTGTGCCCATTTTTATATGATGACTTGGTGACCCCCATTCCTCAAAATGATATAGCTCAACAAGCACTGTTTCAATCACCAGCCAAGAAGACCTTCCTGGGGCAGAACAAGTCATTCTGGGGGGCATTGGAGCTCGTTGAGAAGTTGACGCCCGAAGCAGGAGAGATCACTGCCAGTGTGAAAGACCTACCTGGCCTCAAGTGAGTCTGTTATATCATGAAGAAGGCAGACAAATTTCTCCCCATCATAATTTTAGATTTTGTTGATATTATCGATACGCTTCAAAAGGTTTGTGCACAAGGTTTGCCTAAAGTAAACTGGAGCTCCTTTGCCAGTTGCCATTGTTCAGTGAAGATTGTAAGGAGTTGTTTTTGAATGTGTTGTGTTCAGTTTATTGATATCCAACTCTCCTGTGTTTGATGACAGAACTCCTCTAGGAAGAGGGCGTGCCTGGTTAAGACTGGCCTTGATGCAGAAGAAACTCTCTGACTACATGAAGACCATCATCAACAGAAAGGACCTGCTCAGGTGTGTTTGTATTATACTGTGTTGAGGCACACTGGCCATTGAGAATAACATTTTCAACATCATTATGGCTTGATGATATTTCTTTTTTCCCTCCCAGAACTGTTTTAGCGCATGATGAACATTTAGAAGTGCTTCAACAAAAGCAGTTTTCTGGTCAGTGACAGTATTTCTCACTTTACTCTTCAGTGAATTCTACGAGCCGAACGCATTGATGATGGAGGAAGAGGGAGCTGTCATCGCTGGGCTGCTCGTTGGACTAAACGTCATTGATGCCAATCTGTGTATGAAGGGAGAGGACTTGGACTCTCAGGTCATTTGGCTTTCACCATCACTTGTTCCAACATTCAGGGCCTCAGTAACACAAACATTACCTAAATCAAATGGGCCATATGTTTAACTAGTGACTGCTGGAACGAAGGGAAAAAAATTCAAATTCAAACTTCTGAGTTCTAACACAGAGTTGTGACAAGACACTTTCACTCAAGTTGTTTTCACTTTCAAATTTTAGCTTAAAGTAATATAGTTGGGGCAGTATTAATGTAAGCTCTGAATTTAGAGTTTGGAGCATTTACAGTAAATCCAAAGCTAGAGGCAAAAATGTCTGACCTGTGTACAATTAGCCCTTCTTTATATATGTTAAAATGCTCTACAGTGCAATTACAAAACAAGCAAACAGCTGTTTTCACCCTCAACACTGGCAGCTAAGCCAGGGCAAAACTTATTGTCTGTTAAAATTAATAAGTGCATTTGTAAGGATCCAGAAGGAGCATATAGTCAAGTTATTTTTGAATTTATTTATTTATTTATAAAAAAGGGCTGCAGTGAGGTTTCACTTGTAATTGATTCTCTTTCTTGTTAAATTATTTCTGCAGGTCGGGGTGATTGATTTTTCAATGTACCTCAAAGATGGTGGACACAGTAGTAAGAGTGCAGAGGGGTGAGTACTGCTTTCCAACCTTCGACCACAGTAATTACTTAGTTTCAATCCATATCGCTTTCTATAACTACTTAACAGTAAACAGTCTGTGCCTGGAGGAGGGTTGGGTATGAAAATCTTTGTTTTTATTTCTAAGACATTCTGTTAGCTTTTAGCTTTGACTTAATGGAAATTCAAAAGCAAAAACAACATTAAGAACGTTTAAACAGAAAATATATGCATACTCATACATATATACATGCATGCATGCATATTGTACATATATGCATACACACATACACATAAGTATAAAAACACTGAAAGAAGGAACTAAAACCGAGCAGCTCATGACCACAGAAGTGTAGTCTGTCAGTTGTTAGGAAAAGTCATTCTGTAAAAGGAAGTTTTAAGACCAGATTTAAAAGTAGCAACAGAATCAGCTGATCTGGTGCTCAGTGGAAGGCTGTTCAGAGACAAAGAGCCAGCGTTGCAAGGGCTTTGTTCACCTTTTGTTTTTAACCTGGAAACATTAGAAGACTGTTTATTATAAAAAAAAAATCCCTCATTATGAAAGTGACAGAAAATAAATCAATCAATGATAAACACAATTGACCAAGGTGGCTATCTGCTAACTACATGGGTTTTTTTCATTTTTTATGCTACAATTCTTTCATCTGTCTCTTGTCTCATTTGTCTTCTTCTCTTCCTGCTCCTTCAGCGACGGTCAGATCACAGCGATTCTTGACCAGAAGAATTATGTGGAGGAGCTGAACAGACATTTAAGGTTTGTCAGAGTGACCTCTCTTCACTACCGTCACCTCGTTCTGCAACTTGCCGACTAATGTGATGCTTGTCTGTCTGTCTGTTTATAGTGCATCAGTAAATAACCTACAGGCCAAGGTGGATGCTCTGGAAAAGTCCAACACAAAGCTTACAGAAGAGGTAGGAGCCACTCAGAGCTGAGTTTCTTTTTCTGTTTCGCTGCACAGCTGTAGGTTGTCTTTGTTGACAGAACCGTGTGCTGACTTTTGTCTCCACAGCTCGCAGTGGCAAATAACAGGATCATCACTTTACAAGAAGACGTGGAGAGAGTAAAGGAAGAGAGCTCATATCAGCTGGAGTCCAGGAAGGTGAACACATCTTCGATTTAATTCAGTTGTTTTTCTCCTTATGAATTTCTTCATTCATTCATCCAACCTTGCTTTCAATCTCGAAGAACCATTTCCTCCATTTCAAGTGATATCGAGAGTTCGGTCAAACAGAATGAATGGTGTTGGACATGTCCTCTTTCTTGACTGTCTCCTATTCTCAAAGGGATCTCTGGGTTGGTTTAAAAGTGAAATATTTGTACAATATACATTTACAATGAAAATAAAACTTAGTATGTGTTATTTTTCAGGCATTAAGAAGCGATTCAGCACCAGATGGACAAGCACTGGGCGAAACACGCAAGCAGCTCAAAGAGGAAACTCTGCTTCGATTGGTGCGTTTCTAGCTCTTACCAATGCTTTTCTACTCTTATCATGGAATTTTGAGAGTCCCTGTATTTAATGTCAGCAGTAATGTCTGGTTGTGAAGTGTGTATCCGGAGTTAAATCTGATATCTGTGCAGGATGTGGAGAAGGAGCTGGAGGTGCAGATTGGGATGAAGCAGGAGATGGAGCTCTCCATGAAGATGCTGGAGAAAGACATCTGTGAGAAGCAGGATGCTCTGGTGGAGCTCAGACAGCAGCTGGAAGACCTCCGTGCCATCAACCAACAGCTTAGCCACAAGTCACAGGTGAGGCCGCATTTTAAGGGTTTTACTACAACATCAATTACAAAAAAATTGTGATGCTGTGTAAAATGTTGATAAAGACAGATTTTGTTGGTTTGCAAATCATTTAAACCCTATATTTAATTGAGAATGAGGCAAAGACAAAATATCAAAGGTTGAAACTGAAAAATCTTATTCTTGTTATTGTTCTATGAAAAATATATGCTCATCTGAAATTTGATGCCTGCAACATGTTTCAAAAAAGTTGGGACAAAAAAAAAAAAAAAAAAAAAAAAGTTGCGACAGGGGCATGTTTACCATTGTGTAATTCTTCTTTAACGACACTCTATAAACATTTGGGAGCAGAAGAGACCAGTTTCTGGAGTTTTGAATGTTCAATGTTGTCCCATTCTTGCCCTCTCTCCTTTGTCATATTTTCTGTTCCATAATGTACCAAATATTTTTAATGAGTGACAAGTCAGGACTGCAGGCAGGCCAGTTTAGCACCTGGATGATTTTCCTAGTCATGTTACTAACCTGTTGCTAATTAACCTAATTAGTTGGGAGATATTCCTCCAGGTGTTTGTTTTTTTTAGCATTACACAATGGTTCAAGTGTTTTGTTGTCCCTGTCCCAACCTTTTTGAAACATGTTGCTGGCATCTGAGCTCCAACTGTTGTCAGAAAGAATGGAAATATGTCTGTCTAAACTCTGTATTCCTATTTCAGATGTGTCTTTAAATGATATCCTCAATGCTGTTTAACATAGACTCTCTTGGTTAATGTAACGGTCATATTTAAATTATATATTAAATATTTAAAGTGTTTTTTTTCTGTCAGCTTGGTGGGCACCTCAAAATACTACAATACCCATGAGTCTCTGGAACAATTGCTAAGAAGAAGCCAGCCAGACTCATCTGATACTGACCCAGAAACTGAAAGTATTTTAAGCTGGAGATCGTGTTTCCAGTTTTCTCAACACTGTAGTCTTTAGCTTCGCCACCATCAACATCAGCAAAGTTTTATGTGCACAGGCTTGTACCTTCTACTTTACATCAAAGAACCAGATATTTTCTAACACAATTTTATCTCTTTTTCTCATGATTCAACCAGAAGAGTTTTATCAATCCAAGCACTCCAACTGTAAGTCATCTAGTCCACAGGGAAAAATTAATAGGAGCGGAATACCAGTGGAATTAAACCTCAAAAGAATTGAAGATTGCTGCAGGCAAATCACTGAAATGAAAACAAAGTGATCGGCTCCTCTAGTTTATTCTTTTAACAAACATGTACTGAGTTGTGACTAACGTGGCTCTTCCTCCTCAGAGCTCAGATGCCAGCTCCAAACAGAAGAGTGAAGCCATCGCTCGCCTGGAGGAGAAAATAAACCAGATGACAGGGACTGTAAAACAGATGGAGACCAGGTGAGGACACTTCTCCACAGCCATGATTAGTATTATGAGTAATGATTACAGTAGACCGTTTTCTTCATGGTATCACATACCTACAAAAACCTCTTATTGTTCTGTTTTTCTCTCTCCACTTTCATTGTCTTCCATTTTTCATTATCGTGATTTTTTTTCCATCATTTAATCAGTGAGAAACATTTGGCAAAGCAGGCCAGAAACCTGAACTCAGCAGCAGGCAAGCTGCTGCAGCTGCAGCAGTAGCTCCCCACTTTCATAAATCTGAATACATACAACCCTGCCTAATATAGAAATAACCAAACTAGGATGTTATCTTTTCTGTACGATGCTCCTTTGTCGTTGAAAATAAAACCATTTTTCCCACCTCCTGCAGTGGCTCTCCAGCAGCATCAGCTTTGAGTAGTGTGGACTGAATCGATCCTTTTAGCAGCCCTTAATCCTTGTGTTCTCTGACCGATGTGTTTGCCACATCAGATTTATACTTTTGTTTGGTAGGCATTTCTTACAAATACCCCATGAATGCTTTCTGGCAAAGGTAAGATGAGTAAATGGCGGGGTGTCTGAAAGTCCACTGTGGACCGTTTTAAGATCTGATGGACTGGAGATTAATGTGCCAACAGATACGTCCTGGATATTTTGGAGTATGTGGCTGTAATATTATTCCAAAGAATTCGACCACTACCAGAGACTGTGCTTGAATATTTTCAACCAACGGAGACTGACAGAATTTAAAAAACGAGAGAGAGAGAATCTGAACTGTTTAAGAACTGATATCCAATGTTGTCATTTGGTGATCCAGTGTGTAAGAGACCAGGACAGGAGCAGGATAAAGCAAGAAGAAAAGGGCAAAATTAATTAATTAATTTTGAATTGTATGTGAACATAACATTGGTGTAAACTGTAGTAATCATTAGGTTAATAAAACAATAAACAAACACAGCCTGCTTCATCTTCTTTGGCTAAAGTTTCCCTGTTGTCCTCGTCGGGTTTCAGTCCCCCGACGCTTGATCTTTTCGTCATATTTGTGTTTATTTAAGTTTCAGTTTGCATCTCTCTCCAACCATGTTTCTTTTTCGTCAAGCTTTCATTTTACCATAAGTTTATGTGACAACCCCCCCCCCCCTCCCCAAACCAGATGCAAACAGGCAGAGAGAGAGAGGGATCTGGCTTTAGAGGCCAACCGACTCTTCAAACAGGACTTTGGAGACAAAATCGAGAGTCTGCAGGTTGAGGTGGAGCAGCTGAGGAAGCACAGGTAAAGTCTGAGTGAATGGTAATAGGAAGCTTACTATCAGTAAAAGCTGTTAATGTCTTCAGTCCCAAAGCATAAATAAACCTCTATTTCAGGTGGGGAAAACCTTTGACACACAAGCAGCAACATATTGTATAATGGCCTTTTATGACTTTATTTATATCAGAAAAAATGTGAAATAAGAAAAAAGGCAAGGTGTCTTTAACGTCTATGAGGATAGGATCATTTTGTTTATGATAATTAAAAAAAAAAAAAAAGCTTTGATTTTAAATGCATGTAGCATCAATTGTAGTGTTACACTATTTGTTTTTGTCTTCGGGATATTTATCTTGAGATCGATCATGTGAATTCTGAGTTTTAATTCATTCTTTGATTATTATGAATAAGACTAGCACAAACATTGTGTTTGTCTTGTCTCAGGTCTTATCTGGAGCTGGAGTTGAGAAAAGAGCGAGAGCGAAGGAGTGACCATCATTTCGACGCAGCTTCCAGGCAGCCCAGCACTCCTCGGAGGGAGAGACAGCCAGAGAACATCCCAAAAGTAAACCTGTGATCATTAAGAAGCTAAATTAAAGATTAGTCTTGTTGCTAATCTGTTTACGTTGTCCTTAATACAATATGTGTGTATTTTACCAACAGTGTCCCCCAGAATCTCCATCAGTCAAAAGGGAGAATGACACACAGTTACACACAGGAACAGAGGACAAAACAAGTCTGAGCTCCAGCTTGTAAGTAGATTTAACAACTACAGCTTTTAGAAAAGATATGATCATTTCAGGAAATACTGTTCTTTTTTTTATTCATCTGTTTATCTCCCCCATTAAGGTCCTTCTCACACCATGAGGATGAACAGGTAAGGTCTGTTATACACACAGAAATGTTTAATTGTCTGAACATAGATCTGTTTATGATTTAGTGTTACTGCAATTTAATTATTCTCAATCACAATTATTGTCATTAATGCAGTTTGCATTGTAAGGATGCAAACAGGAACTGAAGTAACAGCTGAAGAGACAATTAGTGTTGTATCAAGTTGATATTTCAAAAATGGCTATAATTAATTAAATAATTATTAATAATTATCATTATGAATTGATTTTCTGCAGGACGAGTCATTTGTGGAGATCAGTCAGCCCTCCATCTGTACAATGTGTGAAGAGGACGACTCCCTCCTGAAGACAAAGGTGAGCAGATGGTTCCCAGTTCAGATTTTCAAATATTGACACTAATCTCCCAGAAACTTCGGCAGCATGGTTCCTTTCATTATCTTCAGTTGGATCAATGCAGATGTTGATAGTCTAAGACTGAAATTGGATGCAACCAAGGTTTTTAATCATAGTTAATATTGTGTCACAGTGTTATAATCCTGTTTTTCTCTCTGTAGAAACAGTGTAAGAACTGCAGTGGGGTTTTCTGTGAGAGCTGCGTGTCCAACGAGTTGCCATTACCTTCCTCCATTCTCCCAGAGACTGTGTGTACCGCCTGCTTCTCCCTGTTACTCCAACAATATGCTTCAACACCAACATGAAACAACTCAGCATTTTACTGCAAGACACGGTGATCAGACACAGAAAGCAGAGGCATTGATTTGTAAAACTGGCACTGCAAAAATGCACTTTTGGACTTCATGACTCAAAGCGTTAAATGATGAAGATCTGATGAAGTCCTGCAAGTTCTGAACTTGCAATTTTTTTTAGTTCAGTTAGTAATGTTCAAACATGTGCTATTGAGAGCTGTTTGGATGTAGGTTTTCATTTTTCAAATACAGGTGTAGCCAAAATTCTTCCTTTCAGGCTTAAAGTGTGCGTTAAGCTGCTGTGGTATTTTTTTTATTTTATTTTATTTTTTTTAGTGAAAACCTGCACTCAAAAAGCAGAAAATGGCAACTGTTTGGAGATTACTGATTATAAGAAGACAACTTGAATCATCTCATGCATTTAAAAACTGACTCCACAATGTCCACTAAGTGGATCATTGATTAAAAAGTCAACTGACAGTAATTTTAAACTCAGTTTTAAAAGACGAAAAAGGAAAAACTGGACCTTTTTCCCACAACAATCATTTTAGCCACAACTGCACTCCATTATAGCACAGTAGTTAATCACACAGAGTATGATAATATCGGTATGTGATGTATATGTTGATGAATGAAACTTTTCACATCACGCAGATGAAGCAGGAATTCTCACTTCTCGACGTGGCGTCTCATTCAGGGTAATGCTGACAAAATCAAATATCACAAACCCTTTTGACCAAATACTACATTACATGATATTAAACATGTGTCAGTATTTTGGGAAAAGCTGTTTGTGCTGTCAAAAGCTTTTTATACACTAAAAACTGTTCAAACCAATCTTAAATATACAGATATTAGTAATATACTCAGTCTTAAAATACAGAATTCTCACACCAGGAAAAGACAAATATTTGAGTTTTATATTTAGTCTCTTATCATGATACCAATGTGTAATGGACATATTCAGCTTTGGTGTTCAGATTGTAGAAGAGAGTTGATTTTGCTGTTCAGTCTTTATGTGAAAGGAATGGTTCGACATTTTGGGTACTGCCATTAGTCTCTTTCTTGCCAATAGCTGATGAGAAGATTGATGCCACTCTCGTGTCTGTCTGTTCAATAGGAAGCTACAGCTAGCAGCCGTTAGCTTAGCTTAGCACAATGCCTGGAAATGGAACAACAGCTATTTGGTTTCTGGGGTTACGTGTGAAATTATTTCTCAACCAGGAGCCGTCACTTCCTCGTCGGCAGATTTCTTTTACCTCTCAACTGAGCAAGACTGTCTTTATAGCTAAGCTGACTGGCTGCTGTCTGTAGCATCATATTTACCTTACAGACATATTCCTCAAAATGTCAGACTATTCCAAGCTTCCAAAGCTGAATATTCTGGGTGTAATGTTTCTTTAATGTTGCATTATGTATTAGTTAGAAGTGGCATTAACAAAATGGCTTAAAATCATCTGTGTAATATTTTGTCACATCGGAGTGCGGTTTATCTCACAGTGCAGCAGTTCAATGAGAAAACCCAACATTCAGATATTTGGATATTTAATCTTAAACGTCTTTCATAGGTAACATGTTATGGCACTTTTCTGCCTGACTGGTTTGAAGTGGGCATATCAATGCATCTTTATAGCTATTTTTATGTTTCAGAGATTTATATGAAGAGTAATTAGGAGCTCAGTAAAACATGTAGTCCTTGTTTTTGAAGCTAATTAACATGTGAGATGGGAATGCTTCTTAGATCAACAATAAAGTTTTATCAAATTTTACCAGCCTGTGACTGGATTATTGTGACTTGTATTACACTTCAGTAGCATCTGGAAGGGTCCTGTGAGAGCAAAAACCTAAAGCCCTTTTCATAATGTATTGTTGTGTTTAATACTTTGAATTATTCAGTGTACAGAAATGTATTTGGTTGATTACAGGAAAAAGTGAATCACAAGTGCTGATGATTTGCCTTTTAGTTTACCCACACAACTTAACAAAATATGTCTACAATAAGTTTCACTATTCAAAGCAACTTTTTTATTTTTCATGAAAACATAAGAATCAAGCCTAACTGTGTATTTAAATATTTGTTCACTAACGATCAAGTGAGCAATCATGACATTTAAATTTTAGAATACAAAAATTCTATTTGTGAAGATTTGGCCGGCTTACACATGAGTTTAAGATCTAAAAATGAATGTCATCATCTCAAAGGTTAAATCAATGAGTGTGGTCCAGATCCAGATCCAGATGTTTCTCAAAAACATCTGAATGTCAGACAATCAGACACAGCAGTACCTGTAATTAACTCCCTCTTGATAGAAACAATGAAGACAGATTTTCTTCCTACACCAGAAATGTTTGTTTATTGTTTCATGTCCAAGTCCAGTCCGAGGCTGGAAAATAAATACAGTCGTATGTAGTATGTGTTTGACATCTGTGTGTCAGTCAGCATTCACCTGCAGAAGAAATTACAGCATGTTACAATATAACCTCAAAAGTTAGTGCAAAAAGCTACAGCCAGTCAATTCACACTTTTCCTGTTCAAATAAGCAAGAATTTGAATTTTTTATTCTTTGCTCCATAAAAAGCTGGAAATGCCCAGATGGTAAGTTGTAATTGTAGTTTTTACTGGGATCCATGCTGAGACAAACCAGGACACCCACTAAACTGTCTCTGTACAATTCTGTCTCCTTTGTACCATCCTGAGAAATTTCATTTAATTAACCTCACAATTGTTTCAAAACATTTATAGTTGTCTACAGAGTGTATTTTTATGTCAAGAAGCTAGGATTTTTAATTCAGTGTTTCTCACCTTCCATCAGATTCTGGCACAGAGTTCAGGAATAACTCGATGTATCTGCCTCCTAAAAATGAGAGAAGGTTGACATGTTAAGAGAAACTCTTGCAGTGACTAATTAATAGCAATGATTATTATAACAGACCAGAACGTCTGGGGATCATGGAAAATGAGATCCCTCCTGAGAGATGATCTGCCAACATTAAATCTCAGACATTTAAGATGTTTTGAGCATTAAATAAATGATCCATATTTTTATCACGTTCGTCTAATTCTCATTTTACTTGAAATGACAACATTCTATCAGAATACTGATTCCTGGGAATCAACATCACAGAGAACCTGTCATGAGCGTCACACATCTCCACCCTGGTAAAGAAAGTTCAGAAAAAACTGTATTTACTCAGGTAACTTAAACTTTTTAGTGTTCTATTTGTATTATATTATAACTATTATACATACTCTATAGATATGTTCTTTGCGAGTACAGATGTGTGTGTGTCTGTATACATAAAATAGTTTTCTTTTTATTCCTTCCTTTACTGCTACTTTTAACATACTTTGTACCATGTAATTGTTATAATCTATTCTAATTTTAATATTTTTTTAGACATTTTCTGTGTGTGTTGTGTGGAGGGTGCTACAACTGCATTTCATTGTGCAATTATGTATTGTATGATGACTAAATAAAGCTAAATGTACTGACCTATAAACAAGTCAGCTTGCACAATCTTTTGAATATATAACACAGAAAGTGTTTATTGCCTGAAACTGGACCTAAGTTAAAATGGACGTTGTGACAGACAAACATTTATTTTTTGAGAGTATGAAACGCCTGTAAAGAATTTGAAGGCTTTGATCAGGGATATTCTTATGTACTTTAGCGTGCCAATGCCAGCTGGTCCCAGCAGTCTCACCTATGTGCATTCTGTCTCTGGACATTGCAGCTGCAGCTTCCTGGTGGCAGCTGAAGTAAACATCGGCCTCTCCCCTCGGCCTACCATCAGGACCGCATTCAATCAGGATCTTAGACACAACTAGAGGAGAGAAGAACTGCAAGAGAAATAAAAATACATTTTAAAATCATGTGCAAGTGAACCCCCTAATGCAGAAACACAACCAGCTTCAACATCTTTATTGGCTTGATTTTTTTTTTTTTTTTTTACCTTAACAATGTCTTCACCGGACACCTGGAAAGGAAGTCCTCTCATATGGATGTAATGAAGCGACAGGGTTGAGCTCAGAGGGGATACTGATGAAGCAGATACGTCGGTTTAGACCAAGATAAAGAGCAACAAATTTGTTCATAGAGAGCAAAAATGACAAGTATATATAAAAGATCCCTGCACTTGATCACCATGTTCTTTGGGCATTCATTTGTATTTAAAACATCTGATCAGTTTTCACTAATTTTCAGATTTTAAAAAGATTAGTTTAAACCTTCATATCAAAATTTTAAAATGGTAAACGAGTTACTGATTATGCCCCGAAAAGTGCACGAAAGTGAAAAAAGAAACAGTTAAAACAACAGTGTTTGAGCCACAATGTCAGATTTCCATCCTGATCTTTATCCTAATCCATTTATTGAGTTTGTAAAATAATATTAAAATAAACAGTTTGCCGTTGAAGGGGGTGGATTACAAACTCACTAGTTCTGGGATTGGTCTGTGAGGCAGTCTTCCTGTTAGCTGAGTGAGGGCTCATCTGAGTGAATTTCCTCATCTTCCTCTGAGAATAAATCTCATCACTTCTGCTGGGAAACACCTCAATGTATCTGCAAATACAGAAAGCAGGGGATGAGCAACATGCTAACACATGTTGAACGGTAACATTAGCTACTTCCTGTAGGCCAGAAATGAGAAACCTTTAACACAGGATTAAAGTTGGTGTAGGTCTGAATATGAGCGTGTGCAGCATCCCACCTGTTTCCGATGACCTCTCGGTCTCTCTGCAGAGCTTCACAAGCTGCTTCTTGAGAAGTAAACCGTACAAAGGCCTCTCCAGAGTTTCTTCTTCCATTGTCTGCGACGATGGTGATCCCATTCTCCACTATATCCAAACCTGAAAGATGCAAACAGATTCAAACAAAATAACACCACTTCTATATAGTTTCTATATTCATCACTACACCATCTGTCTGTTGAGGATCAATCTAGTTGTTCTCTTGGATTCCCAACATTAGAAGTACACAAGCTACATTACAAGTATAACTAGGACAGCATATTATCACCCAAAAAATATTTCTGAAGTTGAATCTATCTTGTCTCAGTGAGACACTGGAAACACTAGTTCATTTATTCATCTCCCCTTGGCCTGATTACTGTAATACCCTTCTTGCAGGACTTTAAAAACAAACTGTGCCATGTCTTAAAAGCAAGCGTAAGACCTACCTGTCAGTCTCTTTGGGTATGTGGGGGTGGATATGTTTACGGGGGTGGATATGTTTACATGGGTGGGGGGCAGGGGATGAATACTTTTCATGAAAATGTTCCTTTATATAGACTTCAATATGTATTAGTGCTCTATTTTATTTTGTTCATGATCTGTTGTGTGTGAAGTACATCGAGCTTAAATTGTATGAAATACCCTATATAAATAAAGTTGACTTGATTTAAAGTAACAATGTCAAAGATTTTTCAGGTAAATATTTATCTATTTAATCACTATCTATGGTTGAATGAGGTGACATGACGGTGACTGAGCCTATGGCCCACTGATGAAAGTACTGCACTATTTTTATATTTGCAGTATTATGAACTGTGGTGATGCTAAACAAACTCTTAAAACCCTCTTGGATTAGCTGGAAAATACACTGTCACAAAGCTGAAAACAGGGCTGTTTTAGAGATGCATGGTTCTCACAGGACAGCGACACTACAGATATATGATGATCTTATAGAATATGACACATTGCTGTGGATTAGACAACCCAACAGTATACAAAGTAGTTTAAATGAGCTCAACCATACACATTTACATCAACATACACATTAATGCAGCAGTAACATTAATCCAAAAACATCACATAAGAAAACACTGACAGGGACCATTTTATGGCACATTGGTTAAATTTGATACTTTAAGTACATTTGCTGACAATTCATTCATACTTTTAGTTGAGTAAAGTTCTGAATGCAGTTTACCTGAAAAGAACGTGGCGATGTCGGCCTCTGTGCAGGTGAAGGGGAGACCTCTGAGCCGCACCACCCCATCATCAGGTGAAGTCTGGACGGCTGTCTTCAGAAGGGCTTCAGCATCACCGTTTGTTACTTCATACACTGCAAAAACACAAGAGCAGGATATGAGCATTTGCTTTTATAATTATTATAGTTATGGACTGTACTTTACATTATTAATGATGGCTCTGCTCAAGAGTCCCAGTAAGCCATGACTGTATGACAGGGACTTAGTATAGACAATAACAGGACCCTGAAACTGAAGGTGCTTAAGGGAATCCAGACACCACTAATTTCTTCATTTAAACCTGTGATTTTTCTGCTCCGACAAGTCAAAATGTCTTTGTGGAAAAATTCCATTCAGCATCCGTATTTCAGCCTCCCACAGCTCAGAATGCAAAGAGACGAACCTTCAACGTAGCGTGGACCGAGGTACTGTCGGTGCTTCTCCAGAGCTTTGCTGATGTCCTCCTCATGCTCCATCTCAATAAAGGCTTCTCCCGACGGCCTCCCCTGCCTGTTTACAGTGAGGTGGATCCCATTCACCCCGTCACGTATCCTACAGTCTGAAGCACAGGAAATATCCATAAGCAATATTTCTTTATATAATTTTGCTTTTTTATGGTGGACATTTAGGACAGTAAATGTAACAATTTCAGACTCACATTTCTGGTATTGATTTAGTGATTAAAGCTACACTACTTAGCGAGGCAGGATGTTTTTCAGTTGGTCAACCATTTTTATTATCAAACATAACATTAGTATTTTTCAACCAATTTTCAATTTCCTCAAGTGTTCGTGTCTAAGTGACTAAAGCAGACAATAATTTTAAAAACTGGTCCAATATTGAACAAGAGGGCTGCAGCTGCAATGTACTTCCATGTACGTCCACTAAAAGTGCTTGTTTTGGCCACTGATGGGCTCAGATTGTTATTCTGACAGGGGCCAGGATGAAAAATATTGAAGAAAAAGTGACCAAATTTTGAACAGCAAATTTAACTGAAAAATAAATCCTTCAAAGAAATTAAAAACACAAATTTTAAAAGTGAAAAAAGTGTTAAAATAAATGAAAAGCTTATCTGTGCAAAGCAAATGTCTGTCAATAATAAGGATCCGTCCACATGTCAGTGGGGCTCTAATTGCCACCTTAACAGGTGTGAGGTTCATGGTCTGACCATGACAAAGACCTTTCCCAAATCTAAGCTCTCACCTGAGAAGAACCGCAGGAGGTCCTCGGACGAGCACGACCACGGGAGGCCTCTCACCTGCACGATGTACACCTCTTCCTTATCTGGTTCTGAATCCGACTGATAAGCCGGCAGTGGTGGGTACTCATCTTCACAGGGGGCTCCTGCCTGGAAGACAAATCAAGCCTTGCTTTCCATTTCACCCATTGCAGTTGATAATTTCACACCATGAATCAACCATCACTTAATATATTTTACTACATGTTGTTGACAGAGGGACACAATGCTTTGATAATTATCTCTGTATTTATTTGTCCATATTGCCCACTTCTACCTAAATGCAATGGTGGAATTTACTGGAGGCACGGTTCTTCAGTATAAATTTGAGGTACTTCTACTTGATTATCATCTAAGTAATTCTGTGTAATTTAAGTAATTCTGTGTAAAGCATAGTTCAAGCTTCACTTTTCTGAGTATTTGTTACTTTTCTTTTTAATTATTTTAATCATTTATATTTGTTTTGAATATATATGAGGTTTGGACTGTTGGTGAGACAGAACAGATTATGTGAAAGTGTCATCTCAGGCTCTGGGTAATTATGACAGTATTTCTCACCATTTTTCAGAATTTTTACAGAGCAAGCTAATCAATTAATTAAGAAGACAATCACAGATTAATCCATAATGAACATGATCATTAGTTTCTGTCCCATACAAAGCAGTTCCAAGTAAGCTCCACCTTAACCAACTACAACAGTGAAATCCTTCTTTTACATTAATGCAACAACAATAATAATCAAATAATATAGCACATAATAGCAAAACAGGCACAGAGGACATTTTTCTGCACTGAGTACTTTTATTACTTCAAGTACATTTTCTTGATTATATTTACATTCTTCAAAATGTAATATTGTCAAGGCAGGACTTGTGCTTGTAACAGAGTATTTATATAATGTGGTATTAGTATTTTTACTTCAGTACACGACCTGAATACTTCCTCCACTACTGCCTAAATGTAAAAATCCTGAATACATCCAAACTAGCTGGTGGGTACTTGGGTACAAACTACTGACTGAGCAAACCGCAGTTCACTTCTATCACGGTTAGTAAAGCCCACGGTCTAATTTGAAACCTGCTGTGACGCAGCGGTTTCTCTCTCCCTCCATGACTTACCTTGGTACAGAAGCCGTAGCGGCTGGTTTCCACTGCGGACTGAAGCAGACACACTGTCCGAGCAGATGATGTCCATGTCCGCTGCTGAATGAAGCCACACCGGCCTGACAACACGCCGCCTCTTGTGTGAATCCCAGCGGGTAAAGTTGTCTGACTGACCGCGACAAACCGCTGCAGCAGGGACAACACAGATCTACTCTTACTGGACATTTTAGCCTGCTGTCACACGAACTCCGACGGTCTTTTACACCGATATCCCAGCAGTTTCAGGTCGCTTCTCTCTGGTCGTAGCTCGTTAGCTGTGGCTAACCGCCGTCTTAGCACGAAGTTTGGAAGCTGAACGCACTCACGTGGGTCAGTCAAGGGCAGCGCTCTAGCGTTCAAAGCCTGCTGTCAAGCTAACAAGCTAACAGCGTTGAATTTCCGGTTTACTTCCGCTTTGATCACGTTACGTAGTTTACGGATGCAGCTTGTCCCAGCCGACTTCGGCCCAGGCGGCGGACACCCTGGACAGGTCGCCAATCTGGTCACAGGGCCACACATAGAGACAAACAACCAAGCACACTCACATATATACCTCTGATATACGTATGGACAATTTAGAAAAATCAGTTAACCTCAGCATGATTTTGGACTTTGGGAGGAAGCCGCAGTAACCAGTGAAAACCCACGCTCCACAGGGAGAATATGCAAACTCCACACAGAAAGATCCCTGGTGTCCAAACCGGGACACGAACCGAACCGAAGATCTTCTAGCTGTAAGGCGACAGTGCTAACCACTGAGTCACCGTGCAATACAATAATAGATTTTTAAAAAGAAAAAGACAATCAAAATCTACATAATCCTGTAACGGACTGTCTGACATGTTATGTAGTTGTGATGTCCGGTTCATGATGTTAAGACTGTTATGCTTAGTTAAGGAAGAGATCTGTTGGAGATTTCAGAGTTACATGGTTTCTTCAGGTCAGTGAACGCACCATAAAAGAGAGCAAGGTGTGTGTGATTGAGAGGAGGGGCGGAAAAGGCTAGCTGTTCTGGGGCTGTGTCACCGGAGGTTAGACAGGCTGGTTTGTTGTTTTGGCGTTGGTTACGGCCGACAGTAACCTGTGTTCTGTGTCTCAATAATGAACAGAGAAACTTGAGAACGCCTCGTAGCCTCGTCAGTGTGAGTCGCTACAATACATTTGTCATTATGTTAAGACGCTTATGTTTAGATCAGTTCACACATCATTTTAAACATAAGATAAGATAAGCCTTTATTCATGCCCAGTTGTTACAATCACTTCATTTTAATCAGGAGGTTCTGTGGAAAAACGAGTGGCCACCATAGACTGTATAAAATATTATGATATATATATATATATACATACATATAATGGCCACTAACTCCTTTCAACTTGACAACTTCCCCTCACCGTGTTCTTGATCATGTTTTACGCACACTGCCACCTAGAGGTAAGGATGCTATAGAAATCGTCATCATATTTTGTTTGTCATAACAGTGAAGTGATTTTCAGTCCTTATCTCATCCAGTCACTCAGAGGGACTGCAAAAAGTAAAAATTTTAATATTTGAGGAGAGAGAGAGGGGAAAAGAATCATTTTTGTGAGGACTAGAATCTAGTTTTTCTCTGTTTCATTTCATTTTAACCATTGCTATTTGTAAATTGTGCTGCGTCAGGTAACTTATTACAATGTTATTATACAATGTTGCAAATATTCTGATTGCAACATTGTTGCAAATATTCTGATTGCAACATTGTTGCAAATATTCTGATTGATTCTAATATCAAAAGCATGAGTCACCATTAAGTAAATTGCAGAGTCTAGCAAGGCATTTTTAAGATCTTTCATGGCATGAATTTCAGATTAAAACAATGATTTATGTGCACATGATTTTTACATGTTATGTTGTGATCAAAGAAAAAGATGCTGCAAACCAGGCTGATAACGTCAAAGTGACTTAAAAAAAAGTGACGATTTTCTTTTTATTTGAAAACATTTAGGTCTAAATGCTTTCAGTTTCATGCATGAAAACCACTTTGGATCATTTACATCAGACGACACAAACAGTGAGCAAAACATTTCTGTGACCTTCAGCCCAAAGACAAGTAGATTCAGAATCCATCCGATAAACCTTGATCATGATTCACAAACTTTGAAGGTAAAAGTTGGAGAAATTAACTTACATCTCTGATCATCACAGAGAAATATCAGTTTGACAGATTTTCATCTCACTGGTTTTAGCATCACCAGCTGGTAAAATACTGATATAAGGGAAGAGTTTCTCAGTGAAAGTGTCTGTGTGAGTGTAGATGTGAGTCATGTCTTCAGGATCGTAGAAGGACACCTCCCCTCTGTCATAGTCCAGCTGGACTCTGATCCTCTGGAGAC